>JAHRHZ010000025.1:20118953-20184116 GCA_024137785.1 Ginglymostoma cirratum | reverse complement strand
CCACACCTTGTTATCTATAAGTGGAATAAGGGCTTTCTTTAATCTGAATGACATATGGATTAATGCTGGAGATGAATAGAATTTCTTCTTCTTCCTTCCTGTACTTTTCAGCATTGCTCGATAAATTATTGAAGAGCAGAATTCTGTCCTGATGCTTTGAAATAGGTTCAATAATGAAGCAAAGTTGGGAATTGGGAGTGCTGCTTTAACAAGTTGGAAAATACCCTGGTGGAGCAGAAAGACTTATGGGTAGAAGGGTATTAAAGGCTCCTCTTCAGCTTTTTGTAGCAATATTTGATCTTATTTGAAAATTTTTTACTTCAAACTTGAAATTTAGTTTAAAACAACAGGGATTCTAGTCTTATAGTACCAGGATAATTTACTCAATCTAGATGTATAGAATCAGGCAGCACATAAACAGATCCTTCAGTCCAACTTGTCCATGCCGGCCAGGTTTTCCAAACTAAACCAGTCCCGTTTGCTTGCATTTGGCCTATATCCCTCTACACCTTTCCTATTCATCTACCTGTTCAAATGTCTTTTAAATGTTGTAACTGTACCTGCCTGTACCACTTCCCCTGGTAGTTTATTCCATGTATGCACCACCTCTGTGTGGAAGAAGTTTCCCCTCCGGTCCCTTTTGAACCTTTCCCCTCTCACCTTAAACCTATGTCCTCTAGTTTTGATCTCCCCTACCCTAGGGAAAAGACCTTTTTCTATTTGCCTTATCTATGTCTCTTTATAGAGGTTTATAAAATTGAGGTCAGCAATAACAACTAACTGAACTAACTCTGAGCACAGTATAAGGATTACCCTATACCATGGTATGCTGTGCAATCTTGAACATTTTATCTGTCCACAGCCAACAAGGTATCCTGAAGTACTACTTTCCTAAATCATGACCATCTGAGCAGAGTAATTGTAACTGCGTAGATTACTGCAAATGCAATGTAAACAATAGAACTGCACCAATGTGAGTAAGGTGGTGAATTAATCAAAGCTAATAGGAACTGCAGATGCTGGAGAATCCGAGATAACAAGGTGTAGAGCTGGATGAACACAGCAGGCCAAGCAGTATCATAGGAGCAGGTGGTAAATTAATACCACTTTCAGTAACATTTAAGGGTGGGAAGATTATTTAAACTGCATGACTGAAATTGCTACTCAAAAGTTGCCTAACCATTGGTTCCATTAGATCTGCGTGCTGTGTTTAATGTATGGGTACGGGGTATGTTATGTTTTCACTATGTAAATAGTCAGCTATTTAAACCATGTGCTTGGTTATGTCCAGCCCAGCGGAGCCTGTTACTTTTGTGTAAGCCTCTGTTTGTGACTGGTAAACAGAGCCATATAATCCTCTTGCTTTTACAATTTGATGTCCTCATTATCTCCATGTTATGAATTCAGTTGGTTTAAAATAAACATGGAACCACATAAAGGCTCCAGCTAAAACAATGTCTAAACCCCATCTTCTTTCTAACAGTCTTGTTAACACTGTGCACCAGTTAAGGACCATTAGGGTCATCATGCCACTTTGGCATATGGTTTTTTTTTGGGGGGATGTGTGGGAGAGGGAAAATAAGCATGAAAAATATATTTTTCTTTAAAAAAAAATGTCCTGCCTGTAATTCTTTATCATTTTGCCAAATCAAAAGCTCTATCAAATGATCCAAGGCTTGAAATGTTTTTCTTTGTTCACAGGATATAGGTATTATTCACTAGGATAGCAATTAATTATTGCCCATTCCCAGTTGCTCTTGAGAAGGTGGTGGTGAGCCACTTTCTTAAATGACTCTAGTCCATGGGGGCAGGTACACTCTCAGTGCTGTTAGCAACGGACCTCCGGGATAATGATAATGATCCAATTCCTATGAAGGAAAGGGGATATGGTTCAAAGTCAGGATGCTGTAAGACTTGGACTGAACTCTCAGTTGGCAGTGATTTTTGTGCATCTGCTGGCCTTGCCCTCCTAGGTGGTAGAGACTGTGGGTTTGGAAGGTTCTGTTGATCGAGCCTTGGTGAGTTACCTCAGTGCATCTTGAAGGTGATAAACTTGGTTTCCACTCCACCCTAATGGTGGAGGAACAGAATCTTTGTGGATGCGGTGCCAATCAAGTGGGCAGTTTTGCCTAGGCTGAGGCAAGTTTGTGTTTTTGGGGCTACACTCATGCAGGCAAATGGAAACTTTTCCATCTCCCTCCTGACTTCTGCCTTTCGCAGATGGTGCTCAGGCTTTGGGGAGATTGGGGAGTAAGTTACTTGGTGCAGAATCCCTAGCCTCTGATCTGCTGTTTATAGCCTTAGCATATATACAGCTGGTCCAGTTCAGTCTCTGGTCAATGGTAGGCCCCATGAATGTTGTTGGTGGGGAGTCGAGCATTGTTGTACGTTAAGGGGAGATGGACTGTTAAATGCAAGCCTGGATGTTGTCTATATCTTGCTGCATGTAGACAGAGGCTAATTTTAATAACTGAAGTTGTGAATTGTGCTAAACATCCCCCTTCTGACAATTATGTCTATGAATAAAGCAAGATTTTACTGGCATCTATTATTGAGGTAGTTGCTATGCTAAATAAATAATGTGCTAGTCAGTAGAAGTGTGGTTGATAGTGTCCCTGCCTCTGGAACAGGCAGCCTGCGTTCAAATCCCACCTGCTCCAGAAGTATGTATTAACATCCAAGTAGGTTGATTAGAAAATATTTAGTGTATGTCAGTGAATTTAACGGCTAGATCTTGTTTATTTAAATTCTAACACCTATTGTAACAAAACTTTAGCGACTTATCCAGTGAATTTGTTACTGTAGCAACTAATGTTCGAAATTATTTTGATACAGTTAATACCATCAGCTCTCTTATGTCGTCATTCTCCAGGTTTATGAACTTGTGGGAGCAATATCACTGAGTTGTTGGGCCAATGGATCATCAGAATTTGGCTCTGTGTCATTCTTAGCCTTGGGTGCATTTTCAGTGTTTCACTAAAGTGATCAGGAATAAGACATGATATTCTTTGCTTCTAAACTATGGTATTGATTACAGAATTATAGAATTGCAATGGTGGAGGTGAAGGCTGTTTAGCTTGTCTGTCTGTGCTGGCTTTCCTAATGAGAATTACGACTGAGTGCCATTCTTTTGTCAATCTTAACGCACGTGGTTTCGACTCAAATAATAGTATAATTTGAATGTTTTGTTTGAAGTTGCCTCCACGCCAGGCAGTGCATTCCTAACTATTTGCAGTGTGGAAAGTTTGTTTTTTTTTCTCCCCCTCAGAACACATTTGCTTCTTTTGCAAGTTACTTTTAATCTTGCTCCCTCAGTCTTTGGTCCGTTTTCACAAGAAGAAAGAATTTCTCCGTCTCTCTACTTTTGTCCAAACACCTCAAGATTTTGAATACTACTCTAAAATTTCCTCTTAGCCTCTTTCAAAGGAAAACAGCCTCAGCTTCTCCAAAGTATATTTTATAACTGAAATTTCTTATCCCTGGAACTATTCTGGTTAACATTTTTATACCCTCTTTCCAATGTATCCACATCCTTCCCAATCTATGATGCCCAGATGCACGCAACACTCTTGTTGAGGTCCAGCGAGTGTCTTCTAGAAAGTCTGCAGCTCTTACTGGCAGAATGTTGCACCTCTCCCTTCTCTCCACTGAACTTCAATGTGTATACAACTTCTGTAACCATATCCTGTTCAAGGTCATTTACTCAACACAAACAAGGAAATGCACTTGGATTTATCTATTCTGTATGTCTCCTGCCTTTTGTAATATTGGTTCAGTTGTTGCAGCCTTCAGACTGAAGAGCTGGGAATGCTACAAGTTGATGTCCCGTTTCAGAATTTGAGCAGCTAATGCAGTCTGACATTGACATGGAGGAAGTGCTGCATTGTTGATGGGACAGTCATTCAAATGAAATATAAAACCCAGAACACGTTGATGTCTTTTTTTTAAAAAAATGCCATTTGTATTTGAAGAGCTGGATTGTCCCAGCTTCTCTCAATTAGTAAAACAGATTTGTTGGTCATTTATCTCTGTCCTTTGTGGAAATTAGTGAAAACTGGCTGCTGTATTTTCCTACAAAATAACAACAAGTCAAAAAAGTAATTAATTGGCTATAATGCGTTTTAGGAGGGCTTGAGGATGGAAAGGGTGGTTTAGGAATACACGTACTCCCTTCTGCTACGTTAAACAACTATTTTTGACTGAACCAGCATTTACTGTACATAATACTGTCTTTAAGAGTGAAATAAATATAGCTGATATTTTTGAAATGTTTACCTGGATTCATTTGAACTACCACTGATGTTTTCACACGTTGTCATCTTTTCTACACCGTGTAGGTGTTTTTTAATCTTTTTTTTTATCTACAGCATGTGAATATTAAGTGTGTACTACCATCACACCCATTTCCTGCCATGAAATGTGTTTATTGCTACCTGGCAGAATTGATTTAACAATGTGCTAAAGTTAAAATTAGCAATTGGAAAATGACACTTTTTTTTAAGAATTGGTGGAAAACGCTCAGATGTTAGTATAAATAAATAATAAAAACAAAATCCACAACTGCCTTTTTACAGTTTCCAACATGCTATTATCTCAAATTTCTTTACTGTAACAATTTATTATGCTTTGAAAAATTAGTTATCGTTTCTTTATAGGGATGCACCTGCATAGAAACACAATAAAACCCTTTAATGCCATTTGCCCAATTTCATTACTTGTGCTAATCCTGAACCAAAAAAATCTCGATTTACTTTAAGTGTTGACCAATGGTCATGTTGAACGCTGTGTAAACCTTTCACTTATGCACTTTGGCCAGAGCCTTGTCATGATAGAAAATTGTATGCGCAACCTGTAATTTTCTGTCCATTAAATTGTATCCTGCCAAAAGCATGAGCAAGAAGCTGGTTCTACTATGTTCTATTCAATGTGTTCTCCAAAATAAGACATCTAATAATAACTAACATTAGAAATTATACAAGTTGAATGATTCCTTGTCATTCAGTTGCTAGCCCTAGGGATTAAACCTCTTTCCTTCACCTGAATTTGATTGGAGTGGGAGGAATGCCTGTTTTAATGTATGTTTTTGACTCAAGCAGTGACACTCTTGGGAGACAGGATGTTGTGTGAATGCAAAGTAAAGCTAAAATCAAAGTTAGGAACGATGAGCTCCATGGAAAAGGTACCTATAAATTGCAGCATCTAGATTCGTATTATAAATGCACACTTAGATAGGAACTGTAGGTTGGGTGACAAGAAAGGATGCCTCAGGACAAGTTGATCTCCCAAGCATGTGGGGAAGAAAATGGTAGATGAAGTCATGCATATTTTATTTACATAAATAGCCGTAGAAGTTGTAATGCTTTGAGATGTGAAATTTAGAATCTTAGGCATTAAAGAACCTCTCCTTCATTTTTAGATATATTTTGTGTATGATGACCTTCTTGTGATGCATCTCTTGATATATCTGACAGTGTGTTGGAGCAGTGTTTATCCCAGTGTGAACTTGTATTTACATTGCATCTGCTAATGTCAAAGTTGATTGTTGGCTTAAAAACTGACAGAACTACCGATGCTGTAAATGGGAACAAAAACAGAAGTTGCTGGAAAAGCTTAGCAGGTCTGGCAGCATCTGTGAAGCAAAAAATCATCAGAGTTCTGAGGAAGGGTCACCAGACCCAAAATGTTAACTTTGATTTTTTTTTCCTTCTCAAACGCTATCAGACCTGCTGAGCTTTTCCAGCAACTTCTGTTTTTGATTGTTGGTTTGCTGGGTTAATATTTAGTATATACTTTTAATACAAATTTTTAAAATTTTTTTGGGATGTGAGTATGGCTGGCAAAGCTGGCATTTAATGTTCATTGTTAGTTATTGGAGAACCTTGCAAGGCCTCTTCTTCAGAAGGTAGTTAAACAGCAAACTAGATTGGTGTAGGACTGCAACCTGGTAATTATAAACTGCATTGATTTTTAAAACTTTTGTTTTTCTTTGCAATTTACGTTGTATTTTTCCCTTACCAGCCGTATATACAAAACAATTCAAAGTGGGGCTAATCTTTAAATTTCAGCACTCATGATCTGAGGTTTAAAACCATGTTTACCTGCAGGATTTAAACTGATGCCCCAAGTGTGAATTTTAGTTTCTGTTTGGAACTTTGTACACACTTGCATTCCTGACCCATAATGAATGTACATTTTGTACATCCCTATTTTCTTTTTGATGAGGTATGATTAATAATGGAAAGTTGCAGGAGTCTTCAAGTGATAAACTGCCAGACGTGGAACAAAGCCACGAACTAGTTAACACACCATAAGCAGCTGATCAATCATGCTGCAAGGATTAAAGATTTTAAAGTTCTTTATTTTTCTTTTCTGATGTAAGATTTAATGGGTGCCAGGCACAGTCTGTTACATTATCCATGTGCCTGCTTACTAATGCACTGTGCAGCTCAATTTTGTCCTCTTACTACCCACACATGAACTCTGGCAAGGCGGGAGGGCGGATGGGTGGGGAGAAGGATGAGGCACTCCCCCTTTTTCTTGAGCCTGAACATTGGAAGCATTGAGGATTATTGTTGAACTAATTCTATTATCCTTGACTGTGAGCAGGTGGTGGCGTACACAAAGATCTAATCTGATCGCATCCTTCTTGTAAACATGCTCTGTTCCATATGTTGCTGTGCACTTAGCTGATCTTTTTAGATCTCAGGATTACTTTATGGGAATTTCCAAAATGAAAAGCCACACAACTTGACTTAAAAATTATTACTTGCCACTTAATGGATGAATTCCTATGCTGTTTCACCTCAGCTAATGGAAATTTCATAAATTATAGTGATAAACAGAACAGTATTTTGTGGTTAGACTTTTACAGTAGTTATAACAACAAACAAATGGATTTATTAATTTATTTTTAATGCGACTTCTGTGCCTTGCTTTGGTCAAGTTAAAAGTCAATGAATGGAAAAGGGTGACAAAGAAGAATAGAGGAGAAAGTTAAAGCCTTCTGAAGAATAAATACTGTATGTAGATACATAAATATATGAAAAGGAATTAAGCGCTGATCTGTCTGGCAATGAGGCGACTTGGAGTCGTATGAAAGGAAGATGAGATTTCCTTGGTTCTGCACAGTTTTTAACCAAAAATGTGGATTCCTTTGGCTCCTGATAGCATCTTGTATGCTTAAAAGTAATGAATTGACAGTTGGCTGGTTTTATATATTAGAGAAAAGCTTCTGGGGTGTGTATCACAGAAATTTCACTTAGAATGGCTTTCATATCTTTGGTGCTTGCATTTTCACTGGAACTCTTTTATGTCATTTCTCTGTTCTCTCAATCACCTATTAATATTAGTCTTTCTGTTTAATTCCTGCCTTATGTTGTATTAATTGGCTTCAATTGATATTTGCGATCACGCATTCCAAACGTAGCAATTTTTTTTTTGCAGGGAAGAGAATTTTTAGCCCTGCCCTTTTAGTTTCACTGATTAGTAGAAATCTTTAAGTACTTTTATGAAGCTGTAGCAGCACTTCTATTAAGTTATAAACCACCACAGCATTGAAAAGGCTAATTTAAAGAGCCGATGAGCCTCGTGGACTGCAACATAAGAATGGAGAAAATTTGTCCCTTCACTCTTCTAGGAGAATGGATTGCTTGTTACAAATTTTTTTGAAAATGTTAATATATATTCGCGGGGTCAGGACAGCAACATGGGCACAAAATTTATGTTCCTTTTTATCATTAGTTTTTGCAGGTGTGAATAACATTCAGATAATGAAAATTATTTCACTTCAATAGTTGTGCTTCTATTGTGGAGTAAAGGAATATCTATTAAGTGCAATTAATCTGACGCTTGGGTGCAGGGGGTAGCATCCCTGCTTCTGATCCAGGAGCTGTGGCTTCGAGTCCCACCTGAGGAGTTGACAACCAGAGAATTCATGATACAGCCAGATAGATTATCAACCTGCATATCCTTCCAATAGATGGTAATGGCAGGTGATAAGAGTAGGAGAGACTTCTGGCTTGCCATGTGATTGGGAAAGCTCTAGACTGGAGCCTCTACCATCACTATATAAAGCTCGAGACTACAGTAGGCATGTAAAAGCGCACATTTGCCACAGCAACTTGGACTTCAAGTTTATGTTTTATTTGTTCAATCACAAGTCTTGGATTTATTGGCCACTCCTGACTGCCCAGAGAAAAGTTAACCACCTTGCTGTGGGCCAGGATTCACCAGTAATTCAGGGAAGGATGGCAGATTTTCTTCCCTTGAAAGAAGGATATTTAGTGAACTAGTTTTGTATTCCTATTTCATCATACGATGGGACTTGAACCCATTAAATATGGAGTAGATTACTAGCTTGGTGACATTACTGCTATGCCACCACCTCTGCTATGACAACACACCAATAAAAGGCTACATTAAACCAGGTCACAAAGGTCTTCCTGTGATAATTTTACAGTTGGAGACCTAGAGATATGAATGTACCAGCACTATCAAAATATGAATGAATATATTAGGGGAGGCAATGGCTTAGTGGTATTTTCGTTGGACTGTTAATCCAGAGAACCAGATAATGTTCTGGGGACCCGGGTTCGAATCCTGCAATGGCAGGTGGTGGAATTTGAATTCAATAAAATATCTGGAATTGAGAATCTAATGATGACAGTGAATCCATTGTCAATTGTTGGGAAAAACCCATCTGGTTCACTAATGTCCTTTAGGGAAGGAAACTGCCATCTTAACCTACATATGGCTCCAGAGAAACAGCAATGTGGTTGACTCTTAACTGCCCTCTGGGCAATTAGGGATGGGCAATAAATGCTGCCTGGCCAGTGACGCCCTCATCCCGTGAATGAATTAAAAAAAAACCCTTCAATATATTAAAGGATAGACCTGAGTAAGTTTTAGTATCTAACTCCTTTAACATAAGAATTTGACATTGTTCATGATTTGATCACTCTGTCTCAATTTCCTACACCAAATATTGTTTCAATGGAAGAATCTTATGCAGATAATTCAAAGAGGGTAAGTCTTTACCACAAAGTAATTTAAAGATTATACTTTAACATGAATGCAGAAAAATAACTAATCTGAGGCCCAAAGTGAAATGCACTTCCTTTTTTGACAGTCCTTATATTCGGTAAATGCATTTTTAAAAATTACAAAATAACTCAGAGCATACAGTGATGATGAAATACGCACACTAAGTACAGTACTGGGGAAAGAGGGAGCTGTCCCAGTGCAATGGGCTCTACTTGAATCACGTTGACACCAGAGTCCTGGTAAATCGCATAACTAGGGCTGTGGATAGCACTTTAAACTAAATAGTGGGGTAGGGGTCAGTTGCATGGAAAATTATGGATTAAGTGAAGTGGGAATAGAGCTCAGCAGAGGTTATTTAAGTTTCAGTACTCTCTTACTGGTAAGAGTCAGGAATCTAACTTCAGGCACAGTCAATTAGGAGGCAACTGTGAAAAGGGGGCAATCAATGCAGGACTGAGGGTGTTGTACATAAATACGAAACAAGGTAAATTAACTTGTAGTAGAATTGAAATTGTACTCGCCAATGTTGTGGCTGCAAGGTGATCAAGGCTAGGAGCTAAATATCCAGAGATACACATCCTATTGATAGAACAGGCAGAGGAGTGGGTAGGGGGAGTGGTAAAGTTGTCTTGTTAGTCTGAAATGAAATTAAAGCAATAACAAGAAGCGATTATAGAGTTGGAAGGTTTAGAACTTGTGTAGTTAGAGTTGAGGAGCAGAAGGGTTTGAAGGTAGATCAATCACCCAGAACAGATGGACTACACCCCAAGGTTCTGAAGGCAATAGCTAAGGAGATTGTGGAGGCATTGGTGGTGATCTTTCAGGAATCACTGGAGTTAGGGAGGGTCCCAGAGGACTGGAAAATGCCTAATGTAACAACCTTTTTAAGAAGGGAGGGAGGCAGAAGACAGGAGGTTGGTTAGCCTGATCTCGGTCGTTGGTAAGACTTTAGAGTTCATTTTAAGGTTGAAATTGCACAGTACTTGCAAGTGCATGGTAAAATAGGGCTGAGTTAGAATGGCTTTGTAAAGCGGAGGTCATGCCTGACAATTCTGTTAAAATTAATTGAGGAACTAATGGGCAAGTTAGACCAAAGAGAGCCATCAGACATGATCTATTTGGATTTCCAGAAAGCTTTTGACAAGGTGATGCACAGGAGGCCGCTAAATAAGATAAGAGCCCATGGTGTTAGGGGAAGGTACTGGCATGGATAGAGGAATGGCTGACTGGCAGAAGGCAGACAGTGGGATAAAAGTCTTTTTCAGGATAGCAGCCAGAGTCTGGTGGAGGGGTCAATATTGAGACCACAACTATTCATGTTATGCTTTAACAATCTAGATGACGGAACTGAGGGCATTGTTGCTGAGTTTGCAGATGACACAAAGATAGGTGGAGGGAGTGTTAAGGAAGCTGCAAAAGGACTCTGGTCAGACAAGGAGTGTGTGGGAAAAGAAGTGACGTGGAATACAATATGGAAAAGTGCGACGTTATGCACTTTGGTGGAAAAATAGAGGCATAGACTATTTTCTAAATGGGGAAAGGCTTTGGAAGTCTGAAGCACAAAGGGACTTGAATCCTAGTTCAGGATTCTCTTAAGGTTAACATGCAGCTACAGTTAGCTGTTAGGAAGGCAAATGCAACATTAGCATTAATTTAAAAAGGGCTAGAATACAAAGGCAGAGATGTACTGCTGAGTCTGTATAGGGTTCTGGTCAGACCACGTTTTGAACGTTGTGAGCAGTTTTGGGCCCCATATCAAAGGAAGGATGTGCTGGTGTTGGAGGGGGTCCAAAGGAGGTTTACAGGAATGAAGGACTTATCAAATGAGGAGTGGTTGTGGACTCTGGGTCTGTAATCGATGGAGTTTAAAAGGATGAGGCAGGATCTGAATGAAACTTGCAGGATACTGAGTGGCCTGGATAGAGTGGATGTGGAGAAGATATTTCCACTAATAGGAGAGTCTAGAACCCGAGAGCACACCTCCGAGTGAAGGGACAACCCTTTAAAATTGAGATGAGGGAAGAATTTCTCCAGCCCTAGGGTGGTGAATCTGTGGGAGTCATTGCCGCAGAGGGCAGTGGAGGCAAATTCATTGTGTGTATTTAAAACAGAGGTTCTTGATTCGTAAAGGGATCAAGGATTATGGGAAGAAGGCTGGAGAATTGTGGAGCAGACTCTTTGCCAAATGCTGTAATTCTTCTCCTATATTTTGTGGTCTAAAGCACAAAAACAGAAAAATTAATGTATACAAAATGATCAGAGGTATAGATAGAGTGGACAGCCAGAGACTTTCTCCTAGGGTGGAGAAAGGTTCTTTGCTCGGAGTGGTAGGGGCATGGAATGCATTGCCGGAGAGGGTAGTGGAGTCGGCCTCATTAGGGGCATTTAAGTGGCTATTAGATAGGCATATGGATGATAGTATAAGGTAGGGGTGGAGGTTAGATAGACCTTAGGTTTAGGATAAAAGTTCAGCACAACATTGTGGGCTGAAGGGCCTGTACTGTACAGTTCTATGTTCTAGAACCATAATGATTGGCATGGTAATTGTGTTGATTATCTTGGGTTGAGATATTATTTATAATGAACAGCAAAAGTGGCAGATGCAGTGCCTACAGCTAGTTTTTTCCTTCGAGAGATGTTTATTTATAGAGTTGATCTAAAGCTCAAATACTACCTGTATGCCAGATAGTACACATTAATACAAAATAAAAAAGTAGCTACTCCATTGGAAATAATTTTGGTAGGCTGCATTCAAATTAAAGCTCACGTTTTGCTGTTAGTCAACATTGTTAAATTGTGATGGTCTTTGAGGGCTGTAATATTGTGAACTTTAGTATTTTCATGAATACTAAACTGTCTTTCATTTGATGGCAACTTATTGAATTTTGTTTTTGACTCTTTGTTCACATCGTTATTGAGAAATATCATGTTTATCCCTAATCTTTTCCTACTTCTTGACTGGTTTTCAATCTAGGCAGAAAACTGCCTCCAGTTCTGTAAAATTTTAGTTTTACTTTTCTTTGATACTCCAATCTTTGTCCTATCATGACCACAGTCACAGCATGGAATATTAAGTAAACTTGAACAATGTTACACATTTTAAGAAACGTACTCACCACACACCCAGTAATAGACACTGATTATATACAGTGGTCCTTCAAGTTAACATATAATCTTACGCTAATGGGTGTTTTACATGGAATCCAGTGCATAAAAGCAAAATTTGTGTTAATTGATTCAGATTTTCTTCTGGCAAGTGTTTTACTTGGAGATTGCTTTGCTCTGTTAGAAGTTTTAAAGGCTGTGCAATTATTTCAGGTAACATGATGGATGAGGGCTTTTTTTTTGGCTGTGTGGTTTAAATTTAAATGTGTTAGCTTGGGTATGCTTTTAAATTAGAGTCTATATTAAGGTTTTAAGTTCTAGTGACTCTAAAATCTTGTCTGCAGTAAATTACCACTTGTAGATATTTCGTCTGCATGAAAATCCCCAAAATTGAGGTTGGAGATTAAAGTAACTATAGTTCTTTTTTAGTCAGGAAGTGATAATTCTACACTGTCCCTGATTCTGGAATCGGAATGTCTAGGCTGGGGTTACGTCATTGATGAACTTTCATGACTGGTCATTTTTAGCTTGCAATATTCGTTAAGTCAATTTTTCACATCAGTCCATCTAGATTCTTAGAAAAACTCTTTTTCTCACGAGACAGTTAGCCCAGGAGTGAAGGTCTGAATGATTAAATGTAGGTCAAATATACAAATCAATCAATTCCTGAGCTGCTGCAATCATGGTCAATAACTAAAGAAAGAAGTAGTATTTTGCGTTGTAAGAATAAAACACTTTTCTATGACATCTGTGTAATTGACCTAATTGTGAACCAGTTTTTAATCTCTTAAATGTTTATTATTCCCATGAATTGTATCATGTTGTCGGATGGAAACTGACCATTTTGGCCCTCCAAATCTACGCTTGCAATCTTTTCTCTTAACTTGCCACTTGCTCTAATTCCATATTCCTGTGCAATCATCACAGCCATTTTTAATCTGCATTTTTCGAGCAATTATGTAATTCTTTTAACAAACATTTGCACACTCTGTTTCAAGGAGCATTTCTTGCAACTTAGTTCAAATTATAATATAACATTTTAAAATTATTTTTGCGATTGCCTTTTTAGAGTTCTGATCTCATCTTCCTTGTGGAAAAGATCAACTTACAAATGTGTGTGTCCGTCCGTCCCAAAAAGAAGATTTCTTGACCTGAATTATCATACAACACTTAACTCCCCTAACCTGTGGGTACTTATTAGAGCCTGTAGTTTCCATGGCACATAATTTGTGCTGTGCGTACTTTTCATGCCTGTTTTCCTATTAATCTAGCTGTTTGTACCTTTACAATGTAAGAGTTACTGCTGTAAGTCGTTCTGGCAGTGAAACCAAAGACTGGAAGATCTAGTAGGAAGAGGGCCAAACTTTCTTGCCCTCCATCCAAGGCTTCTATTACCAAATATCAAACTACATTAGTAGTTGCCCTGACCTCGTGATGACATTACCACCATATCCCCACCCGTATGTAAAGTGTAGGAAAATGGGAAGAGAAACCAATGAGTTTTATTTTTTACAACTTGTAACCACAGTTAATCCTCTGTTTGCTTTTCCTTCTGTGGTAAAGCACAATTGAGTCTCTGATCTTAATTGACAGAATCTGATTTGGATGTGAAATCTGCCTTGAAACCTTGATGAAAATTGTCAAATGTCATTTTAAAAGCCAACTATGTTTTATACCTTTTTTAAGACTTTCAAAAAAAATTCATTCTCTTCTTTAAGTCACAGGGTAAAAGCTTTGAGATAGTAGGAACTGCCGATGCTGGAGTCTGAGATAACAAGGTGTAGAGTTGGATGAGCGCAGTAGGCCAAGCAGAATCGGAGGAGCAGGAAAGCTGATGTTTCGGGTCTCAACCATTCTTAAAAGCTTTACCTGGATATGGTGTAACTTTTTAATTTTGCTACGTTTTGAGTCTCGACTGACAACTTCCTGCCACGATTTGCTTTGGGAATCTTACTCGCGCTTGTCATTTTCGCTCACTATCTCTGCAAGTTCATACATTGGAAACAGCAGACAATATTTCCGTCATTGAGAATGGATGCCATTCTGACTCAATCTGACTTGGTAAAACTGTACCCAATTTATTGGGTATAATTTAACAGTCCCGACATGAGTTTGGAAGTGAGAAAGGGCATAATTGAACAAGAGGGTGCTGGGTGGGGAATCTGCCAACCTGCTAAATCTGAGTTGGGAAAGATCACGGATGGTGGCATGTTAGTGGAGGCTTTTTAAGTGGACAATTAATGGCCAAATAGGGTGGCATTTTGATGCCATCAATATTGAACGAAGAGGTTGGAAGAGGAATCTCCATGGAAGAAGCCCAAAAAGCAAATCATTCTGGAGTTTGCTTGGGACTTCTAGTGAAGCATCCTTTTTTTTTTTAATTGTTAGGTACTTGGGACCTGATTTAAGGAACCTGATATCGTGAAGGGAGGGTCTGTGACAGCTTCCCCCACCCCTTCCAACCCTTGACTCTGACATGCACACTCCCACAAGCCCCTTTCACCTTTGCTCACCTTTTTGGTCATGGGTCCCTTAATTGATCCTGGGCCTGTGGTGGGTGCACTGAGGCAGTTGTTACTGTTTCTGTGGATGCTGCCCGTAAAGGAGACAACCCCCAAGGTACTTCATGTAGGATAAGGCCCAATAGTGGCAACTTAACATCTTCTCCCAGTGGATAAAGCACAAGACTCTCTGGCTTGATAACTTACAGATGGGGCCCTCATTGCCTGGATGTTGGCACATTCATGTTGAGATTCAGAATTTCATTGACTCCAATTGAATGTTGAAAATTTAGCACAAAAGAGTCTCTAAATTTTTCAATTTGAGATTAACCTGAAGCCTGATTTTGATAGGTCTTTTGATGCTGTAATGGGTATTGTACATCCCACACTGAGTTACTTTATCCAAACTTTCTCCTTTTTTTTCTATTAAACCTACCTCTGCCAATTGATTCCAATGTCAAAGCTAGATGTTAGGTAATCTTTTATTAATATTCACCTTCCTTGAACTAGAATACAGTGGATGCTAGAAATCTGAAAAAATAAAAATCAAAATGCTGGAATTACTCTTGGGTTATGACAGTATTTGTGGAAAGATTAAAAACTCCGACTAGAAACAAAAACTTTAACCTTTCATTAGAACTGGAAAGAGTTAGAGATTTTTTTAAGCAAGACTAGTGTGGGAGAAGGACAAAAAGGAAGATCTGTGATGATGATTGAATGATAGGCGAGTTACTGTTTCAGAACCAAAGGGAATTGAGATGGGACAAGAAAAGAGACATAGCATGTGTTTTTCAGGTGTGCTGCTGAATGAAAGGAAGAAAGAAACAAAGGGGACAATGATTATGGTCTGAGTGCTCAGCCCAGAAGGTGTAAAAATTTGATTGAAAGCCTCACTGGAGCTATGCATTACTTGTCTTGTCATCTAGTTAGGTGTGGCAGGGATGCCTGACTGGATCCAGGGAACAGGTGATGGTTTTAAGGGATCATCAGGTGAGCATTTGACTGAGTGTAGATATTTTGTAACCAACCTGTGTTCCGTGAGAACCCATCAATTGACTGGATGCGTATGTATAGGGAAAAGAAGTAATTGGTGTAGTTAGAAACTGGAGTGAGAGTAGAAGTGAAGTATTTACGAGAAAAGCCTATGCTTCAATTCTGTCTAACCAGCATTTAACCTTTTTTGGTTTTTATTTGGCTGAGGACAGAAATGTCAGTGTGAGATCTAGGTTGAGAATTAAATTGACAGGCCACCAGAAACCTGGGGTCATACTTTTGGACTGATTGGAAATTTCCACAAAGCAGCCACTAATGTGTTTGGTCTCCCCAGTGTAGAAGAAACTACATTGTGAACAGTGAATGTAATAGGGGTGTATGTGTAATTTTCAGGTTCCCCTGGAAAGGATGTTTGCGGCCTTGAACAGTGAGACAGACTGGGCAAAAGGACATCTGAGGACGTTGTATCTGAGTTTGGATGGAAAGGGACTGTGGGGGAAGGGATCAAGTATGAGGAGGGGACCATAGTGCCTTCAGAATGCTGAGAGGGAAAAGGAAACTGTGATTTGTTGTGATGTCACATTTGGAGTGATTTGAAATAGTGATAAATGGTCATTTGAATATGGAGCTTGGTGGAGTGGAAGGGGAGGGGAAAAGGAAACCCCATCATGGTTTTGTGTGGGAAGTGAAGAGGTAATAGCAGAAGTGTGTCAATGTGGCGGACACAGTTCAGTGCCCTGTTAACATTTGGCGATGGGGTTGGGGGGAATCCTCAGTTGAGCACTGACTTTTTTTTATGTAGATTCTGTCAGCTGTCGGATCCCATGTTCGAACAGAAGAACCTGTTTCTTCTACTAAATGAAGTAAACAGGTGCCAGTTTCCTTGCAGGGACGGCATTTCTACAAAGTTAAAATATGATTCAAATATTTTAATGCCACTTAAACAAGATACGTTGCCTTCTGCATCAGTAAACAAAGGAAAGTATAGGCTCTAGACTTCCTTTACACTATCATTTATTCTAAAATTATTGGAATTTCGTGCACTGGCTAAATTTTCTACACTCCAGCTTCAGAATTAATGCATGTAAATGTGCACTGCTCTTCTGCACAGATGTTCAAATGTGCAGTGATTTATAAAACCCGTCCTAAGTCCAATGCTAGTTAGCAGCAATGGTTGAGAGCCCATTCCTGTCTAGTTAAATTAACATCTTCATTATTCTATACGCTGGCTTGAATCTTGTGTTTCAGTAAATTAGATTGCAAGTTTGCCTGTTTTGTAAGGCTAAGAGGCTCACTTAAAAGTTGCTAAGTCAAATAGACACAGCAACTGCTGTACAATTTACAACGGAGTACAATATGTTTTCACTGAGAACATGTTCAGTTGTTGCAGTATCTTTGTAAAACCATCTGCATCCAAGGGATAGAAGTTACAGAATGCAGGTTTAGCCTCTTGTCCGAAATTCTCAATCTGATATGGCTGGGACCCCTCCAGTGCAGGACCAATCTGAAGGAATATTGCTATTTGCAATGCTCCACCATTTGCTGCGGTAAAAATAAGGCAGCGTTTCCCTGCATGTGACCCAAGTGAGGAGAACAAAAGAGAAAGTAATATTCTTCCAAAAAGAAATCGGATTTACAATGCACAAATCCAATTTTCATTCCAAATAGGCTTTTATAAGCATGATTTAAAATCTTAAATTGTTCCTGCCATTGGTTTGGACTCTTTAGTTTCTGCTAGCTTTACAATGGGACAATTTTGGCCTTTAGTGGGGGTGGGGTGGGGTTTGAGAAGATGAAAAGTTACAATTTTAGGTATATGTTGGCAGAAATAAATCTTCACATCAGAATATCTCCAATGAAGGCTAAAATCATTTGTGAACAAAGAATGAATTCAGTCAGAATTGGCTGGTGTTGGGCTTGAAACACCCACTGAAAGACAATATTCCACAATCTCATTTTAAGGAGTGTTACTCCAACTTGTGAAATGTGAATGAACACTTGCACGTTTTGAAACTTTAACATTCAAGTGTTACTTTTTTGGTTGCAATTATCATATAAGGGGCACGTGTGCCTAATGTGTTATTGAGGCCCAGTGCATATTACAAGATGATTGTCACAGTCATAGTGTCCCTATCTCTGACTCAGGAGGCCTGTGTTCAAAACCCACCTGTTCCAGAACTGTAAAATAACATTTCTCAACAGGTCAATCAGAAAATATCTATGTCACAAGAAGTGACGTACATGTCACATGGTCTTTCTGTTGCCTTGTGTCAAGATGAAGCTGCAGTAAAATTTATTCTTCCTTCACTCAGCAGACTCTTAATTTTGCACCAAAACACCAATAATACCAAAGCAATTATAGCAAACGGCAGAACCATTAATAGCATTAACATACAGAGGGAAATAAGCATACAGGTTTACAATTCCCTGAAAGTGGCAACACAAGTGGATAAGGTAGTCTGGAAGGCAAATGGCATGCTTGCCTTCATCGGTCGGGGTACTGAGTAAAGAAATTGGCAAGTCACATTGCAGCTGTACAGAACTTTACTTAGGCCACATTTGGAATATTGTTCTGGTTGCCACATTATCAGAAGGATGTGGAAGCTTTGGAAAGGTTACAGAAACGAGTTACCCTCTAAACCAGCAAACATTCTGGTATCAGCTATGAGGAGAAATTGGAAAAACTTGGTTTGTTTTCATTTGAAAGTTGAAGGACGAAGGGTGACCTGATAAATTTGTAAACTTCTGTGACAGACATGTGTCAGGAGTCTTTTCTCTCCACTGTAGGGATGTCATTTACTAGGAGACAAGCATTTAAGGTAAAAGGGGGCAGGTTCAAAGGAAATTTGAGGGGCAGTTTTGTTTTTTTTTTTGTTAACACAACGTGGTAAGTGCCTGGAATGCGTTACTAGATGAGGTGTGGAGGCAAATGCAATATCAATGTTTAAGAGGCATCTTGACAGATACATGAATACGCAGTGAATAGAGGGAGATAGCAAGAACTGCAGATGCTGGAGTCAGAGTCAATACAGTGTGGAGCTGGAAGAAGGCAGCAGGTCAAGCAGCATCAGAGGAGCAGGAACGTTGACGGTTTGGGTTTAAACCCTTCATCAGGGTTGATGAAATAATGAGCCCTTATGATGAAGGGTGTAAACCCAAACCGTGGACTTTCCTGCTCCTCTGATGCTGCCTGACCTGCTGTCTTCTTCCAGCTCCACTCAGTCGCGAATAAAGGGATGTGGACTGCATTGAGGCAAAAGGTTTTAAGTTTAGAAAGGTATATGTGTCAGTGCAGTCATGGTGTTCACACATTGCACCCAGAAATGGGTCCAATTTGAGAAAATTTGTTCCCTCTAACGTTTGCACTCAAATTAGT
This sequence comes from Ginglymostoma cirratum, assembly GCA_024137785.1. Classification (NCBI taxonomy): domain Eukaryota; kingdom Metazoa; phylum Chordata; class Chondrichthyes; order Orectolobiformes; family Ginglymostomatidae; genus Ginglymostoma; species Ginglymostoma cirratum. The sequence continues at coordinate 20,165,099 of JAHRHZ010000025.1, read as the reverse complement.
TTGCACATTGCATGATCTCTATTGATTTTTTTTTTCCCCCCATTTAGCAATCAGGTGCTGTTTTGTAAGAAAGTTCCTTTTTATGTATAAGAGTTAACTTGTTGCAGTTTGAGCTTGAATGAGTTTGGGATTAGCACAAGAAATATGCAATTTTAATCAACGTCTATTCACCTCACGAGTAATCTAGTTTCAAATCACTGAAGACCTTTTTAAATTGTACGTGGACATATTTCCTTGCTGCATTCTATACAGTAGTTAGTTTCATGATAAATTAAAATTGACATACTTTAAAAATATGTCTATTTTGCCAAGAGAACTAAGTTCATTTTAAAAGTCTCGTTTTGGAAAGTTTGGATTTAAAATCCCCAACCAGTTATGCTGGGTTGGGTCAGTTTTAAAATGGAAATACCAGCTCAGTGAAGTGGAAACTACTGCTCTTACTGAATGAAGATATCTTTTAAATTTCTTTACTGGTTGAAAACAATAATGGTCCTTCTTGTTCATGTATTGATCCTGCATGCCTCTTTCTTTTAATACACGGTTTTCATCCTTTTCTTCAAGAGTTACCAGAAAACTGGACAGATACAAGAGAGTCACTACAAGAAGGAATGATATTTAATCTCAAGTATTTGGGTATGACGCTAGTGGAACAACCAAAGGGGGAAGATATGTCGTCTGCTGCTGTTCGAAGGATTGTTGCTATGGTAATAGTCAACTTTTGTCTACACTTTTAAATGGTTGGTTTCAGATGTAGTTGGAATACTGAAAGCAGCGGTCGCAGCTTTGTCAGATTTTGATTGCTTAGCCACATCTCTGTGAATTGATGTTGGCTGAACACATCCTCCTCAAGGCACTAAAACAGGACACATTTCAATATTGAAGTTGTTCATAGATGCAGCTGCTGCTTATATGGGCAATGGTAAGTGAATTACTGGCGCAAACAACAAAATGATTCCGGTCCTGTGAACCTAGTGGCCTTAAAGCACACCGAGTAACACCACATTGGAGGTCTGAGTGCAGCATGATAAGTTGACATTGTCTATATCCATGAAAAGTGTTAAAATAAAATGTTTCTAATGAAATTATTAAAAATGAGCCTAATTTGCACACTTTAAAATAGGGACTGAATTATGTCTGATAGCCCTGGTCATGTACTGTAGTATACCCTGCCGACCTGATTTACCTTGGGACCACATTTGGCCTTCAGTCCACTTCTCCAACGTGTGCAATAATATGGGAGATCAAAAGCTGAGTTGGTTTTTGAGTTTTAAAACCATTTACATTTTTAGGAAGTGGTCTGCTGCTGGTGGTTTTGACTTCTGTTTCTCGGTCTTGTAACTCCTCTGCCAGCAGTGTTACCAGTCACTGCGGAATGCACAACTATATTTGTCGTATTTTGCTTTTTGTGGTGATTTAATTCAAAGCTTGGGTTTTATGATGATTGACATTAGCATTTTATAATGGGCATCAAACACCAATAGTTGGTGGCAGTCAATGTACTAAGCATTTCTTGGTTTAGTGGAGGCTGTCTATAAAGAAACATTTGCAGTTTTAATAAAGTCAGTACCTGAGAAATGTCATTTTACCAATTGAATTGGAATCCTACTGCATGTTCCCTTAGTTGGCTACCTCTGAGAGAATTAATTTATTGTCTGTAAGTAGCCAGTCTTTGGCATTGCAACTAAATTTTAATGACTTTTTATTTTTCTGTGCAGGCCAAAGCAAGTGGTAAAAAATTTCAGAAAGTCTCACTGACTGTGTCGCCGAGAGGAATCATACTGCATGACGGAACAAATAATGAACTAATAGAGAACGTCTCCATTTACAGGTATATAGCACTTGCACTCTGACTTTATTATTTAGGCACAAATGGTAACTGTACACTAGTGCAGGAAAGGAGGGCTAATGTTCAACCCTCATTACCATCTGAGATTTTTTTCCTTTAAAATGAGAATGCTGGTGAAATTCGATGTTACTGTGAACTGCTGAAAAGAGCATAACTAATGTTTTGTGTGTTGACCCTCCCTCACAACTAGTGCCAACTTAAAGGTGTTCTGTATAAAGCATAGCTTACAGAGGTAGTAACTTCATGTATTAATCTTGACCAAACACTATAGCTTATATCCTTGATATTTCAGAACAGGAAAATAATGATGGTGTGAAAATTTGGAAGATTAAATACAAAATGCTGCACCGCATATATACTATTGTTAAAGTCAAGGATTCAAGAGTAAACTTTTAGCCAAAAAGTAGGGGATCAACTTTTACACAAGTAATGTTTGATGGGTTGAAATTCTTCACTATTGCAGAATTGCAAGATTAGGGAATGTTTCCATCAATGCTACCCCCATAAGTTCCTATTCACTGCTTCTTTTTCAATCTTTTTGATGACACAAAGCAATAATACTTTCTGCACTTTCATCCAAGTCATTTTATGTCAATTGTAGAAACCTTGAGGCCCTAACACTGATGCCTGTAGCACATTACTGGTTAGTCTTGCCAACGAGAAAATGTCCTTGGATCACTTGTTTGTTTGTTTGTTTGTTTGTTTAATTTAACCCACTGTGTTTGAAGGGACCCTTGGTCATGCAAGGCCCATTCCCCCCACTCCTGTCCTTATCCCTTCTCCTTCTCATAATAATAAAGATAGGGATTTTCACCACTAAACCCCCACCCCCTTCTCCCCCCCGCGCCACCCCCATCTGCCTTCAGGAGGGACCGCTCTCTCTCGGTGACTCCCTTGTCTGCTCCACACTCCCCACCACCCCCGGCACTTTTTTCCCTGCAACCACAGGAAGTGCTACACCTGCCCCTACACCTCACCCCTCCATCCCAGGCCCCAAGAAGACCTTCCAATTCAAGCAGATGTTCACCTGCACATCTGCTAATGTGGTATACTGTATCCACTGTTCCTGATGTGGCCTCCTCCACATTGGGGAAACCATGCGGAGGCTTGGAGACTGCTTTGTGGGACATCTATGCTTGGTTCGCGACAAACGACTGCACCTCCCAGTCGTGAACCATTTCAACTCCCCCTCCCACTCTTTGGATGACATGCCCATCCTGGGCTGCCTCCAGTGCCACAGTGATGCCACCCGAAGGTTTCAGGAACAGTACCTCTCTTTTTCCCTTGGGAACCCTGCAGCCCAATGGTATCAATGAGGACTTCACAAGCTTCAAAATCTCCCCTCCCCCGACCACATCCCAAGACCAGCCCAGCTCGTCCCTGTCTCCCTAACCTGTCCGTCCTTCCTCCCACCTCAAGCCCCACCCCCACCTCCTACCTACCAGCCTCATCCCGCCTCCTTGACCTGTCCGTCCTCCCTGGACTGACCTATCCCCACCCTAACTCCCCACCTACACTCACCTTTACTGGCTCCATCCCTGCCTCTTTGACCTATCTGTCTCCTCTCCACCTATCTGCTCCTTTATCCATCTTCCATACGCTCTCTGTCTCTGTCTCTGTCTATTTCTATTTCAGAATCCCCTTCCCCTCCCCCATTTCTGAAGAAAACTCCAGACCCAAAACATCAGCTTTCCTGCTCCTCTGATGCTCCTTGGCCTGCTGTGTTCATCCAGCTCTACACCTTGTTATCTCAATCATCTTCTGCTATTTATTTGCCACTTTCAAGAGGACACCATCACCAAACACATCTTTCCCTCCCCTCCATTGTCAATATTCTGCAGGGAGTGTTCCCCTGTGGTACCATGGTCCATTGCTTCATTCTCCCATGGCACCTTTCCTTAACGGTTCATCATTCATCTCCTACCTGCACACTGTCCAGGTGAAGCAGCATTTTATTTGTACTCTATTCAATGTATTCTACTGTATTCTCTGCTTGCAATTTGGTCTTCTTTACATTGGCAAGACCAGTAGAGGCTGAGTGGCCACTTTTGAGGAACTCCTCTAGTCTGTCTTTAGGAACAATCCTGACCTTCCAGTTGATTGCTATTCCAATAAGCTCCCATGCTACTGTTTCTGTCTTGGACCTGCTGTAATATTTCAAAGAAGTTCGAAGAACACTTTCATTTTTCACTTTGGCATGTTACAGCCTCCTGGTCTCAATTTTGAATTCTACAAATTCAGAGCCTGACATCATGATGGCTGTCCTTCATTTTCGTTTTTCCTACACTATTCTTCTGCCACCTGTGGCTTATCTTGTTTTTTTTTGTTCTCAGCTGAGAGGACCTATTTTCTCCCTGCCAAACCTTGATTTACATCTGTTCTGCACCTCCAGTTCACTTTCGCCCCTTTAGTAACACCTTTGTCGTTTACATTGGGCCTGCACATCATGTGTTCCCCTTGCCCCTTTTTATGCCACTGTCTAATGTATAAAAACCACCATGCTTTAATTCCTTTTCAGTTCTAAAGAAGTGTCATTATCGAATGTGAAACATTAACTCTGTTTCTCTCTTCACAAATGCTGCCAGACCTACTGAGCTTCTCTAGCATTTTGAGTTTTTGTTTCAGATTTCCAGTATCCACTGTTGAATTTTGCTTTGAATGATGCAGTCATGCCTGCTGTTTCCTGTTTGCTGGCCCACTTTCTATCCAAGTCAATATGCTACTTTGTATACCAGGATCTTTTAATTTTCACCAATAACTTTTTTGATGTGGTAAATTTTATCAAATGCTTTCTGGAATGCTCTTGTCAAAAGCATGTAAATTTTTCAAAGAACACTAACAAATTGCTTGAAAAAGACTTCCCTTTCATAAAGCCATGTTGATTCTGCCTAATTACCATGAAATTTTCAAAGTGCCCTACTTAAATTCCACAGTTCCCATGGTGGGTTTTGAACCCATGTCCCAGAGTATTACTAGGTTAGGCTTAATGTGGCTGGCCTAGAAAGAAAGAAGCCCATCAGGGAAAGCGGGTGATAAATGCTAAGTGTTTGGACTTTTGGCTAAACTGTGAGAGACCAATTTGTACACAAGACCAACCACTTCTAGAACACTTAAAGAATGCACTGCAGACAAAAGTAAGCAATATGGAAGAAGAGGACACTTCTAATGGTTTTGCAACCTGTTCATGTTTTCTACTAACCTAATAAGTGTTTCCTGGTATATGCTGTGAGCTCTGGGAATTCAGCATTGCTGACTGAATGCACTGCCTGAATATTTTCCTCCACATTTTATGGGTGGTGTAGAGGTGGAGAAAACGGAGTTTCAATCAAAATGATACAGGAGAGCTGCTGCACCTGAACACTGTTTAGCCTACCTCAAGGATGTAACCTGCCTCTCTCTATCATGCTTTCTAATTGCAAAGAAGTTTGGGATAATGTATTTATAGCTTCAAGTCCTCTTATTTTGTTCATGCAACTTCCATGGTCTCAAATAGTGGCTGCATGTTATCATTTTCATTGCAAACATAACTTTTGTTGCTTTTGTTGCAAACTTGTTGCAAAGCCTCTTCAGCCAGACTCAGTTAGCTGGAGATCAGCTTTTGCATGGTGGAAATTTAGCAGAATGGGTCTCTATTCACTGGGATGAAACATGCGCACACATTCCAATAAAGTAAAAATATATTTTGAATGTTGCTTGAAAACAACACATTTTGTCAAAGCTTTTCATCATTCACTCATCAGGGCATTCACATGAATTACCAATCTAAGGGGGACCAACATGATCTACTGAAGAAGAGTGTGGATTGGTTGATGACTGGACTTTGGTAGAGTTGCTGCCATAGAGAATGCACAAAAATATATCTTTTTATGTTTAGCAGTACTCAAGTCCCATGTTACCAAACAGCTATCGGAATATCTCTTTTTCAGGAGAGGTGGATTGGAGTGGCTCTTCATCTTGCTTCTGATATCGTGGCTGTAAATTCTGTACAAGGCTGTATTTCAGAGTTAAAACATTGAATAAAATTGAAGTGCCACACACTTCTAAAACTACACCCTGCTGTGCCAAGGAGTGGCAGGATGTGGGTTTATATTTGCAATGCTCTCCTCGAACCACATGTTATTTCAAAATCTTAGCTCTACTTTCATAAGCCATGTTTTTATACTGGTATTTTGATTCTGATTCTGGGAGACTGATGTTGATGAGTGTTTCCTCTCTCTTTTATGCTTTTAAATACCTTTTTTATAATGTTGGAATTTAATTCATTCATTTTAGAGATAACTGTCAGAGTCTCTGGGTTTTCTCCCTACACTCCCCTCTTGTAGGTCATCGACTCGTAGAGTCACGCAGCATGGAAATAGACTCTTCAGTCCAACTTGTCCATGCTGACCAAATTTGGTCCATATCCCTCTAAGTCTTTCCTATTCATGTCCAAAGTTCTGGCAAAACTGGATGTGTTTACCTCTGCCTCTGTAATCGTATTCATATTTGCTCTGTATATTAATCTGTCTGAATAGGAACTTCCTGATTATTATAATGTAAGGTGGGTGATATAAATATCCACGCTTTTAGAGTTTGGATTTTAAAGTGGCATCTAGTCTTGTGCCTTTGTATTGGGGAGGGGCGGGGGGCGGTGGTTAACGATTAATTTGTCAATTTTTTTTTTGGAGTCCAAGATTTTTTCGAAATCAGCATGAGAGGGAGTCCTTAGATTTGTTAATGGGAATTTATTTACGTTGACAGAATTTTACACAAGGTAGAGTGTCAGCTTATTTTCAGTTAGAATCAGAAATATGTTTGTTTTTCTAATCTAGGATAAAAAGCCTCCGCTTGGAAAGCTCTTTTTATTTTGTTAACAGAATTCGTCTTTGGAGCTGATGTTAGAAAACAGTTCCTCTGAAAAAAGAAGGTAATTCAGAACAGTTAGGAAATAGTCTCCGTATAATTATTGTAGTCTGTAAGTTCCAGACCGGAAGTGTTTCGTTTAGAACCCTCAAGGAGTTATTCAAAGGTGTAGAAGTCTGAGCTTAGTTCAATTGTGTGAATAACTAAGTAAGTGGCTATCAAACTCTGAAGTCTGGGTACTAAAGAATACAGAAAAGTCGAACCTACAGATGGGATAGAGGGGAATTCTCTATTTGGTGTTTGGGTGTTATATGGTGATGGTGTTGGGATTGATGGAACTATATTTTTGCTGTGTTTTGGAATTTCAAGTTATGCTGTAGGTAAATAGATTAGCTTATTCTATTTTATCTTTTCATTTGCATAATTGCAGCATTGTGTTTGTGTTTCAGTGAATGACCACTTTAAATCCTGTTTTGATTTTAAAACTAAAAATAAAAAAAGCCAGATTTCAGCCTAGGATCTGACTAGTCTAGTATTAACATTAGCTGGCATCATAATGAAACCAGTCCTGAATCTTTATCATTACAGACTTGGACCTGTTTCCTTCATACTACATAAGCCTGTAACTTTTTAGTTAACAATATGAAAAATATAGGTAACAATCTTGATTTTAAAATATGAATTCTTAATATTACCGTTTTTAAGGCTGAGAAGCCTACACTTTTTTTTCCCACATTATTCTAGCTTGTTCTGCTTATGCCTCTATTTTATTTAGTGGTCACTGAAATTTACCTTCTTCATAGTTCAGCTTTACAGAAATGAGAATTGAAACAAGCTGTAATAAATTTGGTTATTTCTCCGAACGTAGTTTCCACATTTGCATTCTTTGTGTTCTTGCATTGTGAAGAAATCTGACTTTTTTTTATTAGGCAAGTGATCTTTTCGGAAGGAATTTCTTCCTACCGTATACCAGGGATTCTCCATAAGCACTTTTAAAGTACAGAATGCAAATGTTTACGCTCTCTTGGCTGTGGCTCAGTCGGTTGCACTCTTGACTGATTCAGAGGCTGTGGGTTCAAGTGTCACTGAAGTCTTCAGCACAAAATCTGTTCTAATATTCCAATCATGTAGGTTAGGCATACTGTCAGAGGCAATGTATTTCAGCTGAGATGTTAGGGGAAGGATTTATCTGCTGTCCTGGGATGTAAGTGATCCCAAGGAACTAATTTAAAGAGGAGCAGGAGCGTTCTCTCCAGTACTCTGGTCAATCTTTATCTCTCAACTGACATCGCTAGAAAGCTTTTTCTGGTCATTATTCCCATTGCTATTTATGGTGACTTGGTGCGGCCGCTGAAGAATCGGTTTGTGTAACTAGAATAGATTTCGGTTGTAGAGCTTGATGAATGAGTTTGCGTAAGATGCAAGCTGCATTCATTCTGATTGGAGGTTAGTTGTTTAATTACTGGGGAGCTGAAGGTCACTTTATTTTTAAACAGTTCAACCAGACTAAATGCAATGTAATAAAATTGCAATGGAAGCAGACCTTTGCCACAAGTGATATTGCAATTGTTTTTCTTTTGCGTTAAGTCTGCCTTTTTTTTTAAATCGTTTTATTAAACATTGCCTTTGTTCTTTACCAGGATATCTTATTGTACGGCAGACAAAGCACATGATAAAGTTTTTGCCTACATTGCTCAGAGCCAGCTAAATGAGACTTTGGAATGCCATGCCTTCCTGTGTACAAAGAGAAAATTGGTAGGTTTGTTTTTTTCATATACTGTATCACTGTTTCTAAACAGTTCTTGCTCTTCTCGCTGAGGGAGGAATCTTCCTTCTTTTGGTCAAATTGAGAGTAAGCATGTTTTGGTGGCAGCTAGCACACAGCTCTTATATGTGAGAGAACACGGTATCCGTCATCTCAACCCTGCACTCTGAGTCCATTCACGCTCCATCTTCAGCACTTGTATGTAAACAAATCAATAGTATATCCAGATCTAACCTTGTATTGCCTGTTGCTTTCAAATCTTAACCAACTACAATACAAACACAATCACCTGGAGCTCAGATTCCAAAGTGCTAAGATTAATGATTCTGAGAAAATGTTTTATTATTCCAAAAGCATGAAAGCCTATTTTGTAAAACAGCACCTGAGCAGTATGACCTGTCTGTTACAAGATTACAAAATTCCCATCCAAAAGACCCTTCAATGTTAAGACTAGGTTTTGGAATTCCCTCTGAGGTGGGCCACCAAACACCAGAAAAGTTTCTGGAAATCATTCATATGTTGCATTGATGGAGTACAAGAGTGTGGTTTATATTGCGGTTTAGTTATATGCTTGGACTGAGCCATCTTTTTGTTTTAAGTATGCTGATTTTGGATCCCAAATTGTGAAACTAAGGAGCACTGCAAATGGTGATGTTACAATCATCAAAAACATCCAGAAGTTCAGCTGAGACTGTATCTACATTCAAGGCCATGGCCAATTTAGTAGCAATGAAACAAACGTTCTGGTTCAAGTTGCTCCATAAGACCTCGCACAAGAATCAAGGCTGACACCGTGCTGAGGGAGTGCGGTACTGTCCTTTTGGATGGCTGGTTAGACGTCCCACCAGTCTTTTCATTAGATGTGGAAGATCCTGAAGATGAGCAGGGCAGTTATCCATGGTATCCTGGCCAATATTTATCTCTTGAGTAACATCTCAAGAAACCAATTACCTGGTGAATATCACACTGCTGTTTGCAGTACATGTATTGACTGCCCGGTTTCCTTACGTACAACAGAGACTGCACTTCAAGCACTGTAGTGATTTGAGACATCTGGAGGTTGTGAAAAGTGTGATGTGAATGCAAATTTTTTTTTTCCCAAGGTATATACTTGAAACATTTAGCTCCTATTTTTAGTAAGCTCACAGTACTTTCACTTTTGTTTTCTTTGGTCTGTAGTTCCTTAAAACATAAACCAGGCACAGTTTTTAAACCAAAACTATTCTTTGCGGTTTTAGTGTCTCATCATTATGTTATTAATTCAGTGTTAATAGATTTCCCATATAGCTTAAGGTCCAATGTGCTGCTTTGCTATGATGTCAACTCCTGTTTGTTTTGGGCCTGCCAAAACGTTGCAGCGTTAAATATAATTCATAAAATTCTATAATGTTATTTGGCCAAATCAATGACATTAAACCTGCAGAAAAGCTGTACTCCGTATCAAAAGCCTGAAAGTATAGATCGGAGTTCTCAATGTATTTAACCCTATTTTGGATAGAAATGCTGTTTGACCCCAAATGCGTCTTAACCTTTGTGCTCTCCTCCTAGGCTCAAGCAGTGACACTAACAGTAGCTCAGGCTTTCAAAGTAGCTTTTGAATTCTGGCAAGCTGCCAAAGAAGGTGAGTTTCTGAATTGCTACTTTATTACTGTGACTGGGTCATCACTTTTTTAACCTGAGTATATTTGGTTTTGTGATAATTTTTGCTGCAACTGCAGAGGTTTTTTCAAAAGAACTGCCTAAACTGAACTTTTGACCTCTGAAGAGGTTCACTTTTGAGTTCACATTCTAATCATGCTAAGCATCATAGAGGAACTCCACTTGTATCGCGACACAGCTACTATATTACTTAATTCAGTGGAATTCTCCTTCTATGTTATGAGCATCTGTGATGGGTGTTGTTAGCTATTGTTAATGAACACTGGTGGCATGTTGGCTCAGTAGTTAGCGCTGCTGCCTCAGTACCAGGAACCTGAGTCTAGTCCCTGAAGGCTGGGACCAGTCTGTGTAGAGTTTGCACATTTTCCGTGTCTGCATGAGTTTCCTCCTGGTGCTCCGGTTTCCCCTCCGTTCAAAGATTTGCAGGCTGGGTGAATTAGCCATGGGAAATGCAGGATTATAGGGATAGAGTAGGGGGTGGTTCTGGGTGGGATGCTCTTCAAAGTGTGGGTGTGGACTTGATAGGCCAAATGGCCTGCTTCCACATTCTGGTGATTCTATGAACATGCATTGAATAGGCAATTGATAGTGGATTGGAAGTCTTTGCTTTCCTTTTTATAACCACAATTTGAAGGCACCACATGCAGCTGATGTAATAAAGTGTCCTAAGGCAATTGACAGGCACGTTGTCATACTTTGTTTTATAATGAGCCACGTATGAAGATAAGGATCTAATGGGCAAATGCTTAAGTCGAAATGGTACATATTAATCATCAGTTAGAGGTGGAGGGAACCTGAAACCTTTGGCAGCTTACAGTACAGCCACCAGTTTTGGAATAGCTATTAGGAAGTGTCTGCTGACACCTGTAACTGTGCATGTGCTAATCAAGAGATACATGTGCTCACAATTCCAATCCCATTCTGTCAGCACGTAGAACTACAATGATGTGACATGCAAAGGCACTGAGCATGCCCAGAGAAGAACCATGATATTGAAATGGAGTTCAGAAGTAGGGAAGGAGAGGGACTGAGGATGTGGGGGAAGGTGAGGGAGTGATGATGCAGGAGTGGGGGAGCGAAAGTAGATGTGGGTGGGTCTCTCCTCCCCTGTTCAAAGCCACGTGACCTACCCGCTTCGCAGCTGACCAAACTTAAAAGGCAAAACCAGTAAAATGTGCAAGCACAAATTTAAACAATGCATTGTATGCATGCACCATTGTCAATAGACACATTCTTGTTCTTATTGGGAATGATGCCATAATTAAAGAAACACCCACATCTGAGGTTTTGAGGAGATCACAAAGATAAGAAGGGACTTGTCATAGAAGGATCTAGATACAAGAAAGTGTTATGACCCTAAGAGACACCACTGAACCAAATCAAACTTTCTACCACTGTATTCACAACACAGGAAAATTAGAACCTTTAAAGATCTTGAAAATTGAATCTAATGGTTCCTAACTAGACATGTCGAATAACTAATCGCAGACTTTACCAATAATAAAGTTTCAACACCAGTTTGCAGCGTAAACAAAAGACTTAGCAATTTAACAACAATACAATAGCTTCTGTAGCAAAAAATTAAACAACAAAGTAATCTAAGTGGTCTATGCTTTAAACCTTTTAAACAGAACCTTTTTGATCAAGTACCAACCTGCAGTTAACTTCTAGTATTGACTTCAGGAATAAACAAGTGCTTGTTTGTTCAGTTTTCCTTTTAACATCAGCAGTTACCAACAGTCCCCTTTTAGCTCACAGTTCCTAGTTCCAAAACAAAGTTGATACAGAATAAAAATAGTAAACATCATTGAGGTGTCTGACAAAAGTCACAAAACAAAAAATTGCTGACCACACTGGTAGTGAGTTCCACATCAGGTAGGAGATCCCATTATTCTGATTTGATATTCTAAAGTCAAATAGATTACATGTACATGAATAATGACTACTGTAGGACTCTATGCCAGCACCTGTTCATCCCTTTAGCAGAGGACTGGAACAGTGAAAGTGTACTCTTAAATAATTAATCTCTATGCTGTCAAAAATGCAACAGCTACTTACTTTAATGTGGTCAGGGCTATGTTGGAATGAGAATCAATAAGACTCCTGTGCATGACTGACCCTTTTTACGGCAGCCCTGGTGCATGGATGCACGACGCAAGGAAACCCACTGGAGCAACACAAATATTCACAGCAAAGATTCCTGGCTTGTGTTCTGAAAGTTTGATTTATTGTGAACTTCACTGATCTACCCCAGCTGATCCTGGTCATCCTTTAGCCTCTAGAGCAATGATTCATATAATTTCTCTGCAAAAATTACCATCTGTTATGCAATTTTTAAATTGGTTTTTGTTCTCAATTTTAATAAAATGAAGCAAGTCAGCAGGACGTTTGCTTTTACAATGTTAAATTCTGATGAGAGCATTGTGGTAGCATTTTCAGAAAGCCTCAGACAGTCTCTCTCTTGATTCAATAGGAAATGTATTTTTTTCACGTAGTAACACTTCTTTGTTCTTTGTCGTCTTCTCAGTGTGATACTTTAATTTTACAGTATCTCATTTTATAGATTAACCACGGTCTGAAATATAATGCAATGGTTAAGTCCAAATCCTTGCTCCAATTTATATTTTAAGTGAAGGTACTTAAGGAACCAGCAAGAATATTTTAAATGCAGTGCTTGGACTTTTTTTTTGTTTCATCATTGCCAATGAAAACTTGTTAGACTTCTTCTGTTTAAACAGCACATTTTGCCTGCTTCCTCTTTTGTTTTGTATCTTTTGTGTTAGGAATAGGTAAAGTGATCTCCTGTTCTCTAACAGTCATTCAGATTGTTGACTTCAATTAATTCTTTAAATAGGATTGTGTCTAAGATCATTTTAACCTAGACTTGTGCATTTGGCCACAAACTGACAAAATGGGTGTGGCATGACTGGTAGGTTTGTTTGTTTCACACCTCCCCTCTCATTATGACTTGCCATGCAGATATCAGTTACTTTACAAAAGGGAAATGCAACGCCAACTTTTTTCTCTACTATCAGCTTACTGATGACATTGGTAACTGTGTGGTTTTTAGCACATCCATTCAGCTACATGTTGTGATTAATGGGAGACACAAAAGATAAAGTGGGGTAGTTTGAGGCACAAAAGAGAAACTACTTGTTTATTGTTTGGACCCTTGCTGCCCCACAAACTGCAGAGCAAAGTCTTGATTAAGTTGTCCTTGTTCCTGTTTCCCTTCAATGGCAATCTATTTAATATCTCCATTTGATTAAGAACTCAATTTGATCTGCACCCTTAAGAGCGTTCTATTGTACAGTAGCTTGCTACTAATACTTGGGTAGTTTTTTTTTGCAAATAGCTAATTTTAATGTACAGATATAGAACTCTTCTGTTTTTTTTCATACCAATGCTAATGGCATCCACTCTGGATCATGTATCACAAACTATATGCTCGGGAAGAACAACAAGGAGAAACTCCTCTTATGATACATCAAAGTATATCACGATTCCACAAATGATAAATAAATATATATGAGCAGTTAATCCTTTTGTTATTGTGGTTGAGGGAGACTTCCTTATTTTTCAAGTAGCTGTATTCATCTGACTGGGGAGATGGGACTGTGTTTTAACATTTTTGCTAAAGGACTGTCACACCAACAATGCAATGTTCCTTCATTAAAATGCCAAATGTACCTGCTAAAATTTTTAAGGCAAATTTTAAATCTGACCTTTTTTTTTGATTCAATTTACAATGCTACCTAATGAAAGAACCTGATAGTTAAAATTTAGATTCTAACACGAAAACTTCCTAATTATTTTTGTTCAATTCCTTCTGGCCTTTCAGGGGGTGTATTTAAGTCTGTTACTTTTTTAAGCTGTTACAATTAATCATGAGGAAGGAGCCAGGATAAGATTTTGCCTGTTGTATGACTAGAGTTGGTGGGGTGGGTGGGGTACACCGGTTGCTTTGTAGTTCCACTCCTCCATTGATCAGAACAAATTTTAAAACCAATCAAGGTGATTACCTGATACAATAATCGAAACATGTCAGCTAGTTATCTTAAAGTCAATCAAGAATAATGAGTTTTTGTGATGTTTCTTTTAACAAAATAAAATTTACTTAAATAGGCAAAATATTATTGACAAAGAAGGTTTAGATTGTGCACCAAGATTGATATCAAGATTAAAGCCACCATGGTCTTACAAGATTGTAGGGCTGCTCTCTCGTTACAGAGGCATGACTAGTGGTGGTTTAACCTGAGGGTCACCATGACTCAGGTGAGGTGAGACATTACAATGGAGACTCCTTCATGGTAATCTCAGTTGGTGTGGGGAATTTAACCCATGCTGTTGGCTTTGCTGTGTGCCTCAAATTAGCCATCCAGCCAAATGAGCCAAACAGACATTTGCCAAGGTGGCCAAGCAGGAGGCTGGAAGAACACAGCAGGCCAGGCAGTGTCTGGAGGAAGACTTCTTTAGGATTGAAGAAGGGTAATACCTGAAAGGATGCCTGCTCCTTTCCTCCAGATACTGCCTGGCTTGCTGTGTTTTTACAGCCTCCTGTTTGTCCACCATGGATTCCAGAATCTGCAATTTTTTTTTTGTCTCTAACCAAGACATTTGCTAAGATCGATATACCTTCTACTCTGACACCCCTTTTTAATCTTGTTTGGTAGCGCACAGCAAATAATACTGGTGGATTTCTCTTCTCTTCACATCCCCCTCCACTTCAGTAAAACTTTGTTTAATCACTGTCAACCTTTAAACATTGATTTCACATTTCTTTTTAATGGAGTTAGTGTGGAATATTCAGGTTGTCCCTCCTCACACTGGAAGGTTAGCCACGTCCTCTATTAGATGGTTTGTGTGGGCTGGATTGCCTCAGTTCTGAATTCCTATTTTTTTTTCATGCTCTTGATCCTTGTAATTCTCACTTGAATTAAAATTTCACAGTTATGTTTTTTTGTGCCTCGGGAGAATTTTTTCTAAACTGGCCATTCTTATGAATGTTAGCCTGGGGTAAAATATTTAGTGGTGTTTCTACATTAACTATTCAGCAGTAGTTCCTTTTTATCTCAATATATATTTTATCCTTGAGCAAAGCGTCCAATGTTTAACACCTTTTTATTTTTACAGAGAAAGTGAAAAGGGCTGCAGTTGGACCATCAAATAGTGGTGCCACTGGTAAATTGCAATCAGAAGGCACTGCCAATAGCCATCTCCAAACAGGTGAGACAACTCTCCCTTTTTTTTTAGTTGAATTGGAGAAGGAATGTTGGTTTTATCCATTGGTGGTACAGTTATGAAACCTCACTGTCAGCATCAAGTCTTGCTGGCTACTGGTGGGGCCTGAAGTTAGGACATAATTATTTTGGTTCAAATTTTGTGTTCCACAATCTGAAGTTTAATTTATCTATAATGCATTCAAAGCCTTGCAGTTTTTTTTTTCTCTTGCATATCCACTTTGTGACCTCTTCATTGGATAGCCATGATTTTAACACTAGAAAGATGAAGTGGGACATGTTGTTGTTATAAGTTTTTTTAAAAGCTTTACTGTTATTAAGTATACTCTAAACTTAACGTATTCTAAATCTAAAGTATTTTCTATAGCACAGTCTACAATGCAGTAAATGTGTTTGGGACCGGAAACGTCAACTTTCCTGTTCTTCTGATGTCGCCTGGCCTGCTGTGTTTCTTCAGCTCTACACTACACTGCGTTGTATCTGATTCCAGCCTCTGCAGTTCTTGCTATCTCTTCAGAAAAAATTTGTTTTCGTCCTTGGAAGGCATTCTTCACTTTGCTATAAAAATGAACATTTTAACGGGCATGTTTACGGGGAGGGGAGCGGGGAGAAGAGAATACACCTATTGTGTAATTCAAACAGTGGACGTGATTTTTGATTGCTGAACTAAACCGGAGTAGACATCAATTTTAGGTGCTGGTTGCTGAATATATTCTCCCTTGAAGCCATATTGAAGGGCATTGATAAACCTGTTAATATTCATAAAGCCGTAGCACCAAGACTTTGTGGCCTGGGCTGCCTGAAGGAGATGAGAATTCTTCACGTGTAATGTGAACTAAATTTGAGTCAAACCTGAGGTACGGAGTGTGCAGTGACATTGCTGATTCTCTTCTCTCTTTATTTTTGAATATATCTGGCTATATGCAGGATTCTTCCCCTTTTTATTAATGGGGTGATTCTATATTGAATCTCTTTTTCCTCAGTCTCACTTTTAATTTTGGTTTAGCCAGACTCCATCAGATTGCGCAATGTTAAGTCTGTGTTTTTTTTATAAAATTCTCTGCAGAAGTAGCTACAGCAAATTTGTTGGATTTAACTGAAGGAGCAATATCATTATCAACAAACAATCGACATGATCCTTCTCTTGGAGATACAACCTGTTCAGTAAACAACAACGTTATGTGGGTAAGTGATAAATACCATTTGAGGAAATGGTTGATCACATTTAATGTGCCTATTGATTTCAGGAATGGGTTGGTAAGATTTTGTTTTAAATGCAAATTCCTTTAATTCAATACTAAGTCCTGTAACAACTGGTCAAGCACCAGGAGCTCTTGCGTATATACATTTGGTCCACACTGCAGCTGCCAATGGATGTAAACCTTCTCCAACCAAGAATTTTTATTTTATTCATTCACAAGATGACCTAGCTAAGGATGCCAACAGTTATTGCCCATCCCACAGAGCAGTTAAGAGTCAACCACTTTCCTATTGGTCTGGAATCCTATTTGGGTCAGACCAGGTAAGGATGGCAGTTTCTTTCCCTAAAGGACATTGGAGAACGAAATGGGTTTTTCCTGACAATCGGCAATGGATTCACGGTCGTCATTAGATTTCCCCTTGTTGTCCCTCTCACCATGCTACCGTTATCCCAGTTGTTATATACAGATAAATAACAGCGTATGCACCTGGATGCCACCACATCCTTTTTTCTTCCCTCAAAATTTGCAGTGGCTGCACAAACTTAAATATCTCTTTGCTAGACTTTTTGATTCTGGTTTGTTCAGAGCCTGCAACAATATCTGACATCTGCTGTTTCAACTGCAGAATTTTTAAGCTTAGATTTTCTATCGGTTTTTCTTTCTTTTTTTTTCTCTGCATTTCTAATAATAGTTTTCTCATTTCCATTTCCCTTCATAATTTTGCTCTGCTCTTTGGAAGTCCATATCCTCTTCCTGCTTCTCCACCTCTAGTTTTTCCATTTTCTTTCCTTGTGCTCCGGCTACATTGCTTATCAGAATAGGTGCTTTTGAATTATGTTTCACCACCCAGAATGCATGGTTTTGTGTTTCTATTAAGTCCAGATATATCTGTTATTGTCTACATTCCTAGATTCAGTGAGCAATTTCACCCTCCTCTTACTTGTCAATTTAATTAACCTAGCTTTTAGAAATTCACTTAAAATCATCAGGGACAACTCTGCCACCCCCCAGGAAATCGTTTTCCATTTCAAGTGTTATTTCTTATTTTCAGAACAGAATTTTGTGTTTTCTTTTACCTTTTATCACTTACCAACACCTGACGTAAATCACCACCACTTATGTTTGAAAATAATCCTGGATGAGCCCTCAGCCTCCTGCTGCAAATCACTTGGGCATGTCATTATTGAGCCTCAGTACTCCCCCGGGTTCTTGCAATAGTTGATGATTTAATAAAAATACGCAACATCATTAATTTACCTATCTGATGGAATGTGGTTAGCAGAAAACCTTGACTATAAGGCACAGGAGCAGAAGTAGGCTATTTGGCCCTTCAAGTCTGACGTGCTATTTACTGAGATCATGGTTTACCGATAAACCTCCACTCCAATTTCTTGCCTTTTTCCCATAATTCTTGATCCCTTTAGTAATAAAATATCTGTTTATCACCACCTTGAATATAATTTAATGACACAACCTTGACAGCCGCCCTTAATAAAGAATTCCACAGATTCACTACCCTTTTGAGAGAAGAAATTTTCTTCTCCTCTGTCTTAAACTGGTGACCCCTTTTATTCTGAAATTATGCCCTCTGGCCCTAGGCTGTTTAAAAATAGGAAACAACCTTTCCATTCCTACCCTGTCAAGCCCAATAAGAATATTGTATGTTTTCAACAAGATCACCTATCATTCCTCTATGTTCCAAAGAGTACAGGCCATCTCACTTAACCTCTCCATACCTGGGATAAGACTACTAACCACTATCTGAACTGTCTCCAATCCCAGTACATCTTGGATAAGAGGTTCAAAACTGTTCAAAGCATTCTAGATATGGTCTGATTATTGCCTTGTGTAATTTTGGTAAAAGCCCTCACTTTTTTTTTTATACTTTGCCTTCCATTTATGTTTCTTTTATCGGCTGAACTTGAACGCTAGCTTTTTGTGATTTTTACGCAATGAGGACACCTAAATACCACCTGTGCTGTAGATTTTCTGCAGCCTTTCTCCATTTAAATAAAAATATTCAGCTCCTCTATTCTTCCCACCAAAGTACATTATCCTCACGTTTTTCCACATTTATATTTCCATCTGCTAAGTTTTTTTTTGTTCACTCAAGCTGCCCATATCCCTCTGGAGACACCGTACTGTTAGTTTACAAATAGAGTTTCTAGCAAAAAGTAAACAAAACTATCAACAGAGATAAAAGGTACTGCAGATGCTGGAGAATCCGAGATAACAAGGTGTGGGGCTGGATGAACACAGCAGGTCAAGCAGCATCATAGGAGCAGGAAAACTTGACGTTTCGGGCCTAAACCCTTCATCTGAAATGGGGGAGGGGAAGAGGGTTCTGAAATAAATAGGGAGAGAGGGGAGGTGGATAGAGGATGGATAGAGGAGAGGATAGGTGGAGAGGAGGCAGACAAGTCGAAGAGGCGGGGCTGGAGCCTATCTATCAACATTTGACACTACTAGTTGAAACTCCAACACCACCCCCCCCCCCCCCGCCCCAAACCCATACACATACTTGGAAACAGACAAACAACAAAAAGGAGGGAGGGAAACAAAAACTAGCAAAACATAGATCAAAAGCACCAGTCCACAGGGTTCAATAAGCAGTTCCTTTTCCTTCCCCAAGACCTTTTTGTTCTCATCTCTCTTTTGAGGTTCTTTGAAGGAGGCGAATGGCAATTGGTACTCTGTTTACAAATTCCCTTAGTTACTGATTTAAGGCTGATGGTTTGCAACAATTGATGGGAGAAAATAACTGACTTGCTCAGGTACTTTTTACTGCATAGAGACACAGAATCTTCTCTTCCAACAGTCCAGAGGTTTCTGCCCCAGTACTGTAAACCCCACAAACTATTCAACAGCCCAGGAGCCAATCAGACAGCTGTTGTCAAACCAATGTCTTGTAGCATTCACAACTGATCACATTGGTTTGTACAAAACAAAACAGCTACCAATGGCTGGCCCAATCATCATCATCTGAACACACACCCTAATGCCATGCAGTCTTATCAACAGTATAGATGTCACTCAGTGAATTCCAATAACACTTTTAAACTATTCCTCTCCCAGACTTGCTTTAAAAAACAGCTCTTTTCCATTTTGTTCTACAATCAAAAACTTAAAAAAAAAGGTCTTTACAAATAGTAATTTGCCTTTAATTTATTTTCAGGAACTAAATGATGACCTGGATGAAGCTTTTGCAAGGTAAAATTTTGGTTGGTTTTTGGAATTTCGAATCTACATGCAAAATGAATTACTTTTGAGCATCTTTTCAGTCATAAATTTAATTCTTGTTCATTTTCAAACTGATCTTTTTGTTCTGACTTTTACAAGCTGCATTTTGGATAGCTTTAGTTCAATTGCAGGTAATTGTTGAATGTGTGATATAGTGCATGCTTTCAAATTTCCAGACTACCACCACAGCAGATGATCCTCCCTACTCTATGTGCAACAAATCTGTAAAGTATTCTGGTTCTCTGTACATATGCTTGCATATGCCGCCACCCTGCTGTGTTTAATTGCCTGTTGCCAATCTGACTAAGTTATCCCACTGTGCAGAAGGTGTGCAATGTATCATTTGACTAATTTTTCGTTTATTCACTTGGATTTTAGGAATATATTGAATAAGAAATAGTCATAATGAATTCATTAAAGTGAACTTAATCTGAAGAGAGTGATTTGATTTTTAGCTTTGCAATTTGGACAAATAGCACTCTAGCTCAAATGAAACATGAACTGTGAATGCTGAATAGGGAAAATTCCAATGCACCTGCCTGTTTAGATGTTTTCTTTTCCAATGTTTTGGCTTATTACAATATATAATTTTGTTTTGTTGTGCAATAGCTGCCTTTTGCATGTGTTGCAGGACAGTAATATCTGTGTTTTAGCTCTGTGTTTACCTTGCATAAAGTAACTCCTTTGAGTGACTGGCAATGTCACTAAGAGAAGAGGGAGACTTTAGAAATTAATGTGCAGGGAACTGGGATTCAAATTCTCTTTCACAGCCAGTGACAAATTCAAGTGCGTCCTTTTGTTTTCTCTTTCCCCTTGTCTCTCTTCTGGTCAGCAGCTGGCCAGAGAGTGTGATTCCCACTGCTGAAAAGGAGGACATTGAAACTTTGCTTCTTTCTTTTTAAGTGGAGTTCACAAAGCCCATCACATGGTGCCCATTCTTTTAAAAATGCAGTTATGCCATTTGTTTATCTGTTGAATTCCTCTCCTTTGCAATTTGGTCAATGGGCATCTTTTATTCTGCTTGCCAATCTCCATGATCCCCCTCCGCTTCGTGCTAGCTGACATTGTAAATAGTTCCGTCTACTCTGCCCATTTCTCTTTCAATATAGCCTCTATTAACTCTCTTTCCTAAAAAAAATTGTTCTTGCAAACAGCTATCTAAATTTCAACCTCTCTTCCGTTTTCTAAAGTGCTTGACCATGCTTTTGTCTCTTAAGTCTGTGCCCCAGGTTCTCCTAATTCCCTATTTGAAACACTGATTTCTGCGTCGATCACTGCAGTGAAATAGTCCTCATCAATCCCAAGTGACATTCTCTGTGACCGTGACTATTTTTGAGGTCCCAGCTGATTTTACTACTAGACAAGTCAGGACCCAGACTAAATTCTGGCCTGATCGGCCATGTTTTTGTTTTATTTAATGCACTGAAACACAAGTATGAAATGCTGCAGAACTGGTTTTGAAGATAAAACAGAAACTTATTATATAAAAGAAGATAAAATAGAACAACCATGTACACGTAACAATTTTAAAGTCTTCAAAATGCATGCTAAAATATAATATTCTATCTATCCCACCAGCATCCCTTTTTAATAATATTCAAATACCAACAAGAATTTCCTAATCTCTCCCATCTTTCAGGCTGTCTTAATTATTGCTTTCAGTTCCTGGTCTTTTGTTTGAGCCTGTTCCTTGAGCATTCATACACTGGGTTTAGCTTTGGATAATCTCAGGATTCTAACCAAGCGCTTCCGGTCTACAGCTTCAAACTAAACCCTTGCACTGAGGTAGCTTATTTCTAACATTTTCTGAACTCATTACTTGAGGAGAACTGTTTTGTACATCCAACATGAGCCAGGACATCTTTTTAAACTAAAGTCAAAAGATCTTCAAGCTATGGATGATTCTCCAAGCCAAAAACAAAACAATTCCAATCCTTCTAATTGAAAACAGTCTGATACTCTGAAATGTTGAATCTGTTACTCTAACTCTCCCTGTGCAAACAAATTCCTGTTAGCATTCCAGGAACTGTATCTGTCACGCAGGTTTTAAAAAAGAAACATGGCTCCAGAAATACCGATAAGTTAATCATTAAAACCCTTCACACGTAGTGAACAAAACTCACTTACCAATAGTCCTAAAACCAAACTAAGATAGATAATATAAAAAGAAATCTAGCACCTTTACACCATGCTGTGTTACCCCTCTTCAACCTCACTGCCAGTGGCTATATTAATCTAATTGATTGAGGGAATGTACAGTCCACTCCTTCAGTGTAAAACCGAACCAGTCATGCACAGAACATAAAATAGGGCAAAAAAACCATCAACGTAACATCTCTTTTCCCCGTCTCCCTTTTCAGACTGGCTCAATCTCGAACAAACCCTCAGCTCCTGGACATTGGTGTGAGCCCTCAGGATATGCAGGCAGATGAATGCCTTTCTCCTACAGACTGGGAAAAAAGTGATCCTGGAGTTACAGATAAAGATGATTTGTTTGGGTTCTGATAATTTGAGAGCCAAAGAGAATAGACCGCTTACCTTACAAAAGAGGAATTAACCACTGGATGAAACCTAGCTCGGCACCTTCTGCTTTCAAGATGCAATGGTTCAAGAATGAAACTTTGATTTGAATGGCTATGTTGCAGGATGACTGAAATGGAAGATTTAAATACGTTTGCTGTTCCAGTGTTGCCTTTTTGAGGAGGTCCAGACTAGAATAAATAGCCCTGACATAAAATCCATTCAGGCTTCTAGACCCAACAAAGAATGTATAGACTTGCCTTAGTAGACTGTCAATTAGGCAATGAGCTGCCTGTTCATTTGGACTGAAGCTGTTGCTAGAAATAAGTCCAGAAAGTACTACAGGTTTATGACTATATATTAGATTTGTGTTAAATATCATAAAATGTCTTTTATTTTTAAAGAAAAATTGCTCTTTCCCAACTGAACAAGCGGCTTATTGTCTCTTCTTTGTCTGCTGTTACCCTAACAATTTAAAGGGCCTCTTTTCAACTTGCTACGTGAGAGCATCGATGAATGCCCTCAATTGTTGCTTGGTAGACTTGCAGTTTGCAACTTTACATGTAAGCTTTTGTTACATTAACTATGGGAATGTGCATAAACTGTATTTAGTCTCTGTATTACAATAATTGCAATGTACTATTATAATGAATGTTAATGTATTTGAAGTCCACCTCATTTACACTCCCCCCCCCCCACCATTGCCTTAGTTTCATGTCAAAAATTTTACAATTCAATTCAATACAGCACAGGAACAGATCCTTCGGCTCACCAAGCTTGCACCAATTCCCTATCCTTACTTAGACTCGCTACTTATTGCCCATGTACGGCTTCTATTGCTGTTTGCCTCCCGTTCTATCTTTAAACTATCTCTAAAATATCAAGATATGCTTTTTAAGTGTTGTAAATGTGTCTGCTTCCACTGGCAGTGCATTCCAGGCACCCACCACACTCTGTGTGGAAACTTTTTTCCCCGCACTTCTCCCCTAAACATTTTCCCCTCTCACCCTAAACCTGTGCCCTTTTTGTAGTTGACTTTTCCACCCTGGGAACAAAGCCCCTGACTATCCACCCTATCTATGCCTGGCATAATTTTGCAGACCTCGATCAGATCATGTTTCAGCCTCTGTCTTTCCAATGAAAACAATCCAAGTTTATCCAACCTCTCCTCATAACTAAAATCCTCCAGACCAGGCAATATGCTGGTAAATTTTCTCTTACACCCTCAAAAGCATCCATGTCCTTCTCATGGTCTAGTGACCAGACCTGCATGCAGTATTCCAAATGTGGCCTCACTAACTTTGTACAGCTGTAATGTAACTTGGCAACTTTTATATTCGATGCCCAGCTGATGACGGGAAGCATGTTGTATGCTTTCCTTGTCCATCTGTGCTGCCACTCTCAGGGATCTGTATGCCCAGATACCTCTTAGTGTTCCTAAGAGTGCTGCCATTTATTGTTTATTTGATCTTCCAAAATGTATCACCTTGCATTTGTCTGGATTAAATTCTGTATGCCATTTCTCTGCCCAAATCTGCAATCTATATCCCTTTGGCAATCCTCGTCACAATGCGCAACTCTGACAATGTTGGTGTCATCTGCAAACTTACTTATCAGACCTCCTACACTTTCATCCCGATCATTTATACACATCATCGCAAACAAAAGGTCCCAGCACTGATCCCTGTGGAACTTTACCCTTCCATTGGTACTGTCTTCTTTGACCAAGCGAGTTTTGTTTCCATCTAGCTAGCTCATCCCAGATCCCATGAGACTCTACCTTCTGTACCAGCCTGCCATGAGGTATCTTACCAAATGCCTTACTAAAATCCATGTAGACGACATCCACTGCCCTTTCTCATCAATCATTCTTACCATCCCCTCAAAAAAATCAATCAAATTGACTAGACACTATCTTTCTGCACAAATACATGCTGCCTGTCATAAATAAGTCCAGTCTCTTCCAATTGTGCATAAATCCTGTCTCTCAGTATCTTTCCCAACAGCTTCCCCGCCATTACCATTAGGCTCACTGACCCCCTACTGTTTCTGATCTTAAACAGATGAACAACATCGGCCATTCTCCAGTCCTCTGGAACCTTGCCTGATGCCAAAGAGGATGCAAATATATCTGTTAAGGCCCCAGCTGTTTCTTCCCTTGCCTCCCACAGTATGCTGGGATAGATCCCATCTGGCCCTGGGGACTCGTCTACCTCAATGTATTTAACACTTCCTCCTTTGTTATGCTTTCCTGCCAAAGAGTATTTATACACCATTCCCTAACCTCAACATCCCTCACATCCCTGTCTTCAGTGAATACTGACATAAAGTACTCATTAAGGATCTCACCCATTTCCTATGGCTCCACACATAACCTCCCTCCTTTTATCCTTGAATGGGCCTACTCTCTTCCTTAGCTACCCTCTTGCTCCGAATGTATGTATAAAATGCTTTCGGAATCTCCCTAACCCTGCCGGCCAAGGATGTTTCATAGCCTCTTTTAGACCTTCTAACTCCCCATTTTGAGCTTCTTCCTAATTTTTCTATATTCTTCAAGGACTTTGTCTGTTTTTAGTTGTCTAGACCCTCTTGTCAAAACAAAAGGAAGCATAACTAAGCTGATAATTTCCCCTGTCATTCAAAGTTCCTGAATCCTACCATTCCCGTCCTTCATTTTCACAGGAACCTGCTTATCCTGCGTTCTGATCAACTGGTCATTTAAAAGACTCCCACATGTCCGATATGGATTTACCCTCAAACGGCTGCTCCCAATCCACATTCTCCAATTCTTGCCTTCAGTTACAGTTGGCCTTCTCCCAATTTAACTGCTTCATCTGAGGTCCACTCTTGTCCTTATGCGTAAGTATCTGAAAACTTAAGGAATTATGGTCGGTATTTCCAAATGCTCCCCCACCGAGACTTTGGTCACCAAGTGACCAATAGCAGGTTCGATATGGTCCCTGTCTCTCATTGGACTATCCACATACTATTTCAAAAACTCTCCTGGAGTTTTCTGAAGTTTGTTTTCCAAAGTTTTGAAGTGTGAAAACATAACTCCCTCCATATATTTTTAATGGGATAAATAGAACCTATGCTTTTTTAAAAATTTAAGTGGTCAGATTCAAAAGGTTCAGTTTACATCCAGTGGATGCATTCCTGGTAGATACTTGTATAAAATATGAGCAAATGAGAGTTGACACCAAGTCCATTGTAATATGATGTACCCCTGTTAATCATGTGGGAAATCAGTTACATGTCCTCTTTTTTTTTAATGGACTGAAAAGGAGTACAAGGTATAACACGCAAAAGTATTTAAAAATCAATTTTAAATTTACAAGCAGTTTTGTAGCTCTGTTTCATTTTAAGGATAATTGGCACACATCCTGTAGTATGTAAAACAGCATAAGTAACCTACTTTCATCTCACTGTAACGGTCAGAACAGACAGCTAAAAATCCAGACAAATTAACACTGCTCTTAGGTTCTTAACAGAGAAAGGAATGAAATGGTGCTCTGCATTTGCTCTCCTTTTCTCGATGTTTCTCATTATTGATCAGAGCCCAAAATTGCTGGCATAACATTACTTTGGGTTTTCTTCTCATCCAATTCTATCAATGGGGACTAGACCATTTTTTTAAGCGACCAAAATGGTCACAATTGTAGTTCAATCCAAGCTGCCCTTTTATGTAGAATGATTCCCATTTAACAATCTGGCATTCTATTACTATAGTAAACCTATTATTCTACATGGCATCTACTGGAGTTTTTAATGATGCACAATGTGGTACTCAACTGTATATTTCTTAATGGAAAGATTTTTATGGATTATAACAGAAAGGGTTGAAACTTGTTATTCTGGAATATTTGGTTTTGGAATTTGAGTAAACTCCAGTGTGACAAATCCACACTGCAAGATCAAATGTTCACAATATCTAGTAGAGAACTTGTGCTTTTTAATGATGGTAATATTGTTGGCACTTTTTGACAAATGTATAATAAACGCACTACTGTTAAAATGGAGAAGCTGTCATAACTCAGCTAATGTCCTTTTTTAAATGGTGCTTTGAACAATACTCATTCCACTTTTGTGTAAGATTATGAGTGAATGTGTACACTTTATTTTTACCGTCGCTCTGCTACTATTGCCACTTTAGAGGTGTCAGAAAAGGAAGATTGGAAACTATATTTTTAATGAAGATTGAGAATGGGATGGTGCTGCTATAAAGGCATCATACTTTTTTTTTAATTTTGAAATTTCTTTTAACTTTTTGTGTACGGAAGAAATAAGAGCGGGATTAAATGCTATGCAGTGAGTTTGCTCCACCATTCACAAGATAGTAGTTAAGTTATCAGATCAAGTCCATACACTGCCCCCCCCCCGCCCCCACCAACCCTCACCATCAGCAATTCCCTTAGTGACCATAAAACACCGTACTCCTTCACTGAGCCTCTACAGATCTTTAAGTTAAAGATTCATAATCCTCCTGAGTGAAAAAAATTACCAAATCTCGGTCCTAAATGGTAGATTCTTTATTCTGAGATCCAATTCTAGATGCCTTAGCGAGGGAGAACAGCTTGTCAGTAGCTGTCCTGTCAAGACACTCTGGGAATTTACTCTGGTTCAAAGAAATGACCTAATTCATCTCAAATCAAGAAAATATAGGCCCTTCTACTCCATTTTCCCCAAAACAGCCCTCTCACCAAGGGTCAGAAGTTGTTCTAGTGAATCTTTCTTGCACTCGATTATGGCAAGTATATTATTCCATGCTTAAAGGGACCGTAAATGTACAAGACTCCAAATGTGAACTCAAAGGCCCTGCCTAATTATAGAGTACAAAAATACTACCAATATTCTAAACTTTTTTCAGTAAAAGCCAACTTATTTGCTGTCAAATTGTTTGTTCCACCTGGATGTTAACTTGGTCTGTGTACCATTTCAGCCCATGTGTCCCCCTCACATCTTAACTTTCCCAAGTTTGCTAAAGTGGAAACACTAGTTGGATACATTGCACCTGATCCCCTCATTTACCATTAAGGGCTCAATCCCATGAACCCTAATTTTGTGCAATAATCTTTTGTGATACCTTTACTTTGTTATAAGGCATTTCTCCCAGCCTCTGAACTCTTCTGTCATGTC
This sequence comes from Ginglymostoma cirratum, assembly GCA_024137785.1. Taxonomy (NCBI): domain Eukaryota; kingdom Metazoa; phylum Chordata; class Chondrichthyes; order Orectolobiformes; family Ginglymostomatidae; genus Ginglymostoma; species Ginglymostoma cirratum. Next base: position 20,137,649 of record JAHRHZ010000025.1, on the reverse strand, counting down.
TAGATTTTTCAAACATGATTTCACTTTCCAAACAATTGAGTTGACTCTGGTGAATTGTATTCTGACTTTTGAGGTAGCCTTGTTATGGCATCCTTTGATTTAAATTTAAGTATTTTCCCTACTATTAATTTCAAGCTAAATGGCCTACAGTTCCTCCTGTTCCCGTTGCCTCATTTTAATTAAGAGACTGGTTAAATTTTTATGGTAAATAAGCAACCTGAGTCGACTTTCATATCCTACCTCTGCATTTGGGCTTTGTTTAAATTGAGGACCATAGATTTGGACTTAACGATATCATTTAATACACCCTTGTTACATTCCTCTAGTTCCTCTATTTCCATTCTGTCCAAATTGTGATAATTGTTGGGGAATTATGAGCTCCTACAGCCATTGTTTTCTGTCTTGTTATTCTTAGCTCCCCTCGTTGACTCAACATCTTGATTATTTTCCTGGTCTAAGATTCTTTCTATTGTTACCTTTCTCTAATCTTTTATGATCAGTATTTTCCTAGTTTCTTCATTATATTTTTTTGTTTTTGTTTTTAAAATGTCATGTACTTTGGAATATTTAGTTTTTCCCCTTTATAACCCTGCACAGACTTTAGTAAACAAAAACAAAGTTGCTGGAAAAACTCAGCAGGTCTGGCAGCATCTGTGAAGGGAAAAAAACAGGGTTAACATTTGGGTCCAGTTCTGAGGAAGGGTCACCGGATCCGAAACGTCAACTCTGTTCTTTCCTTCACAGATGCTGCCGGACCTGCTGAGCTTTTCCAGCAGCTTTGTTTTTGTTCCTGATTTACAGCAGCAGCAGTTCTTTCAGTTTATGCAGAGTTTAGTAAATCTATATTACTTCTCCATTTGACATTCCATTGCCTTTCAACAAATGGTGATCTTGCAATTCCTCTAAACAGACTGCTATGCAAAACTAGCGTTTCACGTCAGCAATAACTTGAACATTACCTCATTTGAGAATATAGAGTAATTAGCAAAAACGCAAAGATGGCTGTCAAACTGGCTACCAACATATGTGAAACCACGCCCAGTGATATCAGATACCGGTGTCGGACATCCCTAAGCCAGAAGGAATCTCTGCATTTGCTTCTGCCATCACTGTGTTGTATGTGTAACCATATCACTCTGGCTGTATAAAACACATGGCCCTACTGAGGCCAAAGTTCCACTGAACTAGGGCCTGAGTCTGGGAGTCGGGGCCATAAATGCAAGTCTCTGTTTGTTTGTTTCTATGCTTTTGTTGGGCTACGCAGTATTTCTGGTTCAAGGGCGGCTATAGTGACTGACAGCAGGCCTCCCAAGCCGACGGAAAGCTGCACAATACCAACCAGGGCCCTTTTTTGTTTTGCTTCAGCCTCCTATTCCCCCTAAATATGTAGAGGCTGTCAGCAACGTTTCCACAAATGAGAACAATTCAGAATGTAAGGACTTGATATGCAGCAATGAAGTTCGCTAATGCCCTTAAGAAAGGAAAGTAACTGCTCTGGCCTCTCTGGGATTCCTGACTCTCAGCAATGTGTTTGACTTTTAGTTGCAGGCAACTCAGATGTACCAGACCTCCAAGAAAAATTCAGAAAGAAACAAAACTGGACGGACTACCTGGCACTGAATTAGACACCAGAAACGATAATGGCTTATACCACCACGTCGACCCCACAAGTCCTTACTAACATCTAGGGCCTTTAGCCAAGGTTGGCAGAACTCTCTCACAACCAGTCAGGTAAAAGCTGACACAATGGCTATAAAGCATGATTCAGTGAGTACAAATGTTCCACATACCACCATTACCACTCCAGAATATATTCTATACCACTGGTCAGACAAAACCAGCAGAGGTGGCATCCATAAGAGTCCTCCACTTTGATTCTGGACTTCACAAAGTCTCTGACAGCATATCAAATGCCTTTGATAAAGTGCCACATCAAAGGTTATCACAGAAAACAAAACCTCATGTATGGTGCAACATATTGGTGTGGGTATAAGATTGGCTGCATAAAAGGAAACCTAGAGTAGGCATAAATGGATCATTTTTTGGTTAGCAAGTAGTATTGGGTGGTGAGCCACAGGGATCACGGCCAGGACCTCAAACTTTAACACCTTAAACAATGACTTGGATGCAGGGCCCAAAGGTATGGTAGGTAAACTTTGCTGATGACACGCAGATAGGTAAGAAGGTAAGCTGTGAGGAAGAATCAAGGAAGCTACAAATGGATATGGATTGCTTTAGTGAAGAGGCAAATATCTGGTAAGTGCAGTATGAAGTGGGAAAATGTGAAATTGTTCATTCTTGCAGGAAGAATAAAGAAGTATAATACCTAAGTGGGAGTGATTACAGAGCTTTGATCTGTAAGGGATCTGCATGCAATAGTTAATAAAATGCAAAATGTTAGTATGCAGGTTCAACAGTTAGGAAATCTTCTAGAATGTTATGGTATAATGTGAGAGGAATTGAATACAAAAGTGCTTCAGTTTACGATAGTGAGACCACAGCTGGAATACTGTGTGTAGTATAGCTCTCCTTATTTAAGGAAGGATGTAAATGCATTGGAAGTAATTCAGAGAAGAATTACAGGATTAATGCCTGGAATGAGAAAGTTGTCTTTTGTGGAAAGGTTCGACATGATAGGCTTGTCTTTACTGGAGTTTAGAAGAGCAAGAGGTGACTTAACTGAAGCACAGAGATCCTGAAGGGTGTCTGTTTCTACTTGTACGAAAATCTAGAACTAGGGGTCCACTGTTTCAAAATAAAGATCTGCCCATTTAAGGCAGAGATATGGAGAAACTTATTTTCTCATAATGGGTAGTAAGTTGTTGGAGCTCTCTTCTGCAAAAAGTGTTGGAAACACAGCGTTGAATACTTTTAAGGCAAGAGGCTGATAGATCCTTGACAGTAAGGGGTAAAACATCATTGGGATAGGGGGAAATATGGTTTAATTAGATTAGCTATGATCTTATTAAATGGTAGAGTTGGCTCGAAGGGGCCCACTCCTGCTCCTAATTAATATATGTGTTTGCATAGGCAAGGAAACCTATTGATAGCAATTACCTCCACCCTTCAACTTCAGCTTGGTAAATGTTGTGTTGAACACGACTTGGAGGAACAACTGAAGCTAAGGGTTCAGAATTATATGCTGAGTAGGGACTTCAATGCCCATAGCCAACAGTGCCTTGATAGTGAGGTGGCAGAGTACTGAAGGGAATACCTGCCAAACTGGCCTGCTGCAGGCGATGAGGGAATCAAGAAAAGAGAAAATCCTATCATACCTTGGCTAGATGAATTTATCTGTCACAGATGCACTTGTCCATGAGGAGTGACTACTGCACAGTCCTCGTGATGACAAATTCTCAGAATCAAATTGATCATCCATTCCATTGTGTTCTATGACACTACCACCCTACTAAACGGGACAGATGCAGAACAGTTCAAAAATGCACATCCGTGCACCTCTGTGTGGGATTGTCAAAACAGCCCACTTGATTTGCAACCCCATCAACTAGCTTAAATATTGACCCCCACCCCCAATCCCCACCACCACCGTCAAGTCACTGTGAGCAACAGTGTGATAAACAAACAAGGTTTACTGCAGGAACTCCCCAAGTTTCCTTTACCAGCACCTTCCAAAAGTACAACCTCCACCACCTAGAAGGTGACGGGCAGGAGATGCATGAAAGAACCACTGCCTTTAAAGTCACATGCCATCCTGACTTCAATCCATAACTTTGTTCCTTCAACTGTCACTGAATCAAAATCAGGGACACCCATTTCCAGCAGCACTGTGGAGGCCCCTACTCTGGCTAGACAGCAGCTGTTCAAGAAGATGGCTCATCACCTCTTCCAGGCAATTAGGGATGTGCAACAAATTCTGGCCTTGCCAATGATACTCGCATCCTGTGAAAGAATATAAAGAGAAGCCTTTGCCTCACGAACACTACCCTATCATAACATTTTGCCATTTTGCTTCAATAAAATGATCATAAAGCCTGTACTGCAGTGCTGCTCTGATGGTTCGAGGTGAGTATCTAGTGTACTGCAGTGCCAGATGTTGCCTGAAAGGAGGAGGTCAACCAATCACTGGAGACTGAGACTTTTCACATTTTTGCTTTTAGCATGTCTTACAGTCCAAAATCTACAATTCCCCTAACAGTCTTCCCCACTCTTGCTGGTACCTGTGGGTGGAAACACACAGTGGTTGTATATGGGGAAGGGTTGACTGTTCCTGTGTCAAAACTCCTGCTACCCTGTGGTAATATAATATCTCCCATCACCAATGTATGCCAAATCCGTGTGGGTAGTATCTCTGTAGGGACTGAAGGAGGACCACGCTGGTGGGATTTGCGTTGAGTACGAGAAATAGGATGCAATAATCCTTGTTTGGGGGTTGGAGGGCTCCTTCGCCAGGTTTACAGCAAAACGACAGTCAAAAATGATTAGGAAAATGATGGAGGATGGGCAGAACATACAGGGAGTCTTTGGAGAACAAAAAAACATTGGTGGATGGGTCAGAAGAAGGATAAGGAACAAAAGAGGCTAATGATGGGTGGCACGATGGCTCTGTGGTTAGCATTGCTGCCTCACAGCTTTGATTCCAGCCTTGAGTGACTTTCTGTGTGGAGTTTGCACATTCTCCCTGTGTCTGCTGGGTTTCCATCAGGTGCCCCAGTTTCCTCCCACAGTCCAAAGATATTCAGGATAGGTGGATTAGCCATGGGAAATGCAGAGTTATGGGGATAGGGTGGGGGAGTGGGTCTGGGTTAGATGCTTTTTGGAGGGTCGGTGTAGACTTAATGGGCTGACTGGCCTCAATCTGCACTGTGGTTCTATGTCTATGTCTGTCTATAGTTATCATCGCCACTTTACATTTGCAATTGTGCAGATGGGTTAATGTCAATATTGGTAGAAACCATGAGTCAATAGTTGTGGTAGGTATTGATTCAGATCCCTGCACCAAAGAAGGACAAATGTGTGAAGTGTGCCAAAAGAAGCAGCAATCAAATGTGCAGTGCACGAACTGTAGAAGGTTTGAACACTCATCAAGATGAATGCTGGTCTTGACTGGGAGGTCAAGATGGTTAGAGCCAGAAACAAACTTCAGCAAAATAAAAGGGACAATAGTTTCTCACAGCAGATGAGGCTTGGAAGCTCTTCTGGAATCTGGCCATTGGGTAGCAATTGCCCTTCAGATCTTCCAGGACTAGAAGGATCCCCACATGTTTTTTGATGTGTTGTTAGATAGACCTGGACTTGCCAAGCACTCAAATGACAAGAACAGTGATTGGGATCCTAAAGCAAAACAGACTGAGACTATTCCCTTGCAGGTGGTGGTGTTGGGGGTGCGGGGGGTTGCCTAGTCATTCCTACTTGAATCTGGGTGTGTTGGACTACAGAGAATTTTTTTTTCATTCACAGAAATGTGGACATCAATGGCCAGGTCAGTATTTATTGCCCATCCCCAATTGCCCAGAGGGCAGTTGAGAGTCAACCACATTGCTATGGTTCTGGAGTCACATGTAAGCCAGACCAGGTAAGGCTGACAGTTTTCCTTCCTGAAAGGACATTAATGCACCAGCTGGGTTTTTCTGAGAGTCAGAAATGGATTCGTGGTCATCATTCGACTCTTATTCTCAGATTTATTTTTATTGAATTCAAATTCTACCATCTGCCATTGTGGTTTTGAACCTGGAACTCTGGATTAATAGTCTATTGATAACAGCACTGGCTCATTGCCTCCCTTTAAACATTATGGGAATGGATGCTTTCGCAAAATTGAGGCCCTTAATCAGGCTGTTGGACAGCAAAATCATAACACGAGCTCCACTTAAGAATCCAACACCAATGACTTTATGATGCATAGCCACAGGAAATGAGGTCAAGCCAGAACCATGGCAGTGCCATTGGCAATCAGTTGTCCTGTGCCAGCAAGTGAACAGAGTTTGTTCACAGCCCAAACACGAGTGCAAGAAAGTTAACGTGTTGCCAATCCACATTCCAGGACCAAAACACCCTTTGAAGAAATGACACTCCATTAAGCAGAAAGCGCGGGAAGCAGTATGGAATATAGTACAGAATCTTGATGAGACAGAATAGAAACCAGATAGGGCCTATCAATTGACTATTGATTATATAGCTTTAAATGAGGTCATGCACAAGGAACACCCATGAGTAGCCAGTACTGCTACAGTATTCAACTTCATGCTACAAATCACATGATCTTTTCAACATTGAAAGTTACAAATAGATTTGGGCTAATTCACCAGATAAGGCATTGTAGGATTGATTTGCTTCACAGTAGGATGCCAACAGTAAATGGACCTGTCTGCCACCATGGTTTCACAATAGCCCAGTTAACTTTCACTGTGTGATGAATGACAGCTTAAGCCATGCAAACCTAGGGAAGGCAGCACAGTGATGGGCAATCTTCTGATTGTATCAGAGACTGCTAATGAATACAAAAGGAGTTTTCTTAAAAGTGGCTGTTTTCAAGGCCAACCCAGAGAAACTTCAGCTCGGGATGTGGGAAATTCAATATTTTGGTTATGTGATATCACAGAGTAAGTGGGAACCTCCCCACATCTGAAAGGAGGCAATGGAGAGGATGCTGAGACCTGGAGAGTGCCCTGGATATGACAGCTACGCGACTTTTTAACTATTGCAGAACATCTATGGAGGACTTTGCTAAAATAGCTACACTCTGACACAAGCTGACAAAAGGTGAGATGGCATCACAGGTTCTGAATAAACTGTGGTGAGGAATAGGAATTAGGCCTTGAAATAAGCATTCACCTGGGCACCAGCACTGGAATGACCTTGGATGGGGACACCATTCCACCTGTATAACCAAATGAAGATGGATTTTACAGTGCTATGTTGGCTTAGGAGCATAAAGGTAGGATGATGCCGGTAGGGTATTTTTCAGTGAAACAATCCCTCATGGAAAGTGGAATGCCCTGGTATGGAGTAGCAATTCACTGTGCACCCTGGACAGTGAAAGCCTGTGTACACGTAGCAATGACAAGGAAGTTGCTATTGCACACAAAATGTACCATGGTGGAACTGCTCAACATGGGTAAACTGAAAACCATGTTAGATGGCAGGGGAACAGAGTCCAAAGCTTCGCTATTGCCAAGGAACAACTCAGTTGTAAAAGTCTGTGACTCTAGGGGAGAGCTTGCTAATAGTGGGGGAAGAACATGTCATTAAATCAGAGCATAATTATCTGCACAAAATGAATGCGGAATGCCTGACAACTGTGGGAGAAAATTAATTTGAAGATGCAGACTTGTCCCTATTTGTGGATGGGTCCCATGGTCCCTATACAAAGATGGATTGTTATCGATGGAGAAAGACAAATCCGTGGCAGAACAAATTGACAGAGGATCTTTCAGCCCAGGTTGCGGAACTGATAGTCTTAAAGGAGGCTTTCCATATAGTAGTGGGCAAAAGAGCTAATATTTAAACCAATTTGAGATATTCCTTTGGAGTGGTACATAAATATATGGCTGTGTGGAGCTGGACAGGTTAGGAGCAGGACAGGTTAGGAGCAGGACACATATACACGAATCAAGGAATTAGCGGAGGATGTGAAAGTGCCATTTAAGGCAGCAATAATAAAAGTCAAAATGCATCCTAAGGTAGAGACCCCATTGAATGGAGCAACCAGGTGCTAAGGATACAGCAGCAACTGGTCGGGGGTATCAGATGGCTGCAGCAGCAATTGGACCCGAGGAGGAGAATATAGTTAAGTTGCACAGGGACATTAATAAAGAAGAAAGATGTCATTGCAAAAGTTAGGGGTTAGTTAAAGGTAGAAATGAAATTTAGCAAAAGGATGTGAAGATAATTGCACCTCTATGTATCAGCAGGATATTGGATGAAAATACATCAGAGAGCTGCCCATCATGGGAGAGAGGATAGGTAGAATGGGCCAGAGCCGGTGGTGGTAAGGACTAGGAAGAGATGTCACGAAACATTGCCAGCAATGCCTGACATGCTTGCAGCACAACACAGAAAGATCCATTAAAGTCCATACATCACATCAACCTTAACCGAGGCTGTCATAGGAATAGGTGTAGATGGATTTGATGGGACATCTTCCACTGAGTAAACAAAATTGTTTATTCATAATTAAACAATTTAATAGATGGGTAGAAGTGTTTCCAGCATGGTACTGTTCAGCTGTAACTGTTGCTTGGAAAATGCTAAAGGAGTGGGGTATACCAATATAGATAGATTTTGATAGGGGTACATTATACAGGGAAAGAGATTAAGGAAGTTTATAAGTAGCTGGGTATAAGACATAAGTTCCACATGATCTATCACGTGCGAAGTTCAGGCATGGTCGAACAAATGAGCAGAACTCTGAAGAAAGTGCTGGCGAAGGCCATTCAGTACACAGGCGGGCTAGGTGGACTTGTTACCCAGTATCCTGATGGGACTCAGGGCAATACTTAACTGCATGACTGGATTGACTCCATATGAGTTGATCACAGGAAAAGTTATGTGACTGCCAGGAAATGCTGTAAAGGGGACTTAGGAGGTAGGACTGATGAGACACAGAGGGAATCAATTCATGAGAGAACTGTGCAACAGCTGTGACAGGAGATTAGAGACAATCAATGTCTGCATGATATCACAATATAAAGGCAGAGATGACAGTAGAACAGTCTGATGTATATAGTAAGGGAGATAAAATAATGGTCAGAGCAGCTTCTAAAATACCAGGGTGGGCATATGGTGTCAGAGTCATATGAGGTGACAATGACCATTGATACATGTGCTTGCATAGACGTAAAAGGAAAAAGGAAGATGGACACAGCTCAAGAGATATCACTCTACAGACTAATTCAACTTTTAATCCTGATTCTATACTGTACCTGAAAGAAAAATATATAGAACAGATGTAATGACCATAAACAACTAATGAGCCACTTGTTGAAGACTGGAAATGTGTTTCCAGTCACAGGATAAGTATCATGAAGACACACAGTCTATTAAGCCTAACAATTAGGATGATCATTATAAACACATCTAATTCTGTCCACATTCCTGGGGGACAGCTGTCTAAGACATACAGAAGAGTGGTGATATCTGGGGAGAACAAAGTGACTGCAGCCCAAGATGTATCAGAAGATGACAGCCATCAATCTCATGGGCTGTTCCCAGGGCCACAACTGGATGAGGAGGCTCCAGGTTTGGTGTTTACCCAGTGTATTGATGTAAAGGGGATAACTACTATCAGTGTCCCATTGAATAGGCAGGAATGTATCAATTGCCCTTCGACATTTCCAGTCTGATGTTCACTGAGGCATCGGCAAGGGACACGCAGATTCAGGATGAGCCTGGGAACAATATAACATTGACAACTGCTCACACCTTGATTAAGTGCACGTGTTTGGGAGGGAATAGTATTTACCAAATACGGGTGTGCTGACTCAATAAAGACAGGATCAGACCTTGATCTGAGGATGGATAACAGAAAACTTCTTCTTTGCCAACTTGCCTCCCTCAATGAAGGAGTACCATATTTCCATAAAGAGAAGCTCATGAACCAAAGATATTACAATACTCTGAAATGGTTTTTGGCCCACCAAATGGACTTGTGCTAATTAATGATGAAGACTTTGCATGATAATGTATACCATGAGCTGATACCTAAACCTGTCTGATATAACCCTGCCTGTATGATGCTCGATCATACGCAAAATGCCGCATACAACCTTAATGGGTCAGTTAGTGGTGGAAATGACTCAGCTAAATAGTGGAACACGGCCACTGACCCATAGAAGGAGCAGGCCAAAATGTGTCTGATAAATTATACCATGGCAGTAACAAATAGGAACATAGGAACAGGAGTAGGCTATTCAGCCCCTCGAGCCTGTTCTGTCATTCAATGAAATCATGGCTGACCTGCGGCCTAACTGCATATAGCTGCCTTTGGCCCATAGCCCTTGATATCTTTACTTAACAAAAATCTATCTCTCTCAAAATTAACAACTGATCTAACATCAACTGCCATTTGTGGCAGAGACTTCCAATCCTCTACCAATATTTGTGGTTGTAAATGCAGCATGATTTTGTCTGTAGAAATGCTTCCTACCGTCTCTCCTGAACAGTCTGGCCCTAATTGTCAGACTATTCCCCTTAGTTCTAGAATCCCCAACCAGTGGAATAGTTTAGCTTTACCTACACTGTCTTTTCCTGTTAATATCTTGAAGACTTCGATCAGATCACTCCTTAACCTCTAAATTCTGGAGAAAACAGGACTCGTTTATATAACTTCTCCTCATAACTTAACCTCTGAAATCCAGGTATCATTCTTGTAAACCTATGTTGTGCTTCCTCCGAGGCCAATGTATCTTTCCCAAAGTGCGTTGCCCAAATCTGCTCACAGTACTCCAAGTGAGCTCTAACTTCGATAATTAATTTAATTGATTTACCTATTGTGGACCAAAAGATCCGAGCACTAAGTTCCCAGCTTAAGGAAATTTTAAGAAAGAGGCAAGGAATTTAGGATATCTATTTAGACACAGGCATGAATAATACAAAGTGTGACCACTGTGCTGGAGGGTCATGCAGACACCACCAATAAATTGATAGAGATGGGTAAACACTTTTCAGACAATGCAAGTAGGGATAATGTTTTCAATATGTTTGGGTCATGGTATTCAAATGAACACAGGAAAAGTTGAGACAAATTTATGAAAATATGGTTGGTTTACGATTAACCAATGCTCATCTTTTCAACCTTTCCCAACACAGCCATGGTTTGACTGGTTGAAAGCTCAGGAATTTTACTTACGTATTTAGAACTGATGCTGAAACATATAGTAAGTAATCATACATTATTTGGTATTGTCTTATTGATCCTGTCATACCTAAGATGACACCCAGCAGGCCATTATACAGGATAGGAAACAGAGGAATAATTAAGGAAATTGTTATATCAGATATTGCAATACACTACAATAGAGATTCAGGGGTAGTATAGTTAGTAGTAGATTAGAGAGAGGTACAGGTCAGGAATCTTTCATCCAAAAACATTGGGACCAGTAGTTTTTCAGTTTTCAAATGATCCAAATAGATATTGATTCGTTTAAGTCTGTTCAGGTCTTTTGGGGAAAAAAAAACTTTGCTTGGCCTGAACGTATCTAAAAAAGTGAAAATTTTTTACACAGGACCCAAAAGGACCTGAATTCGGGCCTTTGGAAAAATTTTGTTGTTAGGTCTGTTTGGGTTAAGCAGAGTGTTTTTCCAAAGGGCTCAAATTTAGCATTTCTACTGGTATCTTCAGGTCTGCCTTTGAAAAGGTGTTCAGTTTTTGGGTCTTTTCCATTTTTGGACATGCGGATGAAGGTTACCTGAGCTGTAGTATAGAAGCTAATTCAGTCAAAATGTCCTTATCCGATTTATTGGAAGTGGCAAGTTGCGGATTCAATGGTACAATTAATCGTGTGATGGAGATGATATGAACAGCAAAAGAGCCAACACCGATTGCATACATGAGTGATGGGAGATTTGGTATCACCACCTGACAGCAGGAGTTTCGATACAAAAACAAACAATCCTGTCCCGTTTACAAACACCCAATCTGCATCCACCCACTGGTCCCAGCAAGTGTGGGGAAGGAAGAACTGGTTGAAACATGTAAAAGAAAAGTAGTTACTGTCCAAGACGAAGAAAGTACGAAAGACAATTTGACACAGTACCTAGGTCAGTTCGCCTATGTTATCCCACATTTGCCCAAATACCTCACCCTGATTGGGGATGAGACACGGTAAGTGTATCAGAGATACTAAACAATTCAGCAGCAGATTCAGGCCTTAGCCAGTGACACTGAATACGTAGATACCACCACCTGGCGGGAGGAACTATGAACTCAGAGAATGAAAATACAGATACATCGGTGGATTAGAACTGTCTCCTATGACCCTACTCATTTTACATCTATCATGTCTCAGTTATTACACCTGGAGATCATACAGAAGATAATGGTGAGAATTCAGAAATTAGGACAACAGGGCTAGGAATCTAGACCGAACAACCAAATATTACAGATGGTTTAACTTGTTGCCTTTACAACATAAAGCTGGATACCTAGCCAGTGTCGGTTGGTGATGGAACAAAAGGAAAAGGACATCATCACCATATTGACTATTTCAGACTTAGGCAAAGGACTTAAACAGGGATACAGTTAGGGAAAATTTAGATTTTAAATTGTAATGGTTAAATGATACTTTCACACTTAAAAACTAAAAGCTGGTTTAAACTTTGCTTTGAGTGAAATTTATACGTCCCATAGGCTAGGGCCAGCAGGTTATCTGTAGTATCTACGTAAACAGGAGGCAACATTCTAAAAAGGCCTTAATTGATGCTAAAAAATGCAGGATGCTTCACAAGAGTGTTATGCTATAATACAGATCACGTAAAGCAATTTCTGTGAAACTGTTTATGAATACTGAATGACAGCAAATATGTTTGCTGATATTTTGGGAAGCATCCAAAATACATCTAATACTAAAGGAATAAAACATCCATCACTGTCAGCACAAATGTTGCAACTACAAACAAATGATACCCCATGAATTTATCAGGCTAGAAAGTCTAAATTTTAAGCAGGTTGGCACAATCCTCTTCCTACGTAAGTCCAATTGTGAAGTGCTTTGCGAAGAAAAGCTCTTTTGTAGCAATGATTGCTTTCAACCTGAAGAGTGGTAATTTTCATTTTTGATCTGCACTAGTTACAAGGGCTAAATAAACATTAAGCTTCTGCACTGGAGAAAACAGATCCTTGATGGCAGATAGATGATGAGCTTCTCCATTCCTCTATATAAAGTCCCATACAATCCTTCCAGACATGTGGAATTGCAAGACAGATGTTAAAGGTTAAAAGAGTATAGAAATTGACTGCTGCAAAATGCTATAGCTTATAAAGGTTGAAAAGTTAATTCTTTGCAAGAAAAAGATTGAGACATGTAATTGCCAGCCAACTGTATCTAGGATGGTCATGGATTTAGCTTTTAGCATTTAAGTAGTTTAAGTTTGTAGCAGCACCAAGTTGTCTAGTTGAAAGTACATGCCATGAATATGGTAAGGGAAATGTTGGAAGCAAACCAAAATGAGTTGCAAATACCATTAAATAGAGACAGAACTTACCTTCAAGAATGTCTGATAGAAATCAACAATTCTGGCAGGTTGCTGACCTGCGGTGTATTTTTTTTCTAGCAGCTATATTTTTAATTTTAATTATATCAACGTTTTGATTTGGAGTTCTGTAAAACAAATGTAGTGATTGCAGAATGAATCCATTGAACAAAAGAAAGTGAAAAGGTTGGGTAGGACCACTTTTGAAATGCCTCTTGGGCTTATAATGGGGTTAGTGGGATCTGGATATCAGCAGAATTTGGTTGTACAATTTATGGGTAGATAACCTGAACCATTCAGTGGGATGTATATGGTTTATAGTTTATTCTAGATAGCTTATTTAAGTTTAGGCCTTAAATGAAATTTCCAGTTGTTGAAGAACGTACAACAGAAATTTTGCTCTGCGGCACAGTGGCTCAGTGGTTAGCACTGCTGCCTCACAGCTCTAGGGACCCATGTTTGATTCCAGTCTCGGGCAACTGTCCGTGTGCAGTTTGCATGTTCTCCCCGTGTCTGTGTGGGTTTCCTCCATGTGCTCTGGTTTCCTCCCACAGTCCAAAGATGTGCAGGTTAGGTGGATTGGCCATGCTAAATTACCCATAGTGTTCAGGGATGTCCAGGATAGGTGGACTAGCCATGGGAAATGCAGGGTTATGAGGATAGGGTGGAGGTGGGTCTGGATGTGATGTTCTTTGGAGAGTCAATGTCAGCTCAATGGACCAAACGGCCTGTTTCCACACTCCAGGGACTCTATGGATTCTCTGATTTATTTTTCTTGGCAACTGAGAGGGTGCTGTGTGTTCCCAACAACTTTTCTGTTCATTTCAGATGGCCAGCAGTTTCAGTTCTTTTTCTCTTGCTTGTTGAAGTTGTCTGTGTAAAAATGCTTTTATTTGTTGTGGAGTAAGGTTCATTTGTATGGCAATACCCATTGCAAAACCTGGTTTTTACTCCATTAGATTTTTTTTCATTCACTGGAGTGGGCAAAATTTATTGTCTAGAAGGCAGTTGCTGTAGGCCTGGGGTCACATGTAAGCCAGACTAGGTAAGGATCGCAGTTTCCTCTCTAAAGGAAATTAGTCAACCAGATGGGTTTTTCGGACAATTGACAACAGTTTCATGCTCATCATTAGACTCTTAATTCCAGATTTTTTTTGAATTCAAACTGTACCACCTGCCATGACAGGATTCAAACCGAGGTCCCCAGAACATGATCTGACTCTCTCGATGAATATTGTAGCGCTAATACCACTAAGTCATTTCCTCCACAAAATAACCAACACTTTAGTATAAACAAGAGATATGTTTATGACAGGACAGATGGACCAATTCTCCCAGACTGTCTGGAAGCAATGCTCCATTGCTATCCTGTCACACCACTCTTTCCCAGTGAGCCGTTTTATTAGAGAAACTGGTAGTAATAAGTACATGCAAATGAATGAGGCATAATCTGTTCCATGTTTCACATTGATTCCACTAGATGCAGGAGCAACTAATATCATATTGGTGTCAACAATGACCAGTTGGTGCAAACAGCCCTAGAGGAAAACCTGAGAATCCTTTGTAAGTACAACTATGTTCAGGCCTCAGGAGCCTCAACTGGTGACCTAAGTTGGACAAATTCCAGGTCCAGCTTACATTGAGTCTGTCTCCCTAACTTCTTCAAACTCTGCAATGTCTTTCTGGAGAACGGAAACGTGTCTCCTGTATTTAAATTATCTCATGTCTGAAGTGTGGCCTGGTTTAGTGGAGCATCCCTGAGGGAGAGGAGTCTTCAAATCAAGGTCCCTAGTGGAAGGTCTAAATTAGAACTTCCCCATTTTAATTTAAAAGTGTTTGTACCAGAGCCTGTAATAATGGTTAAAACATTGGTGCCAATGCCGTCTGTTGATTATCTTGACATAATTTCTTTCATTCAGAGCTACTGAATGCATAAACAATCGAATTAGAGTTCTCACAATGATCTAATTTCGTTACTTCACCAATCAAATTGTTTACTGGTGCCTTTGGGTCTGCTGCCTCAGTATTTGGATACAGATTTGGAAGGAGAAGAAACTGCAATTAACAAACTGATGCCATGAAACAAGTACACTTCCACTTACATTCATTCGTTTTGTATTTTCGCATTCCCCATCCATTCTTTGCTCTTCTATCTTATTCCTTATCATT
Organism: Ginglymostoma cirratum; assembly: GCA_024137785.1. Lineage (NCBI taxonomy): Eukaryota > Metazoa > Chordata > Chondrichthyes > Orectolobiformes > Ginglymostomatidae > Ginglymostoma > Ginglymostoma cirratum. The sequence continues at coordinate 20,122,331 of JAHRHZ010000025.1, read as the reverse complement.
CACGTTCTCCTTTGTACTTTGCATCAAATCCAGTTTACATATTATCAGTGTTCACTGACCATTATTGGCTCCTGGTCAAGCAACAATTCAATTTTAACATTCTCCCCTTGACTAGAAATTGTTCCATGGGCCTCATCCCTTCCTAATCTCTGTAATCAATTTCAGCGCCACAACACTCTGGCTTCTTGAGCATCCCCAGATTCGCTGGTGACTCAAAGATAGGTAGTAAAGTAACTTATGAAGAGGACAACCCAGAGGGGTAAAAAACATTAAAACCTGTGGATAATACGTAACAGTCCAACTTATCTGGTATATTTCAAAATGCAGCTCCAATACAACCAGTGTTAACTTTCAGGCATTACTGTTGTTTTTCCCTCTGTGTTAAGGCAGCTGCAAAAAGATATAGATAGAGTAAGTGAATGGGCAAAGATGTGGAAAATGGAAAATGATTTAAGAAAATGGGAAACTGTCAATTTGCTTGGAAAGTGATAAAGAAGCATATTATCTAAATGGTGAGCGAGCTCAGAGATGAAGAGGGATCTGGGTGTCCATGCGCATAAATCATGAATGGTTAGTATTCAGGTACAGTAAATAATTAGAAAAGCTAATCGAATGTTATAATTTATCACAGGCAGAACTGAATACAAAAGTAGGGAGGTTTTACTTCAATTATACAGGACACTAGTGAGACCATGTATGGAGCACGTGTACAGGATTTTTCACCTTATTTCAGGAAGGATGTCAATGCATTGGAGCAATGCAGAGAAGATTACAGGACTAATACCTGTAATGTTGGTGGTGATGGGGGGTGCAGTGGTTGTCTTAGGAGGAAAGATTGTATAGCCTAAACTTGTAGGCAGTGGAGTTTAGAGATAATATGATTGAAACAACTAAGATAGGGATCTTGACAGGCTGGATTTGGGGAGGATGCTTTCTCATCTGGGAGAATCTAAAACTAGGGGTCATTGTTTCAAAATAAAGTATTGACCATTTACAGATGAGCTGTTGTTTTTTCCTTTCTCAGGGGTAGCAAGTCTTTGGAAGCCTCTTCCTGACAAGGTAGTTGAAGCAGAGTCCTTGAATATTTTTAAGATAGATCTTTGTTATGCAACGGGGGTGAAAAGTTACCAGTGGTAGACAGGAATGTGGATTTGAAGTTACAATTAGATCAATTCTACTAAATGACAGAGTAGGTTTCAGGGACTACTCTTGTTCCTAACTCTTATGTTCGTATAGGTTCATTCCTTCATTGATGTACCTGGAGTTACCTGTGCCCTATGAGAACTGGATTTCCCTTCCTATAGATTTCTGTCACTCTATGTTACATTTCCCCTCCTTGGTATTCTTTAAATCCTACCTCTTTTACCAAGATTTTAGTCATGTGACCTAATATATCTTACAACAGCATTTTGTTGTGTAATATACCCGTGAAGTGCTTTGGAACAATTTATATTAAAATATGTTGTTCATTTCACAGTTTTGTTTTACTTCCGAAATTAAAAATCCCTCCACTGCAGATAAAACTTATTTTCTGCGTAACTAACAGGAAGTTGTATTTATAGCACCTCCCGATGCCACAAAAGTGCTTGACAGCCAATGAAATATCTTTAAACTGCGTAACGAATCACTGTCACTTCAATGATAGAGTCTGGCTGATACTGGTGTAGCTTTTTTTTTAGTAACTCGCAGGCAGCAGATTTAACTATTTATACACGTAAATAGTTTTATAATCACAAACCTCACTCAACAGGGTTTCCTCATTTTACCATCAAGACCTTTCGCAGAGTGAAGTATGTTCACTTTTTAGAGGGTCATCAACGCGGATAACATGTCTAAACTAAAGTTCATGTCTCCCTCCAATTCAGAGAACAGGATCCATGATAGAGGTTACAAGTGAGGACTGCACCAGGAGCCTGGCTAGACCTGAATGCAGACGCTGTGGGCTGAATGGCCTAACACCCTTGTCTGTGGGTTGCGTGCGCAGCCTGCAGTCACTTTGAACGGGGCAAGTTGGAAGCAGTGGTGTTGAGAGAGTTAGTTACTATTTTTTTAAAAGATTAGGACGAGGTGAAAGTAAAATCTGGAGGTTCCAGTGCTCATTATGTGTTGGTCGGTGAAAGAAAAGGCTGGTCTTTGGAAAATTCGCCAGATTTGGTGTGTTTTATGCTAATGTAGAAATATCCTGGTAGGTGTCTTTCGTTGTGCTTGTCGGTAGCTTAAAGTGTGAATCAACGTTTTGTAAGGTTTGTAAAAACTTAAAACATCCAGAAATTGTTGTCTCTCCCACCTGTAATAATATGCAGCTGCCTGAATGGTATGTAATGAGCCGAATTTGAACTCAGATCCATTCTGCAGCTGAGTGGGTAAGAAAAGTTTCTGTTCACAGAGGTACAATAATGTTATTGTGACCTCGGATTTCACCTCATAGAGTGTCTCCTACAGGTTTGACAGTATAGTTCACTCACGAAAAGAAAGAGGTTTGGAGCCGAAATGGGGGGGAAAGAAAACAAAATAACTGCAGTTCTGAGGAAGGGTCTCTCGACCCGAAACGTTAACTCTGATTTCTCTCCGCAGATGCCGAAAGAACTGCAGATGCTGGAAAACAGAAACACAGACAAAATTTTTTTGGAAAAACTCAGCAGGTCTGGCAGCATCTGCGAAGAAAAATCAGAGTTAACGTTTAACACTGATGGTAGCTGGAAATGTTTGGTATTTGTGCAGAAGATAGGTGGAGAGAAGAAGGAGGAGTAAACAATAGGTGGAGACGGAGCCTGGAGAGAGAGAGATAAAGAGGGAAAAAAACACATTTGGATGAAGAAGAGCCGAGGAAAATGAATGGTTGCTAATGGATTGTGAGTGGTTGCAGACCATATGATGACAAGGCCTGATGTCTGGGGGTGAGAGTGGGGGAAAGATGTGGGGGCAAGTGCTCAAGCCCTAAAATTGTTGAACTTGATGTTAAGTCCAGAAGGTTGCACAGTTCCCAAGTGGAAAATGAGAGGCCGTTCTTTCAGCTTGCACTGAACTTTGCTGGCGCACTACAGCAATCCTGAGACACAGATGTTGGCCAAGGAACACAGTGGTGTGTTGACAAGGCAGGCAACTGGAAGCTTGGAGTCTTTTTTGCATGCAACATGTACATATTCTGCGAAGCAGTCACCCAGTCTGCGTTTTGTTTCCCCATTGTAGAGGAGACCACATTGTGAGCAGTAAATGCAGTAGACTAGATTGAGTGAAGTGCAGGTAAAACACTGCTTCACCTGGAAAGTATGCTTGGGCCCTTGGATACTGGGGAAGGAGGAAGTAAATGGACAGGTGTTACACCTTCGCCAGTTGTAGGGGAAGGTGTGTGGGCTGTGGGGACGTGTTGGGAGTGAA
>JAHRHZ010000025.1:20098802-20118553 GCA_024137785.1 Ginglymostoma cirratum | reverse complement strand
TTCATCCAGCTCCACACCTTGTTATCTCGGATTCTCCAGCATCTGCAGTTCCTGTTATCTCGGAGAGGATTATGTGTCTGGTGGTGCCATCCCGATGGAGGCGGCGGAAATGGCAGCTAATGATCCTGTGGATGTGGTTGCTAGTGGGATGGTAGGTGAGAAAAAATACAAGTTTGGAATATGGAGCATACTGAGCCTTTGAGATTAGCATGTGTCAAATGACCAGTCCTAGTACAAGATTGAAAAAAAGTCCCAGTATTTGTATATAAATTTTTAACTTTTTTCATTTAGGACTTTGAATGTGGTCCTTGATATGGCTTGGGATTTAAAGGTAACACAAGTGAAATTATTACTTGACAGGAATATTTTGCAGGACTATTAGGGAAAGAGTAGCAGTAGTGAGTTGCATCAAGCCCCCAGTCGATTCTGTGCATAAGGTAGAAGCTCATTGTGTAGGCGGTAACGTACTAGTTAGTACGTTAGTAAAGGTTAGCAGAAAACAGTGAGCATGGGTGGGACTTTTTCAGATTGGCAGAATGTGACGAGTGGGGTCCTGCATGGATCTGTGGTGGCCATCAATGTTTTACAGTTTATGTTTGTGACTTAGCTGAGGGCAATAAAGCCATGTTAGCTAAATTTGCAGATGGCACAAAAATAACTAAGAAAGGATGGTGTGAAGATGAACTACATTTCTCAGCCTGCAACCTTAAGTGAGTGGGCAAAAATCTGGCAGATAGAGTATAACGTGGGAAAATGTGAAGTTGTTCAGTTTGATAGGAAGAATAAAACGGCAATATTATTTAACAGAACAACTGCAGAACTCTGAGATACAGTAGGATCTAGGTGTTTTAGTGCACGAGTTACAAGTTAGTATGTAGGTACCGTGAGTGATTAAGGAAGCTAATGAAATGGTATCCCTTATGTCAAGAGGAATGAAACATGAATATCAGGATGTTAAGCTTCAGTTACATGGGACATTGGTGAAACTACATCTTGAATCGTGCAAGTCTCCTTGTTTAAGGTCGTATGTTGGTGGTTTCAGAGAAAGTTTGCTAGATTTATATACAGAAAGAGCAAGTTGGCTTAACAAGAAAAGTTGAATTGGCTGGGCTTGTTTCCACTTGAGTTTTTAAGTGTGGGGGGTGACTTGGTTGCCAAATCCATTTGGGATCTTTATAAGGTAGTCATGGAAAGGATAGTTCCTTTTTTGGCAGAGTCCAGATCTGGAGGGCAATGTTTTAAAATTAGAGTTTGCTCATTTAGGACAGAAATGAGGGAAATTTATTTATAAGGGCTGTGCAACTGTGGAATTCTCTGCTTCCTGAGGCAGGACTGTTGAATTTTTTTTTAAGACCAAGGTAGGTTCTTGTAAGGCAGGGGAATTAGGGTTATGGGGGTAGGTCAGAATGTGGAATTCAGAACACAAACAGTTTAGCCATGATTTTATTGAATCAAGGAGCAGGTTTGAAAGCCTGAATAACCCAATTCTGCTTTTAAGTTTATCCATGTTTTGGCTTCATTTAGTCATAGAATCATAGAATCCCTACAGTGTGGAAACAGGTCCTTCGGCCCAACAAGTCCACACCGACCCTTACAGCATCCCACACCGACCCATCTCCCTATAACCCACCTAATCTACATATCCTTGAACACTACGGGCAATTTAGCATGGCCAATCCACCTAGCCTGCACATCTTTCGATTGTGGGAGGAAACCAGATCTTTAATCTATTGCTTTATTTTTAATCCATATCCCTTGATCAGTGGGGGACGCGGGGTAGAAGTGGGACAGATTTTACTATTAAGGATGTAAATATGAATCTTCAGGAATCAGATAATGATATTGATACTGCCATTTCACCTGTTATGAAATGCGATGCAAATAATTAGTTGATAAAATACTGAGCATCTGAATGTTCATGACAATCTGTCATATCTGTCTTTCCCCAAATACATTAAATTGACCTGAAAGCTGCCTTTGTTATTGATTTTGTTTTTTTCTATTCATTTTTGTGGGATGTGGGAGTTGCAGGCTGTCCAGCATTTCTTGCCTATCTCTAGTTGCCCTTGAGAAGGTGGTGGTGAGCTGCCTTCTTGAATCACTGTATTCCGCCTGCTATGAGTTGACCCACAATGCTATTGGGGAGGGCATTCCAGGATTTTGACCCAGTGACAAGAAGGAACAGCAATATATTTCCAACTCAGGATGGTGAGTGACTTGGAGGGGAACTTGGAGATGGTGGCGTTCCCATATATCCACTGCCCTTGTCCTTCTAGATGGAAGTGGTCGTGGGTTTGGAAGATGCTGTCTGAGGATCTTTGGTGAATTTCTGCAATGCATCTTGTAGATAGTACACACTGCTGCTACTGAGCATCGGTAGTGGAGCGTGTGAACGCTTGTGAATGTAATGCCATTCAAGCGGGCTGCTTTGTCCTGGATGGTGTCAAGCTTCTTGAGTGTTGTTGGGGCTGCACTCATCCAGGCAAGTGGGGAGTATTCCATCACACTCCTGACTTGTGCCTTGTAGATGGTGGACAGGCTTTGAGGTGTCAGGGGATGAGTTACTCGCCGCAGTATTCTCAGTTTCTAGCCTGCCCTTGTAGCCACTCTGTGTAATGTGGTGAGTCCAGTTGAGTTTCTGGTCAATGGTAACCCCCAGGATGTTGATAGTGGGGGATTCAGTGATAGTAACACCATTGAATGTCAAGGGATGGTGGTTAAATTGTCTCTTTTTGGTGATGGCCATTGCCTGACATTTGTGGGGCATGAATGACACTTGCCACTTGTCAGCCCAAGCCTGGCTATTGTCCAGATCTTGTTGCATGTGAACACGGACTGCTTCAGTACCTGAGGAGTCATGAAAGGTGCTGAACGTTGTGACATGCAAACTAGTTATTTATATGATGTGTCATCAACAGATTTCACTGTACATTGGAGCAAGAAGCTAATCCAAGTCTCAATCCTGAAGAGCGTAATCGCAGTTCTGTTCGTGGAAGGGGTGACATGGAAAACTCAGATCTTCTTTATCACCTGTCACATGAGGAATTTGCTTTGTTCAGCCAAGCACCAACTTTTGCAAGTGGAAGAGTTAAAGAAAGAAACCATGCAGGAAATGGAGCAGATTTGGGCAAGACACTCATGGCTAAGTCAGCGAGCCACTCACCAAATTTGCTGAAAGATGACAATAAATTAATGTTGTGCGAACAAAAATTTTCTGAAAGAGTTGTAACATTGTTTGGAGAAAGGGCCAAAGATGCTAATGGGAAAGAAAATGTCAGCTTTCCTGTGCACCGTGGCAATGCAGTCAAGAAAAGAAAGGTAAGTGAGCCATAATGCTTTCCTTGTGTCATTGGGTGAGATTTTCCTGTGGGTTATTCAGTGAGTTTGTGTAGCACAGCTGAAATGATCAAAGGAACATGAACACGCAGTTTATTGTGTGTCCGTCTACAGCGTGAGACTATTAAACTGGCATTGTACAAAGCAGTTGATTTAGAACATAATCATTGGCTTAAGTAACACGATGGATGATCTTGTCTTCAATTTGATTGGTTTTGTGCTTTAGGTCCAAATCCATTGGATCCTAAACTAAGGTAGTCTGTCTTTAATATGAAAAATACAATTTCAACTCATTTATATTGCGAGTGAATGATTATGGAAAGATAAAATTTTGCTCAAAGTACATATTAAGCATGCTGACATTCTTCTTCGCTTGCCTTTCTAGTTTAATTCTACTCACCTCTGTACACTTTCTCGTGTTAAGGATTTTGTGGTCGTATGAGCGCACACAAGTATGAATTAGGAGCAGAAATAGACCACTTGAGCCCTCGAGTCTGCTTCATCATTCAATAAGATCGTGGCTGATTGAATTACTCCACATTTTTGCCTAACTGTGAAAACTTTTCACCCAGTTCCTTAGCAAGATCTTACCTACCTCCATGTTAAAAATATTGGTGATCTCTGCTTTCAACACCTATTTTAAGACAGAGTTCCAGAATAAACTATTTGACTCCCTGAAAAATACTCTCCTCATCTCTGTCTTAAATGTGTGACACCTTATTTATTAACAGTGACCTCTAGTTTCAGATTCTCCCACAAGAAGAAACATCCATTCCAAATCACCCTGTCAAGATCCCTCTAAGTTTCAACCAAGTTGCCTCTTGCCTTTCTGAGCTCCAGTGGATACAAGCTTAATGTGCCCAGCTTGTCCTCCTAAAACAACCCCCATATTCTAGGTATTAGATATAACACAGTACGGAGCTAGAGGAACACAGCAGGCCAGGCAGCATCAGAGGAACAAGAAAGTTGACATTTCAGGTTGGGACCTTCAGAAATGGGGAGGGGGAAGGGAGCTCAGAAATAAATAGAGAGAGGAAGGGTGGGGCTGGGAAAGGTAGGTAGGATGGTGATAGGTGAATGCAGGTAGGGAGTGGTGGGGATTGGTCAGTGAGGTGGGAGGGACGGATTGGTGGGAGAGAAGATGGACAGATTGTGTCAGGCCAAGGAGGTGGGGATGAAGTTATCTCTATTCTAGATATGAATCTTTTTACAGCTCATTGTGGAAAGTGATACTCAACCACCACTTCTGCCAGGGTCATCACAAACGTTAAAGATTTAGTCAAATTACTCAGTCTCCAATTTACCTTCCTGATGGGCTGTTTAGTAGAAAACCCTGACCAGGTTTCTGTACTTAATGTGAACTATTATTAATTACTAATAAATCAATTTAATCACAAGCAAACAAAAATATGAATTGTTAACATATAATTCTACTAGCTGAAGCTCTAAATGCCTCCTTAAACACCCACACAGACATACAGACAAACAAACAAGCATGGATGTTCTGGGTGGAGGGGAAGAAATACTGTGAAAACATACTTCAGTAGCAGTAGTCTACAGTATTTGATGAGATCCCTATTGCTTCTTACAAGACTCTGTGACCTCTAAGTGTATTCTTTACAGGTTCTTTCAGAAATTTGCAAAAGATACAGGCTGGTTGGCACACTATTTATACAGTCTTTCAGTCACTGATTGGAGGCAACTAATTGGATGAATAATTCAGATTATGGATTTGAGATGGACATCAGTAACTCTCTTGGTCTCTTCCCCTCAGTTGCTTGTTCTCTGAAGCTTTTATTTTAGTCATATTGTGTGTATTTATGGATGTATGTATATTTTCTTTCCTTTATGGCAAAGACACGGTCATCTTGTAAATCTCATGCCAGAAAGCACAAGCAGCGTAACATAGAAGTTCTCAAAAAGAATTTGCAGACACATAACCCAGACAACAAAACAGAAGAGCATGACGAAACAAGGCAGAGTACAAGGTAAGCAGTGACAGAATTAATTCACAGGTGCAAACATTTGCTAGTTGTGATTGTCACAGCTTCCCCGCAACACAGATATAACAGGTTATTTGTCTGTAATGTAATGGTAGTCAACATTCTAACTCTTTCCATTTATGATTTCAGTACTCAACCTCTCCCTGACACCAGTCCCGTCTCTGTCTCTGTCTCATACAGTTCTTTAGTCTGGGAAAACTACGGCAACATTATCTTTAATCACGCACAACAGTTGTTTGTTGAATGTAGTCAGCATGGCCTCAGTTACATTGCTTAGTGAACGTTTCATAATGTATGGAACTATCGAGAAAATGCTATTTTGCTATTGTATTGATAACCATTTTTGCATATCAGTTTGGTTTGTGTGCTTTTATCCATTAAGTTCATTATTCAGTTCACCCTGTAGGTGGGAGCATTGCTGTATGCCAACTCGGCATTCATGTTACCGGTGTATATTTTGATGTGTAAGAAAAATAGAACCAATGATTTCTCCAGCATGCACATGTTGTCTTGAATGTTTTCTAACTAATTGAAATGTGGAAACATAGCCTTGCCCCAGATTATTAGCTGATTTAAAGTTTCCTTTCTCCCTCTTTCAGAATGTTTTGGATGTCAGATGAAGAAATAGAATGAAGGAAGGATTTATATCTTTGGCTTGTTTCACATCATATAAACAATGGTCAAAGGATTCAAGGTAACTTATAAAAATCTGAAATAAGGTCTGACTTCAAAAAATGCTTTGGACTTTTGAATCATCCTTTATTTCGTGAACTATAAATGCTACATTATTGAAGAGAGGGGGAAAAATCCGACCTTCTGAAGCAGAGAGCATAGAAATTTGCTTACTTCCATTTGTAAAGTCATCTTGTTTTATAATGAATTTAAACCATGATTGGAAATGTTTTCTTTACAGATAGTGACGTCAAACACATTCTGCGTAATTTGGTTTAGTTTCATTGCAAAGAAGAGGTAGTCCAATCCGTCTCAAATAGTGTCTGTCATTTTCTTCCCCCCCACCCCTCCATGTTCTGTTCCCCTTTGCGTGTGAGTTTCTTTGGGCTTTATAGTACTTTAAAATGTAACATGGCCAAAGTACATCTTGAACAGAGCATTGGCAGTTTGGTGAATTGAGGGAATTTCAATCCCTGTCCCGGTATGTAAATTAAATGGAACGTTACTGTTTAAATTCGGGGGTCTAAGCAAGAATCTAGAAACAATACATTGTGAACAATGTGGGAGTTAGTTGATTAAGGAAACTAGTTTGAACAGTTTTGTTTTGTAACTCACTCTCACCTGATACTTTAGTGTTAATACATCTATAAATATGTCATCTCAGTGCAACCTCAGAGAGTGCAACTTGTAAAGAAAGTTGGGGATTTGGTGAGTTGAGGAAAAGAGGTGCTTTTAAAATTGGTGACCACCAGGCCGTCCAAAGGAATTGGATGGGTCATGCAGGAGTCCTTTTTTGTTTATTTTGCCAGAAAATTGTCTTTTGGTTCAAAACCAGTGAGGCCAAGGCGTGCCTTAGAGGACTACAGCAAGAACCAAGCCTGTGGCATTCAGGTGACTCAACTGTATAGGAAGAACAGGAAGAGCAGTAGTGATGGAGGACATATTTAAGTTAGAGGAATAGACAGGTGTTTCTGCATCCATAGACAAGATAGTATGTTACTTCCTGGTTACAAAGATTAAATATTTCACTGTGGATACAGGACTTTCATTTTGGAGAGTGATCAGCCAGAGCTCATGGACCACATTGTGGTACTAACAGCATGGGCAGAAAAGGGATGTTGTCCAGTAGCAAATTAGCAATCAGAACCTCAAATATAATAATCTCTAGATTACTCCCAATCTCCCATAATAGAAATGGGAAGATACAACAATGAATGCATGACAGGAAAGATAATGCAGGAGGGAGTGTTTAGACACTACACTGGCTTTGAGTGGGGGGGGGAATGTTACCACTCTACAAGCTGGATGATTGCATTTAAACAGAGTGGGGGACAAGTTCCTGCGGGCTGTTTCGCTAGTAGTGTTGGAGAGGATTTAAACGAACTCAGCAGAATTGTTTTGCAGTGCTAGAAAAGGAAAATGTCCCAGAGAGTTGAAGGACAGAATCAATTTGTTTCGAGCTAAGGAATAAAAATTGTATAATTAAATTGCATGGTGTAGTCGATTGGCTATCAGCCAGTGCGATGGACGTGGAGGAACAAACCTGCAAGGGTGTGCAAACATTACAGATAATTATTATTTCGTGCATAAATTTGGAAATCTGTTTGACCACTTTGACTTCCCCAAGTCTGATTCTTTAAATTGTTTTCTTGACAATTGAACAGTTCTCATGTAAAACCTTGCTGTCTGTTGACAGTCAGCAATTCCTCACGTTCTCTCCTGTTTAGAATAAAAGAGCTGCAACTTAATACTCTAGCTCTCCCAACTTGCATCTGCTGCTGCAATATGAAGCTGTTTGATTTGGAAGCATAAAAAAAACTGATGTACATTTCTGTGATAGGAACAATGGAATCGGTTCTGGCAATCCAACTCTCCGACCATTCAAACATTACTTGCCAATACTGAACCTGAAATTGCTGAAAAAGAGACACAAAATCAATTTTTTTCACCTTGTACTCCTCTGGGCTAGGATGAACTTTGAACAGGAACACTAATTTGTAGCCATTTTCCTCATCAGCCTGCTCAGAGATGTTATTACAGACCTCTGGAGTTGGTGGGATTTGAACCCAGGTCTCCTGGCCCAGAAGTACAAACACTACCAGTGCACCACATGAGCTCCCAAAATGCCAATTTCTACAACTTGAGAGGAGGGTGATGAGCTGAACCTGTGAACTGTCAATTTTACTCAACTGATTGTTCTGAGGTTAATCAGGTAGACTTGGTCAGGGTGTTGTCCTATTGAATCACAGAAATGGCATAGTGCAGAATGAAGTTATTCATCTCATCCTACCTTTGCTGGCTGACTAACCTTTCTAGCTTAATGCCAATCTCCTACCTTTTTTCCCCCTGTAACTGTGCACATTATTTATATTTGATGATCCAATTTCCTCTTGCCTCAATTGAACCTGCCTCCACAACACTTCCAGGCAGTGCATTCCATACCCTAATTACGTCCTGAGTGAAAACGTTCTTTCTCACCTCTCATTTGCTTCACTTGAAAACTGTTCCCTCTAGTTCTCGATCCATTTAGGGAGAAACTGTTTTAACGCATATCAGCTCAGTCCAGGCCCGTCGTGATGTTGAAAACCCTATTTTCAACATAGGGTTGAATCAATTCATCCCTGGAAGTTTTCGTGTGTACCTCTTCTGCACTCTGTCCAATGCATTCATAGTCTGGTGTGAGACTCTTAATGAAGCTCAAGCTGGAGCTGAACTAGTGTCTTAAATGAGTTTATCACAAACTTCCTCCTTTTGTACACTAATTCTCTATGGAGTCTAGAATGTCATGTGCTTTATTAACAGCTCTGCCTTCTGGTCCTACCACCTTTTTAATGCATTCTGTACATGTGCACACAGGTTTTTGGGCTCCTGCACATTCTTTAGAATAATACCCTTATTTTGTACTGTCTCTGCATGTTCTTTGTATCAAAGAGCATCGCCTTACACTTTGCCTTAAACTTTATCTGTCACCTATTCACCCAGTCCACCAACGCGTCATTGTCCTTTTGAAGTTCTATGCTGTTGTCCTCCTCACCGTTCACAGTTCTCCCAAGTTTTATGTCATCCACAAACTTTGAAGTTGTCCTTTGCACACAAGTCTAGATCATAAATATATATCAGGAAAAGCAAGGGTCTCAGTACTGACCCCTGGAGAACTCGCTACAAACCCCCTTCTAACCTGAAACATACTAATTAACTATTACACTCTGTTTCCTATCTCTCAGTTTTGTATACACATTGCTACTGTCCCTCTTGTTCTATGGCCTACAATTGTTCTGGGGTGTCACAGTGACTCAGTGGTTAGCATTGTTACCTCACAGCACCAGGGACCTGGGGTTCGATTTTAGCCTTGGACGACTGTGCGTGTGGAGTTTGCACATTCTTCCTATGTCAATGGGTTTCCTCCGGGTCCGCTGGTTTCCTTCCACAGTCCAAAGATGTGCAGGCTAGGTGGATTGCCCATAGTATCCAGGGATGTGCAGGCTAGGTGGGTTAGCCATGGGAAATGCAGGGTTACAGGGATAGGATAGGGGAATAGCTCTGGGTGGGATGCTGTTCGGAAGGTCAGTGTGGACTCAATGGCACAAATGGCCTGTTTCCACACTGTGGGGATTCTATGGATTCTTAAGTCTGTTGTGTGGCACCATATAAAATGTCTTTTCGAAGTCCATATACACCACATCAACAGGCTTTCCTCCATCTACTGTATCTGGTACCCCTTCAAAACACTCCAAGTTAGTTAGACATGACTTTCCCTTAACATTCTGCTGACTCTGCCAAATCGATCCACAATTTTCCATGTGACTATTAATTCTATCACAGATAATTGTTTCTTAAAGTTTTCCCAGCACTAAAGTTAATCTGACTGGCCCAGCAATTATAGATCAATCTTTTAAAAATTTTCTCGAACAAAGGCTTTGGCAATTCTTCAATCCTCTGGCATCAACCTCAAATCCGGGGAAGATTGTTGCCACTTCTGCAATTTCCATTGTCACTTCCTCCAATATTGTTGATTATATTCTGGTTCTCATCAAGTCTAAGTACTGACACCTCATCCAATACCTGCTGCTTATTGATTGTTAAACCTTTTCTAGCTAACTGAGTTTCCTTCTCTGTCACCTTGGCCTGGGCAGTATTTGCCTCATAGCTAAAGATAGATGCAAACTATTCATCTAACACCTCTGTAATGCCTTTTACCTTGAACAGTAAACCCCCTTTTTCATTTCTAATCACCTTACTCCTGAACAGTTGATGTGCTTATAGAAGACTTTGGGATTTCCTTTTATGTTAGCTACTAGTTCTTTTTTAAAATATAATCTCTTTGCTTCTTGTATTTGCATTTTCTGCTGAACCTTCTTCAATCAGTTTGGTTCTCAATTGCATTTACTGCCAGACATCTGTCATAAACATGTCTTTTTTTCTTCTTTTAACTCAATTTCTGTCTTGTTTGTTGCTTGGAAGTCTGGATTTGTTTGTCCTACCTTTTCCTATTGAGGGATATAGTTTGACTGTACCAAAACCATCTCCTCTTTTGAAGGTAGCCCATTGTTTGGCAAGGATGGGAAGGGTTCTGTGTATGAATATAAATAGCTTTTATGACTTACAAATTATTTGGACAAAGAGCCCCACTTTGTTTTCAGGGTAAATTTTAGCGTAGTCTGAATGATTTACTAAATGTTGTCTAAAAGCCAAACCACATCTGGCACTGGGCCCTAGCTTCTGAGTTTTGCACAGGCTGGTTGAGATCAAATCAGCATGTTGCTTACTGCAGACAGTCAGAGGGAATTATATGTGGTCTGTCAGTCATTGAGATGTTTGGGCCACATGCCCACCACTGTGTGTGATGACATTGTACATTTTTCACTGTACTTCTGTACTTTATTATATGTGACAATAAAATCTAAATCTTAAAATCTAAAATCATACTTTGCAGGGTACTATCCACCCCCCCCACCAAAAGCCTGCCCTGCCCCTCCCTCTCCGGGTACTCAGCAGTCATTCCATAACATTCTATATGTGGCCTCAGAAATGCCAATCTGCTCCATTAACTATCGAGCCTCCATCACTATAGCTTTTCCAGTTGTGTTTGTGAACCCCTCTGCATCTGAACAGCTGAGATGCCATAAATTTGGTACTCTCTGCACTCCCCAGATGAACCAAGTACTGGTTGGAGGATTAGATGTACTGAGGATTCCTGCACTACCTATCCGTGCAGACTTTAAGTTGTGAAATTAGCACATCAACAGGAGTGAGGGGAAGCGATGGCCTAGTGGTGTTATTGCTGACCTGTTACTCCACAGGTCCAGATAATGTTCTGTGGACCTGGGTTCAAATCTCACCATAGCAGATGGTGGAATTTGAATTCAATAAATATCTGGAATTAAGAACCTAGTGATGACCGTGAATCTATTTCCAATTGTCGGGAAAAACCTATCAGGTTTACTGATGTCCTTTATGGAAGGAAACTGCCATCCTTACCTGGTCTGGGCCTATATGTGACCTCGCCCACAGCAATGTTGTTGACTCTTACCTGCCCTCTTAGGGGTGGGCAGTAAATGCTGGCCTAGCCAATGACACCCTCATTGTGTGAATGAAGAAAGAAGTGACAGCTGTGACCTGGGTGAGGGATGATTTATTTTTTGGCATGAGTAGGGAGGCTGCAATAGTTAGATCTGGAGTCCATATATTTACTGTAACAGTACTTTGCTTATTGGCATATCAAAATAAGCAACAGAATTCTGAATGAACACCAAGACTGAACAAAGATTTTTGTTTTAAGAGCCTTGTATTTATTCATCTGTATGCATTCTTTTGAACACTTCTGCAAATTAAATTATTGAGGCAGGATCTGGTGCCTTTAAGGATGCAACTTTCACTTAACCAGAGAATGGAATATTCTCCAGCTTGAAAATATGCTTTGTTTGTTCTGAATTTTTCTTTTTACAATCTTCAGCTTTTAATGAGGCTATTTCTCTGTTTATCACATGTTTTTGATGGAGGTGACGTTAATGTCTGTTCCCACCTTCTCAGCTGATTATTGTAAATGTAGTAAGATATCTTAGGGAAATATTTCGTAGTTAAACCCATGCTTAGTTATTCTACATACATATGTCTACCTGCTGAAAACAGATTTGGAAGATTTAATTTGGGATTCATCCACCAATGAGGCAATGGTACTGAGACAGCCTTTTTCAAATTAATGATCCACAAAATTCATGCAACATAACCCAGAGCACCAATTATACAGTGGGTCTGAATTCACTGAAATTTAAGAGGCTCAGGGTTCATAGGCAACGGTTTGGAAACTCTTCATTTAATCAGAGACTGTCAACTACAGTCAATTTTCTGTGAACGCTTATAATACAGAAAGACATGTACAATAATTAAAAGACTCCATGTAAGAGTGCAGCATGTTGAAATTTTAAAAGTGAATAAAATACCAATTTTGCTCCTTAAATAAATAAATAAATTGTTTTGCAGTGCCTCATGGATCAGGTGGCTGATAGAGAATGCAGAAATTATTCCAGCACTTGGCAGCACCCATCAGATCTCACCACTAGGTAAACACGAAAACATGAAGCCATTTTTTACCCTGCTAATTTTTGTTCCTTGTCTGGTCCTTGTTTATTCTGTTTTGTTTGCCTGTTCATTTAATAAAGGCTATATTAAATCAGTGGTTGAGTTCGAACATTGCTAAGTTTGAAATGGTCTTCTGTTACTGGGACAAGGCACTGGGGCAACTCTTCTCCTCTCCAGTAATGTATTACTATGTTGTAGAGTGTGGCATATAAACTGGAAAAGCTAGAAGCAATTACTTTGCAAAAAAAGGTCTAAACTTTTTAGCATTAATAGAAACCTGGCAGCAAACTGGACAAGAATGGAAAATAAACCTATTTGGAATAAAGTATATTTTAGATTGGTAGCATCTTTTGTGCATTCTACATATCAACAATTTAGATGCTGGCTTGGAAGGACTGGTGTCGAAGTTTGCAGTTCCTGCCAAAATTTGAAAGTCACACTACACCAGGTTATAGTCCAGCGGGTTTATTTGAAATCACAAGCTTTCACAGTGTTGCCCCTTCAATCAGGTGAAGGGACCTTCAGCTGATGAAGGAGCTACATTCCGAAAGCTTGTGATTTCAAATAAACCTATTGAACTGTAACCTGATGTCATGTGACTTCTAACTTTGTCCACCTCAGTCCAACACAGGCACCTTTACATCATGACTGCAAAAATTGGCAATGTACTTCATTCTTTAAAAGACCAAAAGAATATTGATTTAAGTTGGGAGAATTGTTCAAAACGTGACAGATGGAATTCAATTTCAGTAATCATGAGTTGATGCACTTTGTTGGAATAAAATCCCAAGTTCATCCAGAATGGATGGGTTTGGCATTTCTGTATGTAAGTGCAAAAAGGATTGGAGTTGCATATTTTCAGGATATTTGAAACACTCATCTCGGGGCTATAAGAAAATCTAGTGAAAATATAGACCTTATCACGAAGGAAAAAAATATAAAATCCTAAGAGGTGGTGATGTTTAAATTTTAAATATCTCAATTGGAGTACTGCTTATTATTGGTTTCCACATTGCTGAAAGGTATTGGAGATTTTTCAATGCCTCGAGATTTATAAAGCTAAAGTTCCCACCTGCTTTTTGAACAGCCATATTGACTTTTTATGACTCCTAACTAATTCTGGACGTCTGCAGAATTTCAAGCCCACCAACTCCCACAGCTACCTAGAATATACCTCCTCTCACCCACCCAAGACTGGAGGATAGCAAATGTTGTTCCCTTGTTCAGGATGGGGAGTAGAGACAACCCTGGTAATTATAGACCAGTGAGCCTTACTTCGGTTGTGGGTAAAGTGTTGGAAAGGATTATAAGAGATAGGATTTATAATCATCTAGAAAGGAATAATTTGACTAGGGATAGTCAACACAGTTTTGTGAAGGGTAGGTCGTGCCTCACAAACCTTATTGAGTTCTTTGGGAAGGTGACTAAACAGGTGGATGAGGGTAAAGCGGTTAATGTGGTGTATATGGATTTCAGTAAAGCGTTTGATAAGGTTCCCCACGGTAGGCTATTGCGGAAAATTCGGAGGCATGGGATTGAGGGTGATTTAGTGATTTGGATCAGAAATTGGCTAGCTGGAAGAAGACAGAGGGTGGTGGTTGATGGGAAATGTTCATCCTGGAGTTCAGTTACTAGTGGTGTACCGCAAGGATCTGTTTTGGGGCCACTGCTGTTTGTCATTTTTATAAATGACCTGGATGAGGACATAGAAGGATGGGTTAGTAAGTTTGTGGATGACAATAAAGTCAGTGGAGTTGTGGATAGTGCGGAAGAATGTTGCAGGTTACAGAGGGACATAGATGAGCTGCAGAGCTGGGAAATGAAGTTTAAGAATTAGAATCCCTACAGTGTGGAAACAGGCCCTTTGGCCCAACAAGTCCACACTGACCCTTGGAGCATCCCACCCAGACCCATCCCCCTAAACACTATGGGCAATTTAGCATGGTCAATTCACCTAGCTTGCACATCTTTGGACTGTGGGAGGAAACCAGAGCACCTGGAGGAAACCCACGCAGACATGGGGAGAATGTGCAAACTCCACACAGACAGTCACCTGAGGCTGGAATCAAACCCAGGTCCCTGGTACTGTGAGGCTGTAGTGCTAACCACTGAGCCACCATGCTGCCCCAAGTGTGTTTAATGTGGAAAAGTGTGAGGTGATTCACTTTGGAAGGAGTAACAGGAATACAGAGTACTGGGCTAATGGTAAGATTCTTGGTAGTGTGGATGAGCAGAGACGTCTCGGTGTTCATGTGCATAGATCCCTGACAGTTGCCACCCAGGTTGATAAGGTTGTTAAGAAGGCGTACGGTGTGTTAGGTTTCATTGGTAGAGGGATTGAGTTTAGGAGCCGTGAGGTCATGTTGCAGCGTACAAAACTCTGGTGTGGTTGCACTTGGGCGTATTGTGTACAGTTCTGGTCGCCGCATTATAGGAAGGATGTGGAAGCATTGGAAAGGGTGCAGAGGAGATTTACCAGGATGTTGTCTGGTATGGAGGGAAGGTCTTATGAGGAAAGGCTGAGGCACTTGAGGCTGTTTTCATTAGAGAGAAGAAGGTTAAGAGGTGACTTAATAGAGACATACAAGATGATCAGAGGATTAGATAGGGTGGACAGTGAGAGCCTTTTTCCTCAGATGGTGATGGCTTGCACGAGGGGACATAGCTTTAAATTGAGGGGTGATAGATATAGGACAGATGTCAGAGGTAGATTCTTTACTCAGAGAGTAGTAAGGGCGTGGAATGCCTTGCCTGCAGCCGTAGTAGACTCGCCAACTTTAAGGGCATTTAAATGGTCGTTGGATAAACATATGGATGATAATGGAATAGTGTAGGTTAGATGGGCTTCAGATTGGTTTCACAGGTCGGTGCAACATCGAGGGCCGAAGGGCCTGTACTGCACTGTAATGTTCTATGTTCTATGTACCTTCCTGCAAGAATGCCATCCCTTTTTCGCAGTTCCTTCTGCTCCCAAGATGAGGCATTCCACTCCCAGACATCCCACATGTCCTCGTTTTTCAAGGACCGCAATTTCTCCTCCACAGTGGTCGAAAACACCCTCGACCGCATCTCTCGCATTTCCCACACCTCAGCCCTCACACCCCCTCCCCGCAATAACAACAAAGACAGAATTCCCCTCGTCCTCATGTATCACCCCATCAACCTCCGGATTCAACACATCATCCTCCGCCACTTCTGTCACCTGCAATCTGACCCCATGACCAAGGACATTTTTCCCTCCCCACCCTTATCAGCCTTCCGGAAGGACCGCTCTCTCCTTGACTCCCTCATCTGCTCCACACTCCCCAGTAGCCCCACCACCCCTGGCACTTTTCCCTGCAACCGCCACCTTCCCCAACTGATCCTACGCCTCCCCCTTCACCTCCATCCCAGGCCTCAAGAAAACCTTCGACATTAAACAGATGTTCACCTGCACATCTGCTAATGTGGTATATTGTATCCGCTTTTCCAGATGTGGCCTCCTCTACATCGGGGAAACCACGCGGAGGCTTGGAGACTGCTTTATTGAGCACCTACGCTTGGTTTGTGACAAACGACGACCAGTTGCGAACCACTTAAGCTCCCCCTCCCACTCCTTGGACGGTATGTCCATCCTAGGCCTCCTCCAGTGTCACAATGATGCCACCCGAAGGCTGGAGGAACAGCATCTCGTATTCCGCTTGGGAACCCTGCAGCCCAATGTCGCAATGTGGACTTCACAAGCTTCAAAATCTCCCCACCTCCGACCTCATCCCAAGACCAGCTCATCTCATCCCCGCCTCCTTGACCTGTCCATCTTCCCTCCCACCTACCCGCCTCTCCCTCCCCACTGACCGACCCCCATCCCAACTCCATACCTGCACTCACCTTTACTGGTTTCATCCCTGCCTCCTTGACCTGTCTGTCTTCTTTCCACCTATCTGCTCCTCCATCCACCTTACGTCATCGCCTCCCCCTCCCTCTGTTTATTTCAGAGTCCCCTTCCCCTCCCCCATTTCTGAAGAAGGGTCCAGACCCGAAACATCAGCTTTCCTGCTCCTCTGCTGCCTGGCCTGCTGTGTTCATCCAGCTCTACACCTTGTTATCTCACACTCCAGCATCGGCAGTTTGTACTATCTCTGCGGATTTTTAAATTTTTTTTTTTGTTTTCTTGCATTGCTCTACACTTTAGCCATTAAATAGCACTATAATAGTGAATACTGAAAGGAATGAGAGAAATGAAAGAAGCCACAGAGGCTCGCAACCTGAAAGGAGAGAAGCTGAGATGATCAGTGTTTTGGATAACCACATGAAAATATCACATCTTTCAGTTTCTGCACCAAAGTCTGTACAATTGGGAATAATCACTTTTTGGTTCGAGTAATCCTATGCAAGTCATTGTTTCTTTCCAAAGAAAACGCAAAACTGAGTTGGACTTGGAAAATTATTTTGTTACTTTTTGTTGCATATTTCTTGCAGCAAATGACATGCTGCAGAATTTGTTGTAACTTTGTGACACTTTTGTTCTCAGAAATTATTGCAGGAGGAATGCAAATTCATTTCACAAGCTTAATCTCCACGAATGGGCCATCAGCAATGGACGTTTTTGCTGTTTCAGCGGACCTATACTTTAGTCACAGAATATGCTATTGGAATCGGTCATGTTCCTCTGACATATCACAACATTTGCAGGTTCATTTTGTGTGGGTTTGACTTCGACATTACTAGTGGGAAAATTGAGTGTGTGTGTGTGTGTGTATAGTCCATTATTTGTGTATAGTCCATCACAACATAATCCTGTGCCTGTGAGAGAAATTTCTTAGTGGGAGGTTTTGTTTTTGCTGGAAAATGCTGTTGAATATCTGATTGGGGGAGGTGGGGGAAGGTATCTGTGTTCTATAGGAGTTGGAAAAGATGACAAGTCTTTAATAGATTATGCTTGCTGCAGACAATGCTATTGGTCTTTGTAAAGTAGTTTAGTTGAGATCATACAATCACAGGTGAAAAAAAAACAGGAAGCATGATTTGTTGTCCTCTTAATCTTGAGGTAGATTGCACTACCATGAAATTAATATTTGTGCCTGTGAATTTGCCTGCCAAAATTCAGAAGCCAGTGAGAAATATTACACTTTCAGCAGTCATAGCTATAATACAGGTTTATACTCTGAAATTATACTGTAAAATTGCAGAGTCTGGAAAGTCAATTATTAATGTTTCTAACTGGATATGTTTGATTTTACAAATTTAAGTGAACTGCTGAGTGTTGAGAAGCAGAGCTCTGGTTTGATTTGTTTTTATTCTGTAGGCTTGAAAGTTCATTTGAAATGTGTAACTAGCAATGAAGCATAATTAATTTTGGTTCTTTAAATAGTTTATTTTTTCTTTCCATCAAATATTATAGAAGGAAACTGTTGCAATACCGTTTTCTGTCTGTCTTTGAAACTCTCAGGGCATGACATCAAGGAGCCTAAAAAAAATGTGGAGATTTTTAACTTTGCATCTTTATTTCTGTTTGAAACAAAATCAGTTATGTTTGGTGACTATTTAAATTCCACACATTAGCAACTGAAGGAAAATCGTTCCAAATTGCGACAAGCTGAAGCCCATGGCCTTACTTCCAAGTATTGCTGTCAGTTTCAAATAACAATCAATAGTTTTAATCAGGTAGGTATCAGACTTGCACTGAAAATGACATGTCATGATTTTGAAGACATTCTTGAATCTGATGGTGTGAAGTAGGGTTGTTGTACTATGTGGCTGATTTAGTCTGCAGTAAAACAAACTTTGCGGATGTGTTCAGTTTACATCCGGACTCCAGTAGGATAGTTAGATGTACAGCAAAGCAAACACGTGCCTCTTTTTGGAATTCTGTTTGGCAGTTTTTTTGATCTTGAAATGTCGAAAGTGAATATCTTGTCTTTTTAATAGCTGTTAAATCCTTTTGTATTTCCATGTTAATCACTTCAGCTAACTACAACTAATTGATTTCCTCACTTATTAATAAAAGATTGAATGAGTTGTAATTAATGTGAATGATGCTTGATGTTAATTTAGTAGTTTACCTGTGTCATGTATTTGTTCACTCATCTCAAAGCTATTTTGTGTGATAAAATTTCTTTCAATATTCATCTATCCAGTTTATATTTTTACTACAATTGTTGCATTAATGTGATGTGGTTTTGCTTCATGTTAACACCAAGGTTTTGATGTAATTTCTAGGTTAGGTTCAATCTGTTTCAGACTGTCAAATGGTATTGAGCTAATATGCATTTATTCAGGCACAATTCAGTTCACAGGGGACACTACTGTGAATCAAACTGGATTCAAAATGCATTTTAGTATAAAAGGTATTTTAAGTGTAAACATGCCTGTCATATCAATTATTAAAAAACCTTAATATTGCATTATCATATTGTACAAACGTAAATTGCATCATGGTAACTTGCAAGATTGATTGCAATGGTACCTGCAAAGTATTGGTATAATATATTTGGATTATGCAATAATAGTGATACATTACCAAACCTAACATTGAGGATTGAGTTGCATTTATGATCACAGTATCTCACGGGCTGTGATGCACACATGAGAGCTGGATCTAAGTCCGATTCTCAAACCCAGCTCTTAAATTCCCAATTAGCCTTTTTTTTTGATGTATTAGCATACCAGAATTCACAGTCTTGATAGCTTTGTCTGGATGAGGAATTTCCTCCTGCAGAGAGGGCAATAAGGAACAAGTTAGTGGGGGCTTCTTTATCAGGAGGCCGTTTTAGTCTCACATGCCAAATAGTTGTGATGAAAGAAAGGGATAGGGATGCCTGATTGTGCAAACCCACCTGATAATGAAATGGTTGTAAACTGCAAATCTTCTGAGTTGCATATAAATGACGAGTAAATCTATGTTTAATGAGTGTGCCTGAGTTCACCTATAGTTCTGTTTTATATTTTACACTTTGTTCAAAACAGACATTGTACCAAAGCAGAGATAGTAGGAACTGCAGATGCTGGAGAATCTGAGGTAACAAGGTGTAGAGCTGGATGAACACAGCAGGCCAAGCAGCATCAGAGGAGCAGGAATGCTGACGTTTCGAGCCTAGAGCCTTCTTCAGAAATTCTGAAGAAGGATCTAGGCCCAAAATGTCAGCCTTCCTGCTCCTCTGATGCTGCTTGGCCTGCTGTGTT
>JAHRHZ010000025.1:20060854-20098402 GCA_024137785.1 Ginglymostoma cirratum | reverse complement strand
CTCTGATTTGGTTATTCGTCTGTTTTATCTGATCTTACTGTGTGCAATTTGCATGTCTTTACATTTCAAAAGTACATTATCAATTTTAACGTAGTTCCTTCTTGACTACAGAATTTTGAAAATCACTTTTGCTCCTTTGTAATGCAATTACCATTAGCAGATGTTATATGCAAGTAGTTTCAAGCATTTTAGTATGTAATGCAAATGGTATTATTCAGTCTGTTTTAAGTTTTATCACGATTCTGTGTAACAAATCATTACCAATCAGATTGATGATGTAAAAATAAATCCCTTAAGAAATATCACATTAGTGGCAACAAATCATTAATCTGTTCATCTGACAGATGTTTTATAATCAAGGGTTGAGTTATATACTTCACAGTTTTGGAAGAGGTGCTTTAACACTCTTGCTGCTTAGTATGCTATATTTTACATGTTCTCAAATTGCATTGATGTTAAATCCCGATCTATTAACGAAACAGCTCATATCTTTTTAAGCATGTCAACTACTTTAGTTGCAATTCATTATTATTGCAATTAAGCATCTTCACTAGAGGGAGGATACATTTACTAAGACTTTATGTTATTTAATAAAAGCATAAATAAATAAATAAAATCACACAATTTAGTATCGTAATTTTTATTTTGAAAATATGTTCATACATTTGTAGAATTTTACATTATGTACATTTGTTGGTAAAAATGTAAAATATTTTAATTCGCATACAGAAAGTAATCATGAGTTCATAACTTTTTATATGTTCGCAAATTGCTCAATTTCTTTGTCAATTAAATTAATGTATGGATTTGCTTAACCTCCATGCCAACATTTTTAAGTTTACAAAAGAATCAAATATCAAAGCATCTTCAAAATGGAAGGATATAACACAGCAATAAATTATCAATGCATCAAGCTTAGGTACTTTATTTTCCATCCCAGGATCTGCCGAACGATCTCAGACATTGAAGTACGGAAGCAGGTCATTTCTGATACTGACTCAAATGATCAACAACCTACTTCAATCATTTCTTTCAACTCTGTGCCTCATTTAGTCTTTTCATAATGATTTTATTCGACCCTCAAAATGTGATTGAATCAGCTTTATTATCCATTATGTGTGGCAATGTGCTTAGCCCTTATCCTAATCTCTAGGTTATTTAATTATATTCTTTTCTTGCTGCTTGTACTGATCCTAAATTTGTACCCACATGTAATTGTTTAATTTCCAATGGAACTAACCTCTGTATACTTAAAGAATTTAATGTTTTTGAACATTTATGTTAGCTAGACTCTTGATTTCAGTTACAAGCCTCATTTTTCATGTTTGTCGTAGACATCCACACATTCTCCTGGTCAATTAATGTTGCATATTTTCATGGCTTCAGTATTTTTCAATAATTCAGTGCTTAAAACTGCAATGTTCCAGCACCTTTTATGGATTCATCTTTGCCACTGCTTTTGTACTCAGTGCTCCTTTATATAAAATCCAGAATTCATATTTATTTTCCTGATCCTTTTAAAAATCTGCACCATAGATTTCCTTGTCACCATTCCAATGACAATAGTACTAAAAGATAACTAGATTTAGGGAATATTTTAATTATCGTTTCTGTGTTTGTCCCCCTCTCTCTTTCTGTCTCTCTCTCTCACTGTCTGTGTCTGTCTCTCTCTATCACCCTGTGTCTCTCCTCTCTGCGTCTGTCTGTCTCTCTCACTCCCTGTGTCTGTCTCTCTCTGTATCTATCTGTTTGTCTCTGTGTGTGTGTGTCTCTCTCTCTCTCTGTGTCTCTGTCTCTGTACTCTGTGTGTCTTTCTGTCTTTCTGTCTGTCAGTGTCTCTCTCTCTCTCTGTGCCTGCCTATGTGTGTGTGTGTGTCTCTCTGTTTATCTGTCCCTCCTTCCCTCCCCCCCCACTCTGTCTCTCTCTCTTTGTCTGCCTGTTTGTGTGTCTCTCTCTGTCTGACCCTCTCTCTCCCCCTTCTCTCTGTCTGTCTGTCTCTCCTTCTTGCATATAACTACTTGCATATAACATCTGCTAATGGTAATTGCATTACAAAGGAGATAAATGAATGGCTGAAGAGCTGGTGTATTATTCAGGGATTCAGGACTTTAGACAATTGGAATGCCTTTTGGGATAGAAAAGGGTGGGTCTAACCTAAACTGGAAAGGGACCAATATCTTAACAGGGAGATTTGCTCATTCTATGAAGGGAGACTTTATACTGATAGAGAAAGTGAATGGAGGAATTCTAAGTAACAGTGTGAATGGAAGGATCAACAGGGTAGATTCTGAATGTGAAGAGAGCACGTCAATTAGAAAAGAAAGACAACAGAGGGTCAGAGTATATAGTAACTCTGAAGATCTAAATTGCATTTATTCAACGCAAGTGGTCTTGCAGGTAAAGCTGATGAACTCAGGGCATGTCAAAGAACATGGGACTGGAATGTCATAGCTATTACAGAAACTAGGCTGAGAGATGGACAAGATTGGCAGCTCAATGCTCCCGGTTTTAGATGCTACAGGAAGGATTGAAAAGGAAACGGGGGTGCGGAGGGGTGGGGGTGTGGGGGGCTAGTGTTTTTGATTAAGGAGTACATTACTACTACATTCCCTACTACAACTAGAGAAGGTATTTCTGAAAAACTGTCCAATGAAATTACATAGGTAGAAATTACAAATAAGAAAGAAAGGATCACTTTGATGGGATTGTAGTACAGGTCTCCCAATACTATGAGAGGAATTGGGAAACAAATATGTAGGGAGATCTCAGATATATGTAAACATAAAAAGGTTGTAACAATGGGGAATATTAAGTTTCCAAGCATTGACTGGGGCTACCACACTGTTAGATATTTGGATGGTGAAGAATTTGTCAAATGTGCTCAAAAAATTTTCTTTATCAATATGTGGGTGGTCCTACGAGAGAAGGAGCAAAACTAGACCTGCTTTGGGCGATAAGGCAGGGCAGGTGACTGAAGTAAAAGTGGGGAAACGCTTTGAGTCCAGCGACCATAATTCTATTAGTTTCAAAATGGTTGTGGAAAAGAATAAGCCTTCCATAAAAGATGAAATTTTTAAATGGAGTAAGGCAAGTTTTAATGGTATGAGCCAAGAACTTTCAAAAGTTGATTGGAGTTGACTGTTCGCAGGTAAAAGGACGTCTGACAAGGGGGAGGCGTTCAAAAGTGTGATGACGTGAGTTCAGAGGCATTTTGTTCCTGTTAGAGTGAAAGGTAAGGCTGGTAAGATTAAGGAACATGGATGAATAAAGATATTGAGTTTCTAGTCAAGAATACAAGAGAATTTTTTTTAGATATAGTCAACTTAGTTCAATTGAATTTCTTAATCAATATAAAGAGTGTAGGGGCATTCTTAAGAGGGAAATCAGGAAGGCAAACGGGGGATATGAGACAACATTGGCAGATAAGGTTAAAGATAATCCAAAGAAATTCTACAAATACATTAAGAGCAAGAGGGTAACCTGACAGAGGGTAGGGCTTCTTAAAGATCAAGGAGGTTGTCCTTGTGTTGAACCCCAGGAGATGGGAGACATACTAAAGGAACATCTTGCATCACTTTTTACTGTGGAGAAAGAAATGGAGATTAGAGAATGCAGAGAAGTAAACTTTGATGTTTTAAATACAATTCATATTACAGGAGAGAAAGTTGGGAGGTTTTAGAGAATATAAAGGTAGATAAACCTCTGGGATCTGATCAAGTATATCCTAGAGTGTTGTGGGAAGCAAGGGAGGAAATTACAAGACCCCTTGTAGAAATATTTGCATCATCTATAACTACGGGTGAGGTGCCTGATGCCAGGAGGATGGCTAATGTTTCTCTTTTTTTTAAGAAAGGTTGTACGGACAAACCAGGGAGCTACGGACCTATAGGTCTGACTTCAGTTGTGGATAAATTGTTGGACGTGATTATAACAGATAGGATTTATGGACCTTTAGAGAGGCAGAAATTGATTAGAGATAGTCAGCATGGTTTTGTGAGAGGAAAATCATGCCTATAAACTTGATTGAGTTTTTGGAGGAAGTTACCAAAAAGGTGGTTGATGGCAGAGCAGTAGATGTTGTTTATTTGGACTTTAGTAAAGCCTTTGACAAGGTTGTGCATGGTCGACTAATTAGTAAAGTTACGCCACGTGGGATTCAGGGTGAGCTTGCCAATTGGATCCATAATTGGCTTAATGGCAGGAGACAAAGTAATGTTGGAAGGTTGCTTTTCGGACTGGAGGCCTGTGACCAGTGATGGTTTCACAGGTATCAGTTCTGAGTCCCCTTTTATTTGTCATTTATATAAATAATTTGGATGAGAATGTAGAAGGCATGGTTAGTAAGTTTGTGGATGACACCAACATTGGTGGCATTGTAGACAATGAGGAATGTTTTCTAGGATTACAAGGGATCTTGATCAATTGGGTCAATGGGCTGAAAAATGGCAGATGGAATTCAATCTGGATACGTGCGAAGTGTTGCATTTTCATACAACAAACCAGGGTAGGGCTTATACGATTAATGGTAGAACTTTGGGTAGCTTTGTAGAACAGAGGGACCCAGGGGTGCAGGTACATAATTCCTTAAACTTTGCATCACATATAGACGGGGTGGTTAAAAAGGTGTTTGGCACACTCGCCTTAATTGCTTGGTCCTATGAGTATAGGATTTGGGACGTTGGTGAGGCCTCTTCCGGAGTGCTGTGACCAGTTCTAGTTGTCTAGTTATGGAAAGGATATTATCAAGCTGGAGAGGATTCAGAAGAGATTTATCAGGATGTTGCTGGGTATAGAAGGTTTGAGTTATAAGGAAAGGTTGGATAAGCTGGGACTTTTTTTGCTGGAGCGTAGGTGGTTGAGAGGCAACCTGATAGAAGTTGATAAAATAATGTGAGGTATAGATAGAGTTGATGGTAGTTGTCTTTTCCTTAAGATGGGGAATTTCAAGACTAGGGGGCACATTTTGAAGGTGAGGGGCGAGAGATTTACAAAAGACATGATGCAAATTTTTTACACAGAGCGTGGTTCGCATGTGGAATGAACTTCCTGATGAATTGTTGAGTTAAAACACATTTGAATGGATATATGAATAGGAGAGGTTTTGAGGGATATAGGCCAGGAGCAGGCAGGTGGGACTAGTTTAATTTGGGATTATGTTCGGCTGTTTTCATGCTGTATGATTCTATGACTCTGAGTCAGTAGATGCAAAGCATTAACTTTGCTTTCTCTCCACAGATGCTGCCAGACCTGCTGAGGTTCACCAGCAATTTCTATTTTTGTTTCAGATAGTATCTGCAGTTTTTTGTTATATTCTTTTGTAGCGTCGGTTCTGATAGAACACATGTTTCCTCAACGCGAATTGGCTGTAACATGATTGAAGAATAGGAGAATGCTATTTGTAAAACACGAACTTTCCCTGCCTGTGTTGGCTATGATGTGATTCTGTCCCCATTGTTTTAAGTATTCTGTAATTGTGTGATTTTCTATAGCGTCAGGTCGCGTGAGAATGCGTTATATCAAAACCGACTGTATTATCTTAGTTTACCTTAACACTCAGGCAAATTCTGATGTTCCCTTTATGCCCCTGTCTAGTTAATTTATGTAATAGGCACAAAATGTGTCCCATGGGGCATGTATTTAGATCGTACACCTAGCTAATACCTGACAGTCCAAAAATAATGCACTTATTCCTCCTTCAGTCCTATTCTTTGCCTCGACCTATGCCATTGCTTTCCTTTGAACGCAGTAGCCCTAATCCTCAAGTTTTCTATTTGATGTTTTCTGAAGCACAGTTTGAAATTTTAAACATCCAAGTGTTTTGTCCAAGTTAACAAGGTGTGGAGCTGGATGAACACAGCAGGCCAAGCAGCATCATAGGAGCAGGAAAGCTTGACGTTTCGGGCCCAGACCCTTCATCAGAAATGGGGGAGCGGAAGAGGGTTCTGAAATAAATAGGGAGAGAGGGGGGAGGTGGATAGAAGATGGACAGAGGAGAGGATAGGTGGAGAGGAGGCAGACAAGTTGACTTTTCCTTCTTTTGAAACATTTGTTTTTCTCTTCTGTTCTTTAAGCTTTCCCATAACTATTATGCGAATAACTGGGCTACAATTAGCTGACTACTTTTTTTTTCTCCCCCTTTTAAAGCATAATGTAGTATTTGCTACTCAACAAATTTAGTACACTTTCTTTTGCCAAAGAATTTTGAAAGTCATATTTAGCTGTTTTCTCAGCATCATCCTTCGGATAGTAGGATTATACAGCCTAGACTTCTATGAGCCTTGAGGCATATTAATCCTCCTAATGGTCTCCTTTTACTAATTAGTTACTTATAAATAGTGGCAAACATATTTATTCAGCATTTTTTGTTCCGCAAGGTTGGCATCTTCATTCCACAGAGATGCCACACTTTGATTTTGCTTTGAGATGCTCATAAAAGCCTTTATTATTAAGCTGTGCGCTGTCTGTTTTCACTCAAGTGTAGTTCTGCTTAATCCATCTTTGTTTCTCATTGTGTTTTTAATTGCTATTAGTTATTATTTTTAATGATCCAAGGAAATTTGAATATCCAGCCGACCTCATTGCAAATGGTTCGGATGTTTTGTTTGTGCCCACCTAATTTTACAATTATATATTTATGTAGGGTGAATTAAGTTTAACATTGGAAAAGCAATTTGATCTTGTTCTTCAAATGCTTTTTAAAAAAATTTTGCATTGGATTCTTTTGCAAAATGACATTTTGCTATTGGAGCATTGTTACATAGAATACTGACTTGCAAGTATATTGCTGTTTCTTCATCATTGCTCGGTCAAAATCCTAGAACATACCCACCCCCACACACCACACACAGTTGTTCAACAAGGCAGCTCAATACCACCTTCTCAAAGGCAAAGAGGGAAGGGATAAGTGCTGAATTTGCCAGTGACATCATCAAATAATTTGATTTTTTTTTGAAAAAATACACTGCCCTGTTCTTGTAAACTTCCTCAGAGTTGCTTTGACTCTGCTGCTTTAATTTTTACTGACTGTGCAGCTGAAATTCCACTATTTTAGTAAAACTAGCAGCAGCTGCTATTGTCACAGAGAGCAATAGGTCTGCTGCCTAATGAGAGCGTGCCTCTGGTAAGAGGGTGAGATCAAAAAGGTGGGATCTTTATGGTAATGTCAGGTGGTGTGGGAATGGAACCTGTGGTCTTGGTGTCACTCTGCATCGCAAACCAACTGAGCAATCCAACTCCTATTATAAATCTAAACAGTTCAGAGTGAGTAATCATGATGGGATTTTACCATGTTGCACTTTCAAAGCCAGTGTTATGCTCCCAATTTATTAAAACATCCCAGAAGCATCAGGAGATGCATCAATGGAAAAGAAAGATACGATTTATATACTGACTTGTAATACCTCAGGACCTTGTGAAGCACTTTAGTGCTACTAAAATACTTTGAAATTTAAGACAGAAAATGTGACAGTCCATGTAGACATGGCAAGTTTCCACAGATTGAAAATGGATAATGATCACCATTTTTGTGATGTTGATTTGAGGGATAAGTATCATCCAGAACACAGATAACTTCCCTGTTTGTCAAACTGGTTTCATGGAGCTCAATCTTACAGGATGTGGTGGTTCCCACTACCACAGGCTAAAACATCAGGAGAATCCCATCTATAAATGATTTTTGAATTTGAATTTCTGCAGTAAGGGATGAATCATAACTTTGTAATTCAGAGGCAAGCATTAGTATCTGAGCCAACTGATGCATCAATAAGGGGAACCAGGCTGATGGTTCTGTAATAGCATTGGTTAACTTGCATGAGCTAGATTAAAAAAGGTTTCTTTAAACTCTTGCTAAATAAATGGCCATTTTACTTGTGTGAATCTTTTTTACAAATTGTACAATTGGATTATTGCTTTACAAAGACCAATCTATGTGAAAACACTGACATTCGCCTGTGTCATTTTGGCTCAATAGTTGCGCTTGCTCTGATTAGTTATAAGGAGAGGCTGGATAGGCTGGGACTATATTTTCCCTGAAGTGTTGGAGGCTGAGGGGTGACCTTATGGAGGTTTACAAAATCATGAGGGGCATTGATAAGGTGAATAGCTAAAGTCTTTTTCCAAGGGTAGGGGAGTACAAAACTAGAGGGCATAGGTTTAAGGCAAGAGGGGTAAGATTTAAAAGGGACTTTAGGGGCAACTTTTTCCACACAGTCGGTGTGGAATGAGCTGCCAGAGGAAGTGGTAGCAGCAGGTACAATTACGACATTTAAAAGACATTCGGACAGGTACATGAATCGGGAAGGTTTAGAGGGTTATTGGCCAAATGTAGACAAATGGGACTAGACCTATTTAAGAAACCTGGTCGGATTGGATGAGTTGGAACAAAGGGTCTGTTTCCATGTTGTTATGACAATGATTTGCGTGAATGAAGTCATTTGATTGTCAAGTGGACCCCTGTATGGGTGCCGTATTATTGAAGTCTATGTATTTTGGAATAGACATTGCAGCAAGTCTATTCTGTCTTCTCACGTGAACATAAATGTGTTACTTGCTTTAATATGGCATTATTTGTAAAAACACAGACATTTTTGCAGTGTTCCATTCAATATTTATCCCATCAAACATTACCTCAAAATAGTTTAACCGTCCTATTATTGGTCTTCTGTGAAAATTTGCATGCTGCTTTTACTGATGTAACAATTATGACTACACCAAAAAAATTTGCATAGCTGATTACTGAAAAATGATTACTGTTAATTTTAGATAATTCATTTTGACATCCAGGCATCTTTAGGAGGTCACTTTTTTTTTGAATTCTTCAAATTTAGTGCTGTGTACCTGCATGATACTGTCTTGAAGTATGAAAATCCCTCCTTTTTAAATTCTTTAACACCAACAAAATCTAATAAAAAATATCTTTAAGCAGTTATATATATATATGCGCAAATGAAATAAATATGAATTCATGTTTGGCTTCAGTAACTTATACATGCTTTCATAAATATAACCTCCGTAAAGATTAATAAATTATCATTCTAGAAAGCAAACCTCATCTGAATGAAACAAAAATTAATTTGAAAGGCATGGGCTTGGATCCTAATTCATTGAAGGCTTGATTTTTCAAAGATTGTATGAAGTCTTCCAACAAGTGCAAAATATGGAACGTAACATGTATCATTTGCACTTTATCTCTCCATTCTGCAGCATTCATTTTAAGTATCCACTGCCTGTGCTACGTGCCATCTGTGACTATAATGGTCTGCTCCCAGGCTTTTACATTGTCTGTTTGAGAAAACTTTGCAGCAGCACTGTTGAGATAGTCAACTCAACCTATGGGAAATGATAGCCACGTGCTGATCACAGAAACACTTTGTCTGTAAATCATTCATATTTTTGCCATGACTGGAACAGTTTGAGTTAGGGAAAGCACAATTAGCTTACTTAAACTAAGAATAACAAGGTAGATTTTCTGTTGTCCCAGGACAAGCATCACTGTGAATATAAGTGACAAGTGGATAATTGTAATTCCCAATAATGTGGAAGAAGTGGACTGAAGAGAAGGACATTGCTGGGCGTTGAAAATTCCTACCTATCCTCATTAATGTGTTCACCCTACACAGACAAATCCATACATTCCTTGCTGAACATAGGAAACTACAGTGGCAATTAAAAAGAAAATTCAAGACCGATATTGCAAAAGGCCTTACTCTTGTTTCAGAACGTGCTGAAGTTTACAGAAAATGGATGATGACTAATACCTCAGCATTTTAAAAGAGAAAACTATTAGGGAGCTGGCTGAGAAATATAATTAATTTTCTATAAACCGAACAGCTGTTAGAAGTCAGCTGGATATCCATGGTAGGCAATATTTTTGACCACTATCTTCTTGTTTGTAGATGGTTTTTAATTTTGATCACAGACTGAAAAGATATAAATACGTTAAGTATGGAACTGTGTCTATCACCTAATGTCAGATTTCTTCTTCAGGATGAAAACCATAGAAGACAATTTTCTGTTTTCAAAAGGAGGAACACTTTTTTTTCATATAGATGTGGTGATGTTGTGAGTTAGGAATTTGTACTTAAACACTGGGTTAGTCTGTCATAACATACTTGCTGTTAGAGGCATCACCAACCAGCTTCTTTTAAGAATATAATTTCTTAAAAAGCCTTGAAAATGGGCACCATTATGAGGGCTGCATTTATTGCTTATCCCTAGCTGCCCCTGAGACTGTGGGTGTGATTGGTCTCCTTCCAGTAACTTCTGAATACAGCTTTTAAATGAGGAACTTGGTAGAGGTTGCTTCAAGTCAACGGTATTGGTATGGGACCTTTTGATTGATTGATTTTATTGTCACATGTACTGAAGTACAGCGAAAAGTTTTGTTTATGAGCAGTACAGGCAGATCATAGTAAGCAAGGAGGTACAGATCAAAAAGACTTAGACAGACGCATACAGGTTACATTGCACAGGGTGTGCACTAGGCGAGATCAACTTTAACAAGATCAGCATTATTTGAGGCTAGAGAGTCCATTCATCAGTCTGGCCTGTTTCCACACAGTAAGGATTCTGTGATGATGATTCTGTGATAATTGGTGTCACCAATAGTCTGGACAGATTGTGGAAAGAAGCTTGCCCTCCTTAAAGGATCTTGGTAAGCCAGGTGGATTTTTTACAACAATCTAATAGCTTTGTGGCCACTTTTACAGATACCAGATTTTTTTTTTTAGTTGCTAGTTTTTGAAAAACAAGGCAAAGTCTCAAACTGCTGAGGTGGGATTTGAGCTCATTCTTTGGATCCTAAGACCAATCCTCTTATTAGTAAGTTTAAATAAAAATCACTACCTGAGCATACACTACATGCCTCCAAAACCGAAATAACGTCATTATAGTTTCACCTAACACTGCACAGTTTAGAAAGTCGCTTTTGCTCAATATTACCAGCTAACAGCTTCATGAGATGAAAACTACCATTCATTTCTATAGCCCGTACCTTGTCTGGAAAGGGCAAATGGTTTATTTAAACAGAATTTCAATTGGAATTGTGGCTAACCTGTAGAGATTGAAAGTAATAACATCTTTTTGAACGTTTTATTTAAAAAGTATTTCAGTTCCTGTTAAGATGATGCTAATTTATTTTCATTTAATTAGTTGGCTAATGTGTCAACAGTAACTGATAACTCTCTACCAGTAATGTAATAAAATATCCGAAGCTGCTATGCAGTGGAATAACAAAACAAACTTATGACACAAACCACATCAGGAGATTAGGTCAGATGACCAAAAGCTTAGCCAAAGGGTGTCTTAAAGGAGGAAAGTGAGGTAGAGTAGTGAGAGGGAGAGTAATCCAAAGCTGACAGTCTAGGCAACTGAAGGCACGGCATCAATACAGGTAAATACAGTAAATAAAATTGGTGATGCTGAAGAAGGTGATGAGAATTTCACAATCAAGACTTTACTTGACCAAGAGCAAACTTAGGTCAGGGTTGATATGTGACTGAGAGATGGTGCAGAGAAAAGACTAAAATGAGCACAAGGTACTAGCTGTGTTTTGAATTCTGCCTCATGTTGACAATGAATCTTAACTTAGTTGAAAGATGAAGTGGAAGACCATTATACCTTTTTGCTTTTATTGCTTATTTGACAGATGGTTGCTCAATAAGTACTGACTACATTATGTCCATTCCTGTTTTTTTTTTGCTGCAAACTTGGAAACCAATTAAACAATTTCAGGCTGAAATGGATCATGGGCTTGACTTATTTTAACATTTAACTTTACCTGACTGCACGGCAGGAAAGAAATGGAACAAATCATTGAACAAAATGTGACCCTGTCACTTTCAACTTTGAAATACACCATCATGCATTAAAAATGAGACCAATGTTTTGAAATTTTAGTGGGAAGCTTATTCCTTCAACACTATTCAATGATGTAAAGTATGTGTCTATGATCAGCTACTATTTAGACAACTTCACAGTTATTGAGGATTGATAAAGGACAGGGGTTACCTCAGAAAATTGTGCTACATATATCTATTTTCTGTTCAATCATAATCTTAAAATAATTTTTGATTTTAGGGGAATCAAGGGAAATGCAGAACAGTGAAGATGATGAACTCAAATTCTGTCATTTTGAAGGAGGCTAGTCAAGCTGTATGGCTTGGTCTGCTCCTAATTCTCATGTACAAATGCGAAAAACAACTTTTGTGCAGTGTTATCTAGAGTTTTATACAAACTTCTATTTCAATGCGTGAATAGCTCACCACCTATTTTCAGGCCATACTACACTTCTATGACAGCATATACACTGTGTCCTTTCCCCTTCCTCAACTAGTTTTCTCCCTTCACATGACTTGCAAAGTTATTGTATGTTCTTGCAAAAGGGCAAGTTCTTGTTGTGTTTGAGATGAAAGACTGCTTCCAGGACACTGCTGATGATTGCTTTAACCAAGGTCTATCAAGCAAACAAGCTAAAATGTTTTTAAAGTTCTGGTAAGAGTGCTGTATGGACTAGGTTTAACAAATCCCCACAGCTGAAACTATAGGAATCCAGTCTAGACAATTTTATGACTTCTGTCATTCATCAACATGCCAGGCTTTACACTGAGCTAACATGAACTTTTTTTGTGTTTGCTCTGGTTCAGTTTTGTTGAAATACATTCTTTTTGAATTAGGAAGAGTTCTATGGAGGTTACAGGACTGAACTGTCACTGCCTGGAAGTGACTCTCCTTTAGAAACCTCCAGCAATTGTAGTTGGTCCGTTACTCCCAAAGGAAATTCAAAGGTTCCTGCATCCGAGAACTTTCAACAACTTACAAGTGATTAATCATATCAATGGCAGTGTGAAGTTCTCAAATTTAGATATGACAACTGATAATATGTCCACGGTAAGAGAGAAAGTGCTGACTCATCTGAACAGGATGATCCATTTTGGGTAACAACTAAATCAACATTTGCCATGAAATTTCTAAGCAAAAATAAATCTATTCTGCAACAAATTCTTTTTATAACATTCAAAAGTGACCTGAGGTACATCTTTATGGAATATTATTGTACAAGGTCTGTCTCTTTCCTCATGTAGGATTTCCAGAATTAGAAATGTTCTTTTCTTGTTGGTTTAGTGCTAAAATTTCAATGCTTACACGTCAATTGAGATTAGTACTGCAATGGTCCTATCAGTTATTCTTTTGTTACTTGAGTGTACGGTGAGTGTTCTGAATATAGCACTACATGTTAGATGTAAAATCAAAGAACTTTACAGTTTTAAAGTGTATTTTGACATCTATGCATGAAATGTTATGCTTTTGTTCTTTGAATCCTACTTGCAGTTATGCAGTATCAACGTGACTAAAGCAAATTAACTGATTATTTCCATATTGCTAGTTAGGGTTGCTTGCTGTGTGTAAGTGCTGTTGCTGTGTTCCCTACAGTGCATGTACTTCAAAAGTATTTCATTGGCTTTAAAACATCTTGAAATGATGAAATCTTCTACGTCAGTTGATAGTACAAAGATTAGATGTGAAAATTTAAGGTTTTGGGCAAGCAATGCGAAGGGGATTATTAGGAAGAATGTACTTTTCATCCGGCGAGTAATGACCTGGCACTTGTTACTGATAAGGGTGGTGTACCTACAGATGGTGAATGATCCCAAAGTGGAATTGGATGGGCATTTGAAGAAATAGGTTTGCTGGGCAATGCG
Organism: Ginglymostoma cirratum; assembly: GCA_024137785.1. Taxonomy (NCBI): domain Eukaryota; kingdom Metazoa; phylum Chordata; class Chondrichthyes; order Orectolobiformes; family Ginglymostomatidae; genus Ginglymostoma; species Ginglymostoma cirratum. The sequence continues at coordinate 20,084,704 of JAHRHZ010000025.1, read as the reverse complement.
AGTAAGGTGGGTGAATGGGTCTAACTGGATGATTCTGCCAAGAGCCGGCATAGATTTAAAGGGTTGAACAGCTTCCTTCCATGCTATACGAAGTCTACAGACATAAATTAATAGTATCTCCCCCTTCTACCAACTCCCAGAGGATGGAGAATATTGTGCGATCAGACAGGAAGGTGTGGATCGAGGTTAAGACAGTGGTGGGAAAGTTCAAACACAGCCTTTCCACCTGGGGACCACTTAAGGGCCTCAAGTGACCAGTTAAGGATCAATCTTGAGCCTTATCCACTGTCACTGGTATTTAACCATTAGTCACTGGGATGACACCTGCTAGAAATACCCTGGCAGATCAGGCCTGGGACCTAGAGTATTGTGCCTCCTTACCATGCACTCTGTGACTTGCGAAAGCAACCAGCAATAAGAAGGCTTGGTTCTGGAGTAAGATCACCCCATCTTACCTGTCTACCTTGGAGCATCCTTGTCTGGTCCCACTGAACCTGCCCCACACACACCATATCCCTGGGACTCCATTGTTGATCCTCTGCCTAGCCTACACTGCAGTACAAACCCCTGATCCCAGCAATGCTGAAGATACCAGACTGCTGCCAGCATTTGGCTGGCCAGAAACTCTCAGAGGTGAGCTATTTGCAGTGTACTAGGTGAAAAATACCTCTCATAGGAGCCAAGGAACCTGATGCCATGACTTAATCCCATCAGGCTTCTTGAAAATAGCTACAAGAGGGCCTTCGAGATGTGTACATGGTCCCCCCCACCATGACCATTACATTCAATCCTATTGCTCTATAAATGTATGCCTTTCTATAGAAATTCACAAAAACAGACATTGGAAACAAATTTCAACAACTGTTAATGCGCGTAGTAGTACTTGGTGGGATTAATATTTCAATGGACATTCACTTTAGGATGACATAAATGTCAGTGAAGACTTCTTGTATATAAATTATATTGTTAAAGCCAGCCCAGTGGATATTGTTAAGTATAAAAGCACTGATAAATGTTCCATACAATTTACAAAGTGCAGAGGCATTGTGTGATCAGTGATATTTGTAACATGCCAGGTCTAGGTTATGTAATGCTGCTTTTTGATAACTCATGTAGGATCCAATACTTAAAATTAAATCTATATAAAGTGCATCTTTTAAACCTTTATTGTATGTTTATTTACTCTCATGTTTATTTCGTATATTGTTGACTAAATGACTTTGTTCCAGGACCTTTCTGTTTTATGTTGTCAACATAGTATGGAAGAAGATTCTTTCGATTAAGTATTGCAATTGTTGTCTCTGTTTTTCATCCCATTTAGGCCACTTTATACAATGTTGGGTAGAATACTGTATTACTGGGCTAGTAATCCACAAGCCTTGATATTGACATGGAGACAACTCCCACCGTAGCAGGTTGGAAATTTATATTCAGTTTACTGAATAAATTTGGAATTTAAAACAAGCTAATACAAAAATCAGTGCTCATTATCCTATTGGATAATCATAAAATTCATCTCATTTACTAATATCCTCTAGAAATGAACCTTCTCTCCTTACCCACTCTGCTTATAAAGAACAACTAATCTAAAACAACATGGCTAACTCTGAATTGCCCTTGAAATAATCTAACTAGCCGCTCAGTTACATCAAACTGCTGTGACAAAATATGCTAAACACCATGCGGATGGGAGCATTTCGTGAAGGTGACTCAATGTGACCTTTTTGACGGCAATTAGGTTTAGGCAATAAGTTGCTTTCACAATAATACCCATAGCCTGCGAATGGCTAAAAGAAACAGAGCTGAAATATCCTAAATGACAACCACTGAACATACTTTTTCAGTTATTTCTAGCCAAAATCAATAACGTCATTGCAAGCCAAGTTAAGTAAAACTACGTCTCTCTGAAAGGCAAAATCCATAATCTAGTAGAAAAAAGTGATCTCCAGTGCATTTACTTTATGGGTTTTATGATTTGAACTCTCATAACTGCCACTAATCTGTGTGCCTTTGTCAGGTGTGTATTAGGCTGAAGGGCCTGTTTCTATTCTGTAGGGGATTCTACCATTCTAAAGTAGCTTGATAGTGAAAGAATACACGTATTCAATATTAGGTCTGCGTGCTTATCACATATAGACTTGAAGACCACAAGTAACCTGTGAATTCCATAATAAACTCTGTGAAATGCTCACTTGCATTGTGTAATAGAAGGGACTCTGCTATGAGTGTGACTGAAGTAATCTGATGCTGCAGCAAGGGAATTATGTTAAATGCTGCAACAAAAAGCACCTGAGTTCTAGGTTTCTGTTTCACAAAGGGGCAGCTAACCCTCACTTTTTTTCAGTTGCATGGATTACTTTAGTACACAGAGTATTCTAAACAGTGATTTACAATTGTTTAATTTATATAATGTTGTAATAACACAAACATCACAAATTGCTTCACACAAAGAATTACTTCAGAAGTGCAGTGATTGGTGTTATGCATCTAAACATTCCACCTTAAAGTAGTTTTCAGTTACAAACAGCTTTAGTGAGAAATATTTCTCCTGTACATAATTTGTTTTTTTTTCTAAAATATTCTGTATGTCACAATAGTAATTAACATGACCGCATACATATAAATACTTGTGTATAAAATAATTTGTTCTGGGTATAACACTATGATAGACTGCTGTATCAAGACAATTGATCATAGCGTGGATAGGAGAACTCTTTCCACATTGGAAGGATTGAGAATGAAGTGGATTTAAGGTAATTAGTTAAAGAAGCAATGGGAGACATGAAATGTTCTCATGCAGCAAATGGTTAAGATCTGAAATTGCTGCCTGAGACTGTGGTGGAAGGAGGTTCAGTTGAAGCATCAGGAGGGAACTGGACTGTTATCTTGAAAGGCAGAATGTGCATGATTTATGGGGAGAAGGTAGGGGAATGGCACTAGGTGCACTGCTTATTCCGAGAGTTTACACTGAAGCGATAGACGATTGGCCCCCTTCTGTGCTGATTATGTAGATGAACCTATAGTCATATTATGTCAAATTTGGAGATTTGATCAATGTAAAGAATTCTGTCTTTATAAGGGAATTTTTTTAAAAAGCGCATGAAAGAGAGTTACTTTTGCAGATACACAAGACTTTTATGCAAGGATAAGGTCTTAAAGATCACATTTTAAAAGTCTAAAAACGTCACTGTTACTACAGCAGAAAACATTTTAGCTTGAGGGAGATTTCAAGCACTAATTTGACTGATTGGTGGGAATGCAGAAGAAAAGTAGAAAGAAGCCATGTGAACTCTTGACTGACTCAGTCTAGACTAGAAAAAGGATACCCACATCAAGCAAAATGTTCTGTTCTGGCACATCATAACAAGTGCAAATGATTAACAGAATTTAAGTTTAAAGGACTTGTTGATTCAGACATAGCTGGCTTATTTATTGAGAAAAAAATCCATAGGCGTTCATTGTACATGGATATTTTACGCAGTTCTTTAGAATGGTATGATACATTTGGTGACATTGTAATAAGGCAAATTTGGATAAGCCAGAATTCCAGTTGTCTCAAAGTTGTCAGCTGTTCCTGCCAGCAAAATAGCAATTGCAATAAAATGATGCCTGTCATAAGCCAAAGTTTTGGAATTTGGAATGCTGACTCTGGACTGGCCAAACTCATGCAAACCCATCATATGGCCAACCATTCGGAGCTGAGTTGGACTAAGCTGGATCCCGAAATTACCAAGCATTGGGCAAGCCATAATTTGACTTTGAGATCTCCTTGTCGAAGGAGGTTCAAGCCCTGCAAGTATGGCTAAACGTGTGAGAAAGTTTAAACATTTTGTCAACTAGAGAGAAAGTGAAGTTGATTCAACAAGCAGAAAACACTGGCAAAAAGCAGAGATCACCAAGAAGAGTGAAGTCCTGCCATCAAGTTTGTCACCTGTTGTGAAGCATAAGGCTCACCGCAGCACAACAGGGAAAGAATGTTTGATTTCATTGATGACATGAAGGACTCCGTTATATGGGCCCAATGACAGCACGTTAAGCAGAAAAAGGTTATTGAGTTTTTCCCAGATCAAACTCACAATGCCTTTTGCAAAGAACATGTCAGGCTATTGTAAGATGTGAACACATTGAAAATAAAGGTACTTTTTCCATATTTGCAGTTTTACTGTGTTTTCATTTGCAATTTTTCTCTGTTATATAGCATGTTTATTGGCAAATCAAGTTACATGAGATCTCCACAGTTATATCAAAGCTCCATTCAACCTGAATTTGTCGACAGTTCCCCTGCAGTTTGACTCACAAATTCACTGCATTCAGTGAAGCCTTGAGTTTACATTTTAATCTTGTAGCCAAAAATTTGCCAGAAAGACCAAAGGTTGCAGGCATGGCCTGCGTTTTAGCATTAGGCCCAATGGAAACACAAATGATTTGTACCTCAATTCTATCTGTTCTCCTCTATTTTGTTTCCTTTGATATTCCATAACAAGTGAGAAGCCTCAGAGAGAAAACTGAAATTTAGACAGCAAAAATGAAACTACAATAATGCCGGTTGACATCTGTATTGCAATGGAATGCTTGATTTTATGTTTTACATTTATATTTCAGCATTTGAAGGGGAAAATTGGATAGCCCCACTTTACTATATAGTTCTGAGATGCAACTTCAATGTAATTTTACAATTTTGGTCTGTAACTTGAATTGATTGAAATAAATCAAATATTAATGTTTTGACATTTTTCTGTACGTACTTAGGCTTATATTTTCACAAACTTGAGGGCACTGTACGCTTTATCCAAAATGGTGTTTGGACCGTGGATCCAAAAGTCATACGTCCATTTCCAACAGATCCTGTTTTTCCTCAGTTAGGGGGAAAAAAAAGTGACTCTCAGATGGGAGATAATCTGAACAGCAGGACCATTTGAATTCATTGTTGATTTCAAGCAGATCATATTTTCCCTGGAGTGAGGGTCTCATTCTACAGTGCATGTTATTTTTTTTTTAAGTACATGTATCTGCTCAGTGGATAAGATTAGTGGAACTGTCAAGCAATCAAGTTATTCAAACGGACAACCATTTAAAGTTTGAAAATGACTCTGACTCAGACTGTCTGTGTCTGAGAGTTGGAAAGAAAATGTGCTTATTGACTTAACCAGGAGTGCTGTCATTATAACGTTATTGCTGCTTAACTGCTTCCACAAAGTAGGTGGGGTGGGGGAGGGGTCTGGGCATAAATCCATAGTATGATTGATAATTCCAAAAAGTTATTAATGGATTAGCAATCTTGTGCTTTATGCGGTATTCATAATTTAAGAAAGATATTTGTTCTTTTGAAGGGCTTAGATGCTTGAGGGAATTTAAATGTATTGAATGGGATTTTATGAAAGAGTGTTTCTTTTAACGTGGTGGAGTATGTGAGAGAGATGAGGGTTAGAGGGCCTAATATTTAACAACACAGCTGGAACAAAGTCTCAGAACTGAGGCGGTCCTTTTAACCAGTTTGCCCAAGCAGTCAGAAGTCCCTGTGGCTGCCTCCAAGGAGTGTGGTCCCAACTCCAGCAGGAACCTACACCTCACCACCAGGAATGATGGCTCTAACACTTAGGGGTCTTCTGACCCCAAGGCAAATGTCGCAAGCCAGAAATTTTCTCGACTGTGCACCTACCTCGGGAGTGATAATCCACAGTTCAGTTCCATCAGAGCTACATCAAATATGAATGAAGTGACTGGGAGCACGTACACCAACACAACCACTCTCGTGCTAGCGTCTAGAAAACCATAATATGCTTTAGCAGTAAATTTAAAAATAAAAAACAACTCATAAAAACTTCAATCCCAATCTTAGTGGTAATTTTAAAACACAGCCATGAACATGTCTAAAGGTCTTTCCACGTATATGTTCCTTGTTACAGATATTATTTATTTGTCATGTTTGCCGTTGATCAGGAAAGATTAGCAGATGGTTGTTGTCCCTTGAATAAATAAAAATAAAACATGGATTTTGAGAAAATTGTGTGCTTCAAAGACACGTGTCCTAAAGCCTTGTGAAAATTTCATAATGTACATTAATTATATTCTGAAATATACCTACATTGGGATAATGAATACAAATCATAAATGCTTTACCAGATGTTTTCTGCTTTTACATTTGATTGAAATCCACACTGCAGTTACGAGGAATAGGATTGAAAGAAAACTCTCAAAATGTCTAATGTTTGTGGCTAATGGTGTGATCATTATCTAGATTCAAGTCAAAGGTGCTCTCTTGGTTAAAGAATTGCTGTTTTAAACTGTATCTTCGCACTCTTTTCCCATGAAAAGGAAAAATGATGGAAGGGTTCAGTTATAACAACCTACTGAACCCTGTGATAAAAGCTCCTCTTGTTTCTATTAAGGGGACATGGCCCAAAGGTAGGTGTGCTACCACTGTGGCGCAAGACCCCTATAAGAGTAACTGAAAAGCAATTAAACAATCATTACAATGTGTAAACAAATATTTTCAGAAACTTGGTCAGTAGGAATGGGTCACAGGCTGAAAGAATTATTTTTAAACTTCAAGGAAGTGTTACTACATGTCTTTCATATTTCTTTGCAGGTTTGAAGCCCAAAATATCATTTTTATAAGCAAAACCGAGTGTTAAGATCATTGAAGGAAGTGATAAAAATCTAATAATAATCATCTTTACAATAAAGTTGTTCTTGAAACTCAAAAGTCATCTAGTCAGTTTTCTTGTCGTAATGCTAGCTCTGATTATATTAAACCATTGTTGTGGATCCATTTAAGAATTTTTTGCCAAAAATCACATTCGTCTCTGTGAAGAGACATTGAACATTTAAAATATGCACAATAACATGTTGCTTACGATCCACGTGATAACCTTCAGCAGCTTGGATTTCTGAAACAACATTTGCCAACTGTTTATACTTGATTCAATGAAATGTCAGCGAGAAAACTTCGCATGTATGCAACCATATTTTTAATTGCCTATTTTTAAACTAGCAAGGTCCTTTGCAAGAATGCAAAGATAAAAATCCTTATTAAGTTACCTTTTGTTGTATTATACAAAACTTTAGGGCTCTTCTTTTCCGCAGATGAGAAATTAAATGATCTCCTATCCTTGATGAAGATGATCATTTCAAAAAATCTTGATTGTTGTGTGCTTTCAAATCTATTTATGAAGCAGGACTCTGCAATGTAGAAGCCAATGCTCCTTCCCAGGAGAAACCAGGTTAATGGATTAATTAAACCATCTTCTTAGTAGTCAGCAGTCAGGCTTCAATGATATTTACAGAAGGCTTGTTCTTTGGAAACTGAATCAAAACAAAAAAAGATGAAATTATTATTTAGGACAACATTATTTACTAGCAGCACTTCAGACCATATATTGTCAAGTCTGGCTGTATGAGCAGGGTCATGATCTGTGAAATCCTTGCTCATTAGAGAGCGTGAATGTAAAAGTTAACACTAGTTTCATCAGCACAAATGTCAATCTGTCTTGGAATCTTAGACAATTCGAAGAATAGGTGGAGGGTGATTCAAACCATTGATTCTCTATCAGTTCTTTTGAAGAATCAGCCCAATTCCCCTTTTACAAGATTGGCTTTACTCTTTTATTTTAGGTTTCCAACATTTGCAAACTTTTTAAGAACACCTCGTAAAATTATATTATTCTGTCTTTAGGTTTGTCGTGTTATGTACTGTTGCTACACTTTCTCTTTTTCTGCTTAAAGGCTTGGACAATCTGGGTCACTCCTTATGATTCGTTGAGAAGATGTTGGCATCTGATTGGTAGGATTGGGTCTGAAATCACTTTCTCCTTCAAACTCTACATTGTGTACATAAGACAGCTGGCCTGACTCTGTCAATGCATACTCTGCTCTAGGGCACCGTTTACAAGCTTTGAGAAATACTAACTACATTTCCTGAGTACAGATAGACTGCGCAAGTTACCACCATTTTGAGAGCCATTTGAAAGCTATCTAGTTATCTCTCAGCACTTTTTACGGGGGGTGGGAAATGGGGGGAGTTGGGTAGGGGAATGAAGAGGTAGTGATTATTTTAGCTGTTTTGTGTTAACTCTATCAACAGTACAATGGGCAACATCACTTTCAACCTGCCATAAACTAATTCATGACCAATGAATCCATATTAAATACCTTGGTTGTTTACATAAATCCTGACTTCTATTTAGTGACATAGCAATTGTATATTTGATATCCCTAGCATTATTTTGGCTGACACATTAACAGTAGCCTTATGAGCTGCATATTCTATAAGTCTTCCATGTAGCCATCTGTCTTTAGTTGCAGTTAACATGGTAGAGTGTAATGCTTGGACCATGTAGATATTTGACATGTCACCTTTTACTGTTTCAACTTTTCAGCTACCAATAGGCTTTCATTCGAACACACAACATCAATAAACATCTTTATTCAAAAGGTAAACTTGTTCTTTCTTAAAAGTTCTGATTAAATACTTTCTAAATGTTTTGGCATTATTTGTTTGTTTCAAATTTGAGAGATGTTTGGTTTTTGAAAAACTCCCGGCATTTTGTTGTACTAGCTCATGGCATTATCCCCTGGCCAAGTTGAAAGGTTCAATTATCGTTTTGGAAATAATCTTACTCCTAGCCTTTCAAGATGCAGTCCAATAGAGGGTTTGTTATCTTATTACATTTCATACCAATGGAGCCAGATATATCATGCAACATGGAATACTTCTGAAGAAACATTAACTCTATTTCTATCTACAGACGCTACCTGAGTTTCTCCAGCATTGTGTTCATTTCAGATTTTCAGCATCTGCAGTATTTTGCTTTTATCTAGGGAGTTTGATAGTTCATTTCTTCCAAAGTTGCTGACTTATTAGTTCACAGTTTTTTCTAACAAGCATGACAAAAAAAATTGGAAAGGTATTACACCTTCCCTTTGGGCCACTGGCATTGTCAATGGGAATTTCCTTAAGATTTCCTCCTGTTCTGTTATGGTAACTCTGTAGATGTCTGCCACTATGGGATTTCCACCAAACTTTCACAGTAATTACACCATCAAAGGAGCTCCTGAAAATCTTCTGGGGCGTATCTTTCAGAAGTTACAAAGGAAGTTACAAAGATTAATCCAAGATGATGGCAGAATAGTGTGCTTCAGCTAGGGCTCGTCCATTCTGTCCTTTTTTTTCCCTTTTTTTTCTTCTTTTTTTTCTCTTTGTGTTTATTTTTCTGTCTCCATTCTTCTCGGTGACATCCTGAACTCGTGGCCTCAGTGCGGACTCAGTGAGGCATTCTCTTGGACTGGCATGGTGGTTCCTTGGCTTGGCGTGGTGGCCTTTTGGCAGCCTGTGACAGACTTCTTGGCCTGGCGTGGCCTCAGCCTGGACTTGCGGCCACCCAGCCTTGAGGTGAAGCCCAGCATGGTCTGGAATCCAGGCCCAGCATGGACTGGTGGCTAGGTGCTGGTGTGGACTGGGTTAGAAGGACTGTTGTCCTGAAATTTTTTATTTCTCTGTTTTCTAATTTATTCATACGATCTCAAATGCTGGGCTTTTGATTTCTTTATTTTTCTAATTTTTTTCCTAAGAACTTGTTTTGAAGAATCTGTACCTAAGATGGCACCATCAGTGGTGACTTGTAAACTTTTCACAGTATTCATTCGAGTACATGTGACAATAAAGCTAATTCAATTCAAGTATATCAATATTTGTAAATGCCCTTTATACATGTTTAAAAGACAGTGTTTAAACTGGAGATGTTTCCATGTAGAAATATTGTAAGTGTCCATAAATATTCCTTGCAGCTAATATAATTTGCCAGTAATATATTAAATAAAATCTAACAGGAAATTCTTTCCTTTTGAGACAAACTGACTTCCAATTTAACACCTTTTCAGAATATCACAAGATAACCTCATCATGAAGTAGGGACTTGAGAAATAGGCATCCGAGTACTTTTCAAACCTGCAACCCATGCCACTCAGATCACCAAGAGCAGCAGACACCACCTCTTGCAAATTGACCCAAATTATGCTCCATCTTGACCTGGAAATATATTGCCATTCTTCATTGTTGCTGGGCAAAATTCTGGGGATCTCTCTTTACAACAGTCTCCAAGAGACTTTACAATTCGTGAATCAGTCATTCCGCGCCTGCTGTATGGTGGTGAAGAATAACTGGAGAAGTAAGATTGATGGACAGCAAGTCCTGACAAACAATGATCATCTCAGTGAACTCTGTGGGAAGGGGTGATTGCATTTTCCCTCCAACCATAACAACAATGCCTTTTTTGTCTCTCAATGTCTGTCTGTATGTATTTTTACAAGGACTTTTAAGGGCTAAGAGTTTTAACTAGTAGACTTGGTGTTGATGCTTCATAATTGTTTACCTCTAGCTAGCATCCATTCATTTGTGGTAAACAATATTTCTTAAGTACAGAAACTTAGTCCATGTTTTCTGTCAACCTGGGTCTAAAAGACAGGTAAACTGGGGAATTTTACATATTGTGATAAAATATTTAGCTGCTGTGATGATTCTGAGAAGAGTGGGGCTCGATTTCCAGTGTGTTGGCCCAGTGAGGTGTGACAGAAATTTTATAATCAAATGAATGTCATCAGTTCCTGCAGCATGTAATAAATAACAAAGTAAATTTGGCAGTTTATTTTTGATATCAGCACTTGCTGCTTGGCACTCGCAGTATAAAAGCAACTTTGAGTTAATTTGAGATTTTGTGCACTTACACTACTTGGAGATTACTTCTATATGCTGATTAATCTTCCAAGCACCAGCCTTGAATTTATATTAAACTAATTTTGGCCTGCACCACCCTGTTCTACAATCACGATTAAGGCAGAAGCAATGGACTGAATTTATTTCTTCATGACATGTACAAAATCATAGAGTTTTAAAAAAATCTATGCGCTTAAAAGTCAGAAACGAAGGTTACCCTTATATTTAATTCACTGCAACTGCTACGCAATGTGTACGATGCCAAGGGCAAATCTTCCCCCATTTTCCTTGTATAGGATTAATAATAATGCTAACAACAGGAAAGCTGTTGTTTATGTGTGGGATATGGGTGTCACTGGCTGGACCAGCTTTATGGCCCATCCATAGTTGCCCTTGAGAAGGTGGTGGTGTGCTGCCTTTTTGAACCGCTGCAGTCCATGAGGTTTCAGTAGACATACAATGCTGTTATTGGAGGTGGGGGTTGGGTGCATGGGGTGGTTTCAGGATTTTGACCCAGATGAAGTGAAGGAACGGTGGTATGTTTCCAAGTCAGGATGACAAGTGGCTTGAGGGGACCTTGCAGGTAGTGCTGTTGATCAAAACAAAATTTGACACTGAGCAACATAAAGTTATATTAGGATTGATGATCTTGTCCAAAGAGATTTTCAGGAAAATATTAAAAGTAAAATATGGGACATAAGAATTGGGAACTGATGTAGGCTATTCAGCCCATCAAACCTATCCTGCTATTCTAGAAGATTTTCGCTGATCTGCCCCAGGCCTCGACTAGTCTTTTGTGCAAGCTCCTCATAGTCTTCAATTCCTTGATGTTTCAAATATCTGCCTCCTCTTTAACCAATTTCAGTGATCTAACTTCCATGACTCTCTGGGATAGAGAGTTCCAGGCATGCACTAACCTCTGAAGGAAGAAAACCCATACATCTCTGTTTTACATGCGTTTCTCCTTATTCTGTCACCCAGTATGTGATTTCTCCACTAGTGGAAACATCTTTTCAACATCTCAAGTCCCCTTAGAATCTTATATGTTTCAGTAAGTTCACTAAAACCAGGGAGGTTTAGAGATGGAATTCCATAACTTATAAAACAAATGATGGTAGTTGTACATTATTTGAATAGCAACAGAATTTAGCTAAGAAAATTAGTTTTTTCATGAGTCAAAACAATTATTTCTGCTTCTGCCATTTGCATATACTTCACATGTGCTGTCACCAATCTGTAAAGTGCTCAGCAGCTATGTGTTTTGTTTTGTTATGATTTTCCCATGTTGTTCTTTTTCAGTGTAATCACTAGCTGTTTCCCCTGTGGAATCAATTTCAGCACAAGTTGTTGTGACAGACTAAACATTGTAAATGCTGTAAGTGTCAGATACTGTGACAACATTTCAGAATTTGTCAGGGATTGAACCTGAACATCTCTCCTGTTGTTCTGTCACCAATGACGAACCTCACTCAGGCCCTCATAACTGTTTCTTATGCTGAGCACCTCGAGTATCACTTCCTAAACCCCACTTTGATGTTCCATGAAATTTGCCAGGTAGTTTTGGACAGGATAAAGAACTTTCTACGGTGATCCAGTATCATTATCTGACTAAGGGCTTCAATGCAGAGCAATTTTCATTCAGTTACTAACAAAAACGTTCCGGAGAATGTCCTAGTTTACACAATTATTCTCTGTCAAATTGGATCAGGCCGGGCAGATATTCATGTCATTTACCTCGAGTGACTATACTGAATAGGTGTTGGTGAGACAATGCTGCGAGGTTTCATATGGAACAGTAGATCAGAGTTTTGGTAGAGCTGTTTTTCCAGACAGCCTGGATCCTAGGGTTGGCTCAGTCAATAGGGGAATTACAATATCCAGTACTGCTTTTTGTACTGAAAACAACAAATGCTGGCGATCACAGTGGGTCAGGCAGCATCCATGGAGAGAGACAGCTACCGGTTCGAACTTGCCTTTTGTAGCTCCTATTGCTGGGACAGAAACTTATTCACATAGAGTAACTAAATTTTGAGAATTCCATTGCTGTATCAAACTGCAGTAACTACACAGGAGGAATCTGCATGTTGGTTATCATGCCGACATAGTATGCAATACTAAGCCACTGTACTTGGGGATGACCTGGAGAACTGTATTTAAAGAGGTCACTCTAATCCAAGGGGTGGACATTCCAGAGACAATGTCAGTGCAAGAAACAGGAGGCTTGGGAGAAAGAGAACAGCCTCATCCTCCATTTGGCCAGCTGTAACTGAGGTAGTATAAACTTCCTCACCATATTGCACTTCCAAAACAGATTTTAAACTGGTGTGAGAACATAGTAGTTTAAGAACTGTAAGGTTACTCTGGAAATTAAAGGAAATTGTAGAATTACATGTATATTTTCAATGATAATAAACCATGTCCCGTGAAAATGACATTCACAGAGCCTCAGCTGGGCACAGTATGGCTGCGGAGCATCCATCCTAACTGTTAGTAAATACTAGTGCAATGGAAGTAATGCAGTTAAAAGTCACTACCTGGCCACCTAAGAGCCCCAGGTGGCTCAAGGGCAGGTGAAACACCCAATGCCTCCCCTGCTGTTGGTAAAGTACAAAGGGAGTAGGTTGGCAATGGCCTGGGATCACCATGACATGTGACTTTAGTGGTACTGCTCTTCTCCCTGGGAGTTGATGGGTGTCTGTAAAATTAATCCCACTACATTTGCACCAAAATTGAAGGCAAATTGAAAGAACAACAACTTGAAGCATAATTTCCTAATCTTCAAGAGGCAGCAGCATAAAGATATGGACCTAGGAACTAGTTACCATTTTCTGCCTGAAATTAAATGTAATATAATCCAATTTCTAAGTCATGATCTTTATATATTGGGGCACTGAAATGTGGTTATTTAAATCCTTACGTCTGCAATGCTCTCATCTCCTGCACAGTAAAGGTCAGGAGTGCTATTATTTAACTTAAGTACAGACCGAACAGTTGGAGCTGCCCTTTTACAGTTCTGTACAGTTCATTCACCATCTTTAAAAGCCAGCCTGAAGTTAGGCTTTCTGCAGGTTATTAAATCTTCTCAGTCACTCCCTAATCAATGTAATTATAGTGGAAAGGGCAGGAGAAATTTATTTCAAGGTCTTGCTGGATGCTGCTCTGAAACACGCTGCTAGGAAGTGCAGCAGTCCAAGCTATTAATAGCTGTCTCCCTAATTATCCTTTCATTAATGCTTGTGGAGAGGTACATAACCTGTGTGCAGTGATGCAGTTGAGATAGAAACTCAACTGCATGGGGGAAGATTAAACCAGCATGGTGTCAACATTTTGTTTCCGAGGTACAGAACTGTCAGCAACTAGTGTTAAGTAATTAGAACTAGGCTTCACTCAAACAGATACCAAGTTGTTTGTAAGACATAGGAGTGGAAGTAAGGCCATTCGGCCCATCGAGTCCACTCCGCCATTTAATCATGGCTGATGGGCATTTCAACTCCACTTACCCGCACTCTCCCTGTAGCCCTTGATTCCTTGCGAGATCAAGAATGTATCAATCTCTGCCTTGAAGACATTCAACGTCCCAGCCTCCACTGCGCTCCGTGGCAATGAATTTTACAGGCCCACCACTCTCTGGCTGAAGAAATGTCTCCTCATTTCCATTCTAAATTGACCCCCTCTAATTCTAAGGCTGTGCCTACGGGCCCTAGTATTCCCACCTAACGGAAACAGCTTCCCAGCGTCCACCCTTTCTAAGCCATGCATTATCTTGTAAGTTTCTATTAGATCTCCCTTTAACCTTCTAAACGCTAATGAATACGATCCCAGGATCCTCAGCCGTTCATCGTACGTTAGGCCTACCATTCCAGGGATCATCCGTGTGAATCTCCGCTGGACATGCTCCAGTGCCAGTACGTCCTTCCTGAGGTGTGGGGCCCAAAATTGGACACAGTATTCTAAATGGGGCCTAACTAGAGCTTTATAAAGTCTCAGAAGCACATCACTGCTTTTATATTCCAACCCTCTTGAGATAAATGACAACTTTCCATTTGCTTTCTTAATCACGGACTCAACCTGCAAGTTAACCTTTAGAGAATCCTGGACTAGCACTCCCAGATCCCTTTGTACTTCGGCTTTATGAATTTTCTCACCGTTCAGAAAATAGTCCATGCCTGTATTCTTTTTTTCAAGGTGCAAGACCTCGCATTTGCTCACGTTGAATTTCATCAGCCATTTCCTGGACCACTCTCCTAAACTGTTTAAGTCATTCTGCAGCCTCCCCACCTCCTCCGTACTACCTGCCTGTCCACCCAACTTCGTATCATCGGCAAACTTCGCCAGAATGCCCCCAGTCCCTTCATCCAGATCATAATATATAAGGTGAACAGCTGCGGCCCCAACACTGAACCCTGCGGGACACCACTTGTCACCAGTTGCCATTCCGAAAAAGAGCCTTTTATCCCAACTCTCTGCCTTCTGTCAGACAGCCAATCCTCAATCCATGCCAGTAACTCACCTCGAACACCATGGGCCCTCACCTTACTCAGCAGCCTCCCGTGAGGCACCTTATCAAAGGCCTTGTGGAAATCTAGGTAGATAACATCCACTGGGTTTCCCTGGTCTAACCTACTTGTTAGGTCTTCAAAGAATTCTAACAGGTTTGTCAGACATGACCTCCCCTTACTAAATCCATGCTGACTTGTTCTAATCCGACCCTGCACTTCCAAGAATTTAGAGATCTCATCCTTAACGATAGATTCTAGAATTTTACCAACAAAATTGTAAATTCATCTATAATAGCTATAAATGTACTTGTGCGTGATATTAAAAATATTTTAAGGTAATTGACAAGAGAACCTGGACGCGCAGGGAAAATGCTTTATGCAATGAATAGTTCTCAGATAGAATGCACTGGCTGCAAGGTTAATAAACATCAGTGACATTCACATTCCGAGGAAGAATCGGTAAAAAAAATACATTAAAGGCATGACTTCCAAAAGAGAATTGGATGAAGTCTTGAAGGGGAAATTATTGAGGCGCTATGGGGAAAGAGCAGGGAAGTGAGACCACTTTCATAGCTCACAATAGATAAAATGTACTCCTCCTGTGCTGTATAATTCTATGATTTTATAATAATTTTATATCAAGTTGATCTAGCAGAAAAGTGTCATGGGCACACAGCTAGGTAATAACTGCCTAAGAGATAGTAAGAACTGCAGATGCTGGAGTCAGAGGTAACACATTGTGGAGCTGGAGGAGCACAGCAGGCCAGGCAGCATCAGAGGAGCAGGAAAGTTGACGTTTCAGGTCAGGACCCTTCTTCAGAAATGGAATTGTATTAGGTAAATGTGATCTGATGGTAAGCATTGAATGATAGAAAGCGTTGAATGACAAAACCCATTCTACAGAAAATGTTAGATGATCTTTGTAACCGACTACTGATTATCCGTCAACATTACCAATCCCTGATTATAAAACATATTGTCTCAGGCAATGCCATCCCCGATCTTGCCTTGCAATTCATCACTGATATACAAAAAAAAATGGCTAGGGTGGCTGACAGCTCACTCTTTCTACAGTTTGGTTTGATGAATCGAACATATTTCCCAGACAAAACCAAAAATTTGAATACATACTTCCAACCTTGCAGCTTTTTCATGGAGGTCAAGTGACGCATTGCTAAAACACAGGAAGCTTACACAGCAATCACATTGCAATGAGAGTGGCTCAGAATTACAAATAATATTTCTCCATTTTTACCAGTAGCCTGGGGACGTCAGGCAGGAGCAGGCCTGAAACAGCAAATCTCTACTCTTATTTGGTTCAGGCCAGCAAGCCTAGCAAAAATACTTAAATGACCCCAAACTTGGATATAACCACAGAATCAGTGGCACATCTTTTTGGATGGCAGAAATTGAACTGGGATGAAAGCAAGCCCCAAGTCAGAGAAGGATGGGAAATTTGGCCCTGCATGTTGATTTTTGAGGCTAGCAAATAAAGGCTTTTAAAAGAAGTGACAAAAAGGGAGATTACGACAGGTGTATGGTTAAGAAGGGAAAATTGGCTGTTCAGAAGCTGTTTGCCAGTGGGACACAGGACCAGATGGTGAGTAACACAGTGGAAATAAATTCAATGGAGCCTTCATGGAGATGGGATACTGAGCAGCGTGAAGGATGCAGCTCACGTAGGGGTAGGGGAGTGTTGTGCGTAGGAGCGCAACAATGGAGAAATCAGAATGAAAAAGAAACATAAGAAATTGGAGCAGATGTAAGCTATTCAACCTTTTGAGTCCACTCTGCCATTCAACATGATCATGGCTGATCCTCCATCTCCACATCTATTTCTTTCTTAAATATATTCAGTGACTTTGTCCCTAGAGTCTTATGTGGTAGAGAATTCCTCAGGTTTACTTCCCTCTGAGTGATGTCATTTCTCCCCATCTCAGTCTGAAATGGCCAATAGGGTATCCTGAGACTGAGTCCTTGCTCTGGATGCATTGTCCAAGGGAAATTGACTTTACATTCAGAGATACTCCAAGTTGTTCTAAATAGGACCAGCCTTTCTTTTATAATTCTATTCAAGATTTTATTGAAGTTCATCTGCCTTCATGTTATTCATTAAGTGCCATGGAGAGTTTCATTGATTGCATTATGGAAAACAGTGTGAACCATTATATTACTTATTGTCATCCTTGAGGCATTTTCATTAGGTATGTGTGATGGTAAAGTGATTAATGATCCAGCCAAATGAAGTAGTTTGCAATATTACGGGGAAGATACTGGGTTTGCCTCATTCAGAATTCCTCCCCAGGTCTCCAGGCTTTGCAATAAAGAGAACTAAGAAATAACAGAGAATCACAGGCAAAGTGTGGGTGGATGCGTTTAGTGGAGACCAATTCACCACCCACACCACCAAGAAAGCTTTCCAGTTTGTGAGCCAACCAATTTGTTAGGAGCTGACTCAAGCTTCTTGGCCCATCCCAGGCCTCCACGTTGGCATGCCACCTTGCCACATACTGGCCAATCAGAGGCCTGCAGCTTCTAGGGATCCAGCATCAAGAAGAGAAGAGTAGGGCTCTGTGTGGAGGGATCACAAGCAGGTCTGAAGCATGAAATGCATAGATGAGTAGATGTTAGATGTCATCCTCTTGCCCTCAATATATGCCTCTGAAAGCACCCAGACTGAAGCAAACAGAAGCTTCCCAACTTCAACTGGCAGGCAAATCACCCTTGTTACCCAGTCACAAAAACAGCCACTTTTCTTGTTTGCTGACAGAAAAGTATTTAGTGCAGTGGTTTTTTTGGGCCTTTAAATTTCCATTAATTGACTCCTCAAGGCGCTTAATTGCTGGCAAGTTGAGGAAGTCCCAATGGAGCTTCTCAATCTGCAGTTAATTTTCAAGGTGATGAGAAGGGGCTGAGCATTTCTTGAGGGCAACTAACCCAAATATTCTCCCTTTACATTCCCTTTCCATCCAACTGCAGGAAGTGGAAATGGCAGAGTTTTGACTTAGAAAGAATCTTTCTGTGGAACCAATGGTGCCGGAATTGCAATTGATGTAATTCTGGCCTAAACAAAAAGAACAGTAATATGGAGAGTGAAGAACCAGTAATGGGAGATGTGCTTTCAGAGAGGAGCTGTACAAGCTGGTGCTATAATAACAAAATGTGTTCTTTTGTTCCAATATATAACGGAGAGAAAACAATTTGTGCATGTCAGAGAGTTAAATAATACCCAAACAAATGTTACTTCATTTTATATGGAATAATGGAAATTCCT
This sequence comes from Ginglymostoma cirratum, assembly GCA_024137785.1. Classification (NCBI taxonomy): domain Eukaryota; kingdom Metazoa; phylum Chordata; class Chondrichthyes; order Orectolobiformes; family Ginglymostomatidae; genus Ginglymostoma; species Ginglymostoma cirratum. The sequence continues at coordinate 20,066,220 of JAHRHZ010000025.1, read as the reverse complement.
GAGAAATGCAAGTAATTAGAAATTCACTATTTTGCTACATATAGAAATATTACTTATTCATTCAGCTGTTGAAAGGATTTCTCTTCCTGTGTACATCGTGGAGTTTAGACATAGTTTGGCTTTTTTTGTACGTCAGATAATAGTTATTCTACCTTGCTGCGTAGTAGACCTCCTGTTGGGTGCTCTGGTGTGCTGTACTCTGAAGAGCTCTTGGCTTTGTCCTTATTATTGGTAGGTTCATTGTCCTTGATGATATCATATTGCCTACAAAATAGTGCTATCACACCTGGCAGACAGATGAAAAGCAACATTTCTTAATAAGTACACTTCATATGGATAACAATTCATTGTCTCAATAGTTTGTCACATAATGTAAATGTCCCAATGCATTTCCAAGAAGCTGAATGGATTGTAGCTGCAGATGAATTAAAGATGGAAAGGGAATGCAATGATGTAGATACTGAGAAGTTTTTGAAAATGTAGAAAGAGGAAACAACATTAAACAGAATACCAGCTGTTGGAATATGTTGGTCTATTGGTATAGAGTAGCTTGCAGATGTAAAGCATGGGGAGATAGTAGAATGATTTATTAAAGAGGTTGAGAATTCTAAATTCAGCTTGTTTGAGATTTCTGAAGGCTGATGAGAACAGGATTGATGGGGAACAGCATGAGACACAGGCAACAGAATTTAAAGTTCTGGACAAATTTGAAGGTAAATTGCATCATAGGGGACTGACCAGGAGAACACTTCAGAAGTGAAACTTAAAGGTGAAGATGGAATAGGTGAGAATTTTGCCACAGAGGTGGGAGTAGGAATGAAGTGGGAAATGTGGCCAATTGCCTTAAAGTCAAGAAGGTACAAGAAAGGGTTAACATTAGAATCTTGTCACCATCGAATAGTAAATGGTGCAACTAGCTCAAGCCTAAAGGACCTGTTAATTGTTGGAGTTCAGACATTGCAGATATAAAATTGTGACTGTATGACCTTTAATTTGATCTCAAATACAGAAATCTATTACTTTTTCTTAATTGGACAATAAAAACTTACTGAATGAAGAGGTTTTGTAGCATTGTTTGCAAAACTCCCAAAATGTGCAAAAATGCTTCTTTTCAATTTGAAATGAAATCACAACATCTTCTCCCCTCATCATTCTGTTTGGCAGATTAAACAAAAAAAAAATCAAATGCCAAGAAAAATGGTGCAGAGCAAATACCCACCTGCCCACATGACGAGCACAACCAAAATAATGATCATCTCGCCTGTCCTTAGTTGTGTGTAGTGCTGCTGCACCTCCTCTGTAAGACAGATCAAACAGCTCAGTCAGTGAGAGACATAAGATAACGTTGCGAATTAATTAGTAAAACTACAACTACCGACAAGATATCTCCTACTTTATCAGACTGACTTATTTTACTGTTACAAATGAACAAATATTTAACAAGCCGTTCAAAAAAACAAAACATTGCCTATTGACTGCAGGAAAATACTTGAAATTTTGTAACACTACATTAATTGTAGGTTATAGCATGATACAGTATAAACTATAGACACATTATGATGCATGTAAGGAGAAAAATTTCTTCCGTGCAGTTGGGGTGTCACAGAATTGGTAAATTACGTACTTGTAAATAGGTTGATTGTTTTGCTGCATTTGCAGCAACAGATGCAGCAAGTCTTCCTCTGTGGTTTGTGGCACATTTATATTTCTCTCCCAATGTCTCCATCTCCCTGCCTTCTCTGTGTTCTTGTCCCTCACCATCTGCTTCCCTATCCCTAACATTTTCTGCTTCCAAGTTTGTTTCCGTCCTTCTCACAATGAGAATGAGTGAGGAAACACTAGCAGAGCCAAATTGCTTGTGAGGTGAAACCTGCTTCTTTGAAATTAGGGAGAGAGCTTGGAAATAAGGATTTTAGTAAGAAATAATGGAACAGGGTAGAAGAACAGAGGGGCAGGAGTGGGAAGATAGGATAATATTTTATTCTGTTTTATTATTTTAATGCAGGTTTGGATATGTGTACAGAATGATGAAAATGGGTGCCTGTAGATTAGGTGTCTGTTTAATACTGCTGTAAAGGTTGTTTCTATTCAATAAAAGACATGTAAGATTAATAAAATGGTTTTAAAGAAAGATATTTTGGCATGTTGATCTTTTGCTAAAGGAATAGAATGGAGATAATTTAATGGATTAAGTAGATAATTTACTTATTTCCAGTCATTCCTGACATTGGAGCTTAGCTGTTATTTAGCTGCGTGCAGTGCCAGGAGTAGCAGTAATGGGACGTGCAGCACTGTTTGGTCCAACTCGCCCTTGCCAACCAGATATCCCAAATTAATCTCGTCCCATTTGCCAGCATTTGGCCCATATCCCTTTAAACTCTTCCTATTCATTTACCTATCCAGATGTCTTTTAAATGTTTCAATTGTACCAGCTTCCAACACTTTGGCAGTTCTTCCATACACACACCACCCTCTGCATGAAAATGTTGCTCCTTAGGTCTGTTTTAAATCTTTCCCCTCTTGTTTAAACTTATGTTCTCTAGTTCTGGACTTCCTTACCTTGGGGGAAAAAAGAACCTTGATTATTCACCCTACTCATATCCCTTGTGACTTTATAAACTTCTATAAGGTCACCCCTCAGTCTCTAACTCCAGGGAAGATAGCCCTAGTCTATCCTATACCTCAAACCTTCCAAACCCAGCAACATCCTTTCCTGAACCCTTTCAAGTTTAACAACATCTTTCCTATAGCAGGGAGACCAGAATTGCATGCAGTATTTCAGAAGTGGCCTAACCAATGTCAAAGGTTTGTTTCTGTGCTGTATGTCTCTATGACTCTATGACTTCCTCTTGACTTAGTATTCTTTGTGACTGTTAACTTAAGCCTTCCCCTCCCTTGCCTCCAGGGTTGAACTGCTACTGGGCTTGGCATCAGTGCTAGCTGATTTTAACAAGGCCTCAACCAGGATATTAACTCCTGCCATCTTAATGGAAACATGGTTTTAGGTGCAATTTGACAGGGGACTACAATGCATCCATCTTCAGGGGTGTGTGCTTGAATCATATAATGAACGTTGCCCCAGTCCTTGGTACAAAACAAATTTCTCAGCCTTGCCCTTGGCTCTGGTCCAAAGCTGTGGAGAATGCCTAGTATATTAAAACATTTATTTCTGCATGCGCTTGCAGTCTTCAAAGCTATTGTCCTTGATATTACCCACCTCTGTGGTTGCAGGTGTGGAGTTGCGGTTGGGTTTTGGGGATGGGGAGGCAGGAGTGGAATTTCACTCCCTCCCTATTAGTATCAAGAATCCAATATGAAAAGTCATATGAAAGTGACTAATAAACTACAGCAAGTACATTAATATGGTCGAACAGTTGTAAGTTGGATAAAGTATATTTCATGTTCAAATGATCAACAGTTAATAGATATCTATTATAGATGCTGAGCAGCAATGCATCACTAACTTTCTTCTTCCAAATCAAAAATAACCTTGGTTTGCAACCATTGTGGGATAGTATGAATTATGAGATCACTTTCACAAATGAATGCATCAGTGACCACATGTTTAATATTCAACATGCACTACTTATCAAAAACATTGCACCAAATGGAATAAATACTTAAGTAGGTGATAGTGACTTGCCGTCCAGTTTTCCCAACCTCACTTCAGAGAGGATGTCTAATTTGTGCTGTCATAGGGAGGATTTTGACTCAGAGACTTGAGGCATCTTACACTAACTGAGAGGACCTTGATACATGATTGGATTCAAGGATGTGTAATAGTCTCCCACTCTGCATAATCTGGATAGTCTGATTTATATGCAAACTTTTGAATGCATCAATTCTGTTGAATTCCATCCGAAAGCTGTAAAACTAAAAGAATGCAATTGGAAAAAAAATTAATTCATGAACAAATATATAAATTATCTGCAGTGATAATAACATATCAGCGTTAGTATGCCATATGACACAATGAGAAAGGAAAGAATTTCCTCCAGCAAAATTTCAGTGGAAAAGTACTCACAGGAGTGCAGCACAATCTATTGTACATTGCTAAAGTGTTTGTATGCACTCAACAAGAAATACTAATGAATGTCAAACTACCATTTGAAGGTTTTCAACAGAGGATTCTCACATCACAGTTTGACAATTTAAACAGCCCATTAAAGGATTAGATGTCTTTGATGTAGGGTCTATTAGAAGTTTGTTTGTTTTCATAAGTGATTGATTACTTGAAGAAGTTTCAAAGCTTTGAAAGGGTTTCTTGAATGGGAGTTCTTTTCACTGCCAACTGGGCAAAAGTGATAGATGTTTTACATTGTTAGCAGGTTTTTTTTCTTTATCGCCATGTGACACCTGAAGTCAGCATATGATGGATAGTGGACTGTGGAGGTGGATGAATTAGCATGGGGTGACAAGTCGTGAAGCACCATGAGAGGACAGTGGAGGTGAGTGGGGAGCATGAGTTATTATAGAGGCATGTGGGTGGGAACTTGAGTTGACATGCAAATGACATAGAAGTATGAAGGGGCAAGAAATAGTATGAGGAGGGAGAGGGCTAGTGGGCTTAACAGGATTCACTTATCTCTCCAAAGTTTGCTTCTCCCGTTGACAGCCCAACTCAATCCTGCCCATTTTCCTTATGTGAAAATAGAGTCTAATAGGGGCCTTTCAACTGAGGTGGGTCTGCCATGTCAGGATATTTCCAGATACGATTCTGGAAATCAGGAGCCAAAGTCTTGGCCTGGAGTATCTGTTGTGGTCAGTGTTTCACAGGTTAGAGTTTAGAGATGGCCAGTTGATTGTTTAACATGTTAAACATTGTAGCTAATGCAGTGGCACTGACATTGGTAGTTTACTAGTCAATGTTAATAATGTTAGCTTCATGAGCTAAAGAAACTCTTTTGTCCTGATGCCTTTCAGCAATGAATCGCCGGCTATTTTGCTTCTAGCACTTCGAATAAGAGAGGGTGTTTCTCCTTACCTCCATTGCAGGGGTATTTAATGGCAGTTCTGAAGGCTGTGACATTCACAGTACACTGGTCCAAACATTAGGATATCAGGCCATTACACACATAGGTAAGCATTATAGTTCGTTTTAAACACTTCTGCAAGAGGTGGTTTTCTGCTGAGGAGGGGTTGGCAGTGGTGGTGATGGGTGGGGTGAAGTGGGGAGTGGGGAGTGGGTGGTTGGTCAGCCCCTCCACATAATATCTTCCCATTAATTTTCTCTCTGTTTGAAATTTCTTTGACATTCGGATGCAGCATTCCGTAGGCCCCATAGAGGACTTTGCCTGACAGCAACTGAATTTACATTCACAGTCATTTGTCAGTGGCAGACATCTTTTAAATAACATTAAACAGCT
>JAHRHZ010000025.1:19946183-20060754 GCA_024137785.1 Ginglymostoma cirratum | reverse complement strand
ACACACACACACACACACACACACACACACACACACACACACGGACAAGATGTCTGCAATCACAGATGTGATTTCCCAGTAATGTGGGTGAGTTTTTAATGGTACAATTAGGGTGGGTGAGTTCAAAGCTAAAGTGGTATATTTGTTAAGGTGAGAGTAAAAAGATTTTGAAAAGGACATGAGGGGCAATGTTTTTACAGAGTGATTTGTGTGTCAAATGAACTTGCAGAGTTCATTTGACACACAAATGGATGCAGGTGCAGTTATAACATTTAAAAGACAGTTGGATAGACATATGAACAGGAAAGGTTTGGAAGGATATGGGCCAAATGCAGGCAAGTGGGACTAGTTCAGTTTGGGAACATGGTCAGTGCATGAATTGCAGGGACAAGCACTAACAGAATAATGTGGCATTCTGTGTCTAAAACCTTTGCACAAAACCTGATGGATTGTAGTCAGTATACCTGTAGTCTCCTTGTATCCATTTTGGACATATACTTCAAAGCGATTGAGAGCCATTAACAATCCAAACGTTTCCTTCCCTACTGTGGAGTACAGTTCCTAATGTTTGTGTAGTTTTTTTGGACAAGTACTCAGTTGGTGTCTCTATTCGAGATTAATCTTCCTGAAGAAGGACAGCCCCTACCCTGACATCACTCACATCGATGGTTTCTTTAAATGCTTGCTTCAACTTTGGAGCTACAGCACAAGATCGGTTCATACTACTTTTGCTTCTTCCTATGATGACTCTGTCAGCGTGGTTACTATGCTAAAGTTTAGGACCACTGCACATGAATTGATTTTCTACTGATGAGGTGCTTTTTTCTACCCTTCTGATCATTTTAACTTTCCAGCTAAAGGGCAACACTTTCCACAAGAAAATTTCAAACCCTCTTGCACTTGAGAATATGTCACAGTAATCTACATGAGAAGCATGACTAAAAGCAACAATTTTCATCTTGCTGGCATCTGTCCATGATAGAAACTTCAAACACAATGCTCCTTTAAAATTTTTTTCAATGTTTTCTTCGCCTGAATAATATCTTCCATCTTGGGATTTTTCAAAATTGTACTCAACTCCAATATTTCAAAATTGACATCTGGCCTTGTTAGGATGCCTAGCCAAAACTCAGCTATCCAATTAGACCTCCATTTCTTCATTTCAATTTTGGAAGCTGCTGCATCTTTTTCTGATGTCCTATTAGACTAATAGCAATTGGGCTAATATTTTCCGAATAATATAGCTGATGTAAATTGACATTTGTTCCATCTTGCCTAGTTTCCAAGTCAATGTACTTAAAAGCACAGAAGTCTGACTTCCAATTTTGAATTTGGCCTCAAGTCCATTTGTCGCAACATTTGCAAATTCTCTGCTCCCACCCCACAAAATTTCATCTTGGTGATTCATAAAGATGTCTGAAGTTGGCACTCAGTGTCAGTAACACAAAGAAGTTCTTTTTTAAACTGAAGACAGCCCAATTTTAATAACACAGATTTTACGATGAAAACGCAAACTCTGGAGGCATCATTCAGGCCATATGCACATTTCTTTAAATTCCAGAATGTCGTCATTGCATTTGATGTCTCTTTTGGACAGTGAAGAAAAACTTCCCTCTTGAGTTGATCTCCTTACAGAAATGCAGCTTCAGCACCAATTGATCTATACACCCAAACATTTGTTGCTGATAAAGCCAAGAAATTTTTCAAAATTGCTTTTCTTGCCATGAGTGAATCTACTTTAGTCTTGATCCCGAAGTTTTACTTTATCCTCATATTTCCAAAGAAGAGATATGTTTTTTGTGCATATCAGCTTATGTGAGAGGGCTGTTTCTCCCCTATTTTGCACCTCAGTGCACTTTCTCCAGCTTTGTAGTGCTTCTTGTTTGGTATCTTTTACTAATTTGTCTTCTAGTTTGTTCATGGCTCTAAACATTTCCTGATTAATTGAGCTTTTGCTGCTGTTGGTATCTTGCCTTCTACCTCTTTCCAGATGCTTCTGTTTGACATTCCGCTCCTGTTAAAAGGAATTTTTTCAGTGGTTCATGATCTCTTTTCATGAGGAGTGTTCACTCCTGAACACATAATTTGACATTATACTGTTTTCTTACCTGCAATTTATATTCCATGTTTATTATAATAGAGGGTCTGGAGGCACCTGGGAAAAGTTATTGGTAAAGATGGAAAAATAATAATTTGTGCAGTAAAGGAACCAGATTATTCCGGTGCATTCTTCAAGGTTGCGTGGTATGCATTAAAAATTTACAGATTCTGAAAGAGTTATAGAAAATAGAGTGGAGCTAGATACCTCTCAGAGCCACATGTTACACAGCTATGAGGATCAAACTGTCATGATTGACATGAATATTTCATGTTCCTGATCTATGGGCCTAACCTTCTGCCCCTCATTCAACTTTTATACATTCCAATGGACTTTCCTATTCTACTTTAAATTACTGCATTAACTTATCCCTTCTAGTTAATATTTTACTTCATTATGCACTTTCGGTAGCTGTCCTTTGGGATCAATTACTACCTTGACTACTAGAACTGATCTGTTCGTCATTAGATAAACTCAATTGTAGCAGTTTGATCCTCATAGCTAAGTAACATATAGATCTGAGAGGTACCTTGCTCCTCTCTATTTTCTACAACTTTTTCATAATCTGTAAATTTTTAATTCATACCATGCAATCTTGAAGAATACACCTGAATAGTTGGTTCCTTTGTTGTACACTTATTTTTCCACCTTTATGCCTAACTTTCCCAGGTGTCTCCATTCCCTCCTTTTAAAATAAACCATATTTCCCACATTGAAACTGGTTTCTGATGGCCTTACTTTGTGTGTTAAGGCTTGCCAAATTCTTTGAGACTTTGGCTTTTATGATAACTGCATGCAGTGCATTCAAATGCTCTGAAAAAACAGAACTAATTGTAACACCTTCCTGAGTTGGAGACTGTTCACTAAATACTGATGGAACTTTAGGATTCCTACCACAAAATAACTGATGTGCACTATATCTTCCCACCAGCTGCAACGAATTATACAAACAAGAAATAAGAGTAGGTTACTCAGCCCTTCAAACCTGCTCTGCCATTCAGTAGGATCATGGCTGATTTGATTTTAACTTTTCTCTGCATCCTTGCATATCTGTGATAATCTTACATCCATTGGTAATCAAGAATCTATCCATCTCTGATTTAAAAATATTTGAAGATGCTGCATCCACTGCTTTTTGAGATGAATAATTCCCAAAGACTCTCAACTCAGTAAATGTTTACTCATCTCGGTTTTAAATGGTTGACCCTGTCATACTTAACCCATGATTCCTAGTTCTAGATTCTCTCACAAGAGAAAACCTCCTTTCAACATCCAGCTGGAGAAGGCCACGCAGGATTTCAGGGGTTTATAGTATGGACGCTTAAGCAAGTACAGATGATAACATAGTTTGGCTGATCTGCCAAACTTTTACAAACCATTTTGTGTATTACTGCATGGTTCATTTCACATAACCCATTGGCAAAAGGACCTGCTGCTGCTGGATTCATGATTATTACGTTCATATTCACACATGTAGATCTGAAGTCATCAATAGAATACACCCCCTACTACTAGTGAGAAACCCAGTCGGCAGTCCAAATCCAGTCCCTATACACTTTTCCATTACCTTATCCATAATTATTTTCTCATCTGTACAATATATTATTGTTGACTGACAAACTGTGGCTAAATCTACAAAATGAATTTTTTTAACTTCATCCCGTACCTATAAATCCAGCGCTACTACCTCATTCAAATCTCTTGTTATAAGCTATGACAATGTTTTTTGACTTTTTTTAACAAATCCCACACTTGTCACTTATCTCTTCCATAAACTTATCATACTCCACATCCCTTATTCATGCATCCTTTACTAAAATGTTTAAATTTGAAAGGATAGTTAGGCAAATTGCCTCTGTAATTTTAATACAATTGACATTTTATCTTCTGAATTTTCACCCCCTGACATTAAAAAAACTTCTTAAGTTTTTTAACCGGACATATTATGTACCCTTTAAGAAGTCCAATAGTGTCTCAATCGTGTAGATTGCAAATTTCCTGATTTTCCAAATAGATTAGCTTTGTCATTTTCTAAATCTACTTTAATCTGTGCTTTTTTCATTGATGGCTGAGTTAATAGCAAATGTATTTCACTAGACACTGCATCCATGATAATAAAATGATTGTTTCTGGTTATTTTGCAAGTAATAACCAATCTTTTCGAAGATTTTTTGTGTTATCATCCCTACACCTGAAACTGGTGGAACTCTCAAATTCTTTCGCTTTTTCCTGACCATCTTAGCAAGTCTACTTCAGACACTGCAGACCTAAATCCACTCTCTAATACTGTATAATTGAAAGAGTCCACAACCAACACACTAACTACTGGGCTGAGACATCTGGTGACCAATAAAGTGTCCTCTCTTTGATCTGTATCTCCATCTTCCAACTCCAAATTTTTCATTTCATTTGAGTTCAAATACTTCATTATATCTTTGGGACAGTTTGTGAACTGCACCAGAATCATGATTGACTATATCCTCAACATTCCTGGAGTTCATTCACTTATTGTAAATCCCAAAATTATTTTCTCTTAGAATTATTAGTTATCATTTCCAACATTCCTGGAGTTCATTCACTTATTGTAAATCCCAAAATTATTTTCTTTGAGAATTATTAATATAATTTCCAATCTCATTTCTATTTGTTACTGTTCTCATTTCATGCTGTCAGTTGTGACCTATGTTAGACAATCTCACCAATTTGTTACCATTGTGTCCTTCATTTTCTGTCATATCGCTGATAGCTCCCTTTGAATGCAATTGGAAAGGACTGCTAAGTGTTTTTTTCAGTGCTCCAGCATGTGCTGTAAAAGCGTGTCTATCTACAAATTTGACACCCATCAAAACTAAAAATGTGTCCACACTTGATACCTTGATACATTGGCACAGTTCAATTACTTAAATGCCAGAAACAAAAACAAATTGCTGGAGAAACCGAGCAGGTCTGGCAGCATCTGTGAGGAGAAATCAGAGTTAACATTTTGAGTTCACTCACCCTTCTTCAAAACTTAAATGCCAGCATGATTGTAGAATTTCAAAATAAATTCCAATTCTAATTTCTGCAGCCTTACGTATAACATCTGAATTCCATTCTGTACACTTGCGTGGTACTATCCTCAGTCTTCCTTAGTTTATCAAAACCTAACCATGCATAAGCAGTCAAGAGATCATTTATCCAAATCTTCATCCATGTTTAAACCATCAGGTTTCAATTCTGAAAAAATCTTTTCTCCTATCTTGCTTCTGTGTGGTAACAAAAGTGTTAAGGCCATACTTTGCTTCAACTTTGGTAAAGAAGTAACCCAGGTCCACATTATTAATTTCATTCTTCTACTGGCCATTAAGATCATTTTCAAAAAACTGGGGTGGGTTATCATACCCTGAAACTTTACGTTTTGATTGAACCATCCACTGCCACAACTGTATTTAAACTGAATCCAAGTCCACACGTTTAGTGAGAGCTTTATCTCAGTTGACCACACTCCATAAAACTCACACACCCGATTACTAGCTCCCCAAATTTATACATTCAATTAAGACAAAGCAAATGTGTCCATTAACCTGTCCCTTTGTTTAGTCATTCCTTCAGATCATATTAGGTAATGAGCTGGTGAGTGTTTTCTTTTAATCTGAGTTTGACAGGTGGTTTAGGAACTTTGCATAGCTTGACTAAATGTTTTCACATTTGTATTGACTTCAGGAGCAGTAGGGCATGAACTCCAGCGCACCTCCCCCGTGAATCGTTGCCAAAAAAGCTCACATTTGTAAATGTATTGCTACTTTACATTATCACATGTCTGATCGACAAGAATGGTACGTGCAGCTACAAGAACCAATCTACACAGACTACCCACCCTTCACACTGTAACATGTTAGAACCTTATCTAAGAGAGTGCAGATCTTTCCCTAATGCCTAGCATTGCACAACATTGACTCATTGTTCAATTGGGAACTGTAACATGCTGGAAAGCCTTCAAATGGTTGAAAATGTTAACTTTTATTGAACAATGCCTGAAGTGAAGAACAAACAAACGAAAAGTGCAGCCGTTGCTTCTGGGGAAATAACAGGGACAGCTTACCTTTTGAACAATGACATATTTACAGTCAATGAATGATTATTGCATCCAGTTCTCATCCACTGGAACCAAGTGTTAATTAGGTCCTGTCTGGATTGTTGTGCCTAATGCTGCAATGCCGTATCATGCTGAAGGTGATACTTCTCCACCACAATGTCCTCATCTTCCTTCCCAGATGACTGCTACTGGCCTCCTATCCCTTGGTGTACATCACATCCTCTCTTACTGTTCCAGTTGCACAGTACAATGTGTGTTAGGATTATGCAGCACACTATGGCTGAGTGTACTGTGATGCTCCTCCAAATCTTTCTGTTCTTTCCTTCCTTCCAAGCTATGGCATTCCCCCCTAAGAATAAACAACAATTCCAGCTCCTTCTAAACTGAAAGCAAACTAATAGTCTTCAATGTTTATGCATAAACATGTAGCCACATAAATAATGGTTACAAGAGCAGGTCAGAGGCTAGGAATACCGTGGTAAGTAACTCCCATCCTAACTCCCCAAAGCCTGCCATCATCTCCAAGGCACAAGTCAGAGTGTGATGCAATATTCCCATTTTGCCTCGATGGGTGCAGCTGCAACAACACCCAAGAACTTGACACCATCCAGGACAAAGTAGCCTGCATGCCCATATCCACAAGCATCCACTCCCTCCACCACCGTGCTCAAAAGCAGCAGTGTGTACTAACTACAAGACACACTGCAGAAATTCAAAAGATCCTTAGACAGCACCTTCCAAACCAACGGCCAATTCCAATTCCAAGGGCAAGGGCAGTAGCTACCTGGAACACCATCATCTGCAAGTTTCCCTCCAAGCATCTCACCATCAGACTTGGAAATTTATCACCATTCCTTCACTGTCGCTGGGTCAACATCCTGGAATCCTCTCCCTAAGGATCAACCTACAACATGGAGACTACAGTGGTTCAGGAATTCAGCTCACCACCACCTTCTCAACAGCAACTTGGGACGGGTAATATGTGCTGGCCAGCCAGTGACACCTACATTCACTTGTAAAACTCTCCCGATGGAATCAAATTCTCATTATCACCTCAAGGATTCTTTTTCATGCTGGTTTAAAGAGCATCATGGCTCTAGAAGTCTGACATGTTCATCATGAAACCCTTCATACGCATAGACCAAAAGCCACATACCACTTGTTCAAAATACAAATTCTAAATAAATGATATTTAAATATATATAAACTACACACTTTATATCTCACAAGTCAGTGGTAAAGCTTCACATATTGCTTCACCACAAACTCTAAGTCCTCCATTGGGAACTACCAGGGTCAATGGTGTGAGATATTTCACTGTCCATTTTTTTACTCGCGACTATGCTACAACAGTGAACAAGCCAAACAAAAGTATAAGGTGTATACCAGCATTTAGTAATTCTGCCAAAGCTTAACTAATGTGTTGCACATGGAATATTTAGCTTGCAAGCAGATGCATTCTGGGACTCTGCTCTCATTTTTGGCTTACTGCTACTTATATTGGATTTATTAAAACGTCTTTGTTTTCCATTTGTCTTTCAGAAACTTGTCATCGAGTTAACAAAAGGTTGAAAATCATCTTGAGTTTTTAAACTAGAGTTCTTTAGTTGCGGTTTTCCCAACTTTGTTCCCCTCTTATAGTGAATTTGTTTTGCTGCTTTCTCTCACTGTTTATCTTGCCTCTGTTGTCTCCCTGGTGACTGAACTTATTGAACTCTAACTGTTACATACATAAGACCGTAGTTCATGAATAATGATATTATATAGAATAATGGTCCGTCTAAAATCAAGGAAACATTTCATTACGACTCAGCATCAATTAAGTAGGTTATATTGCAATAACAACTGTTTCTCTCAATATACTTAATTAGCCAGCAAATCTATCATAATCTAATAACTGTCTACTTCTAGTCAAAATATCAATGAGTTGAATACAAGACTAAACATATATCTGATGTCGTGTCACACCTCGCTGGGGTAGCACACTGAAAATCAAGCCCTGCACTTCCCTGGTTGTCACAAAATTAAAGTTTTTATAAAAATATGCAATTCCCTAATTTATCTGTCAGTTTGGTCCCAGATTGACAGAAAGTACAGACCAGGTTTCTGTACTTAACATGAATTTCTATTTAGAGCTATTGAGTCATAGATTCACAGAGATGGACAGCATGGACCTTTCAGTCCAACCAGTCCATGCCGACCAGATATCCTAAATTAATCTAGTCCTATTTTCCAGCATTTGGCCCATATCTCTCTAAACTCTTCCTATTTATATACCCAACCAGATGCATTTTAAATGTTGCAATTGCACCGGGCTCCACCACTTCCTTTGGCAGTTCATTCCATACACACACCACCCTCTGGGTGAAAAAATTGTCCCTTAGGTCCCTTCTAAACCTTTTGCCTCTCACCTTAAACTCATGCCCTCTGGTTTTGGACTCCCCTACCTTGGGAAAAAGACCTTGATTATTCACCCTATCCATGCCCCCCATGAGATTCTAGCTGCCCTGTTGACATACAATCCTATTAATTATAAAAGTCCCCCTGCAAACACATACAGACATACACAGATGAAAAAATTTTGATGCTGTGACTGGAAGGAATAATCAGGAAGGGAGTTGAATTGTCCTTGTTCTCAGGGCTTGCTCAGGCAATCCTTTCAGATCGCCAGGACTTGCTGCTCCTCAATCTCTATTCTCCATGTGCTTTCAGTTACTTACAGAAGGCATGAGCGATTGATTCACAGTTTATAAGGTCTCTGACTTATCAGTTGAAACCAACAGCTCACAAGAACTGGCAAGGGGAAAATAAACCGTCTTTCATCAAGCTTTAGTTATTATTTTACTGCAGAGAGAAGGACAACAAGTCTCTTTCCAGAGGTCCAAAGGCTTCTGCCTATCTCATTGTAAGCCAAAAGCTGTTAGGTTACATGGAAGCCTCATCATATAGTTGTTGGCAAGTAGACTATCTTTGTCATTAGCAATTACATATCAGTTTACAGACCAATCAGCTACTTGTTACCAATGAAATCTCATTTTATACACAGCCCCCAGTGCCAGTTCATCTGCAGTGAAACTTTCCCCCTTGGTTCAACAAACAACAGCTTGAACAGCTTTTACAATAAGTGGTGGTAGCTTGCTTTTAAGAAATGCAGCAGTAATTCCTGCCACAACCCTTGGGTTTTAAAATAGTCCATTTCCCATTTCAGACCACAGTCAAAAATACAGAAAAATAAAAAGATAGTCTTAAATTGTACTGGTTTTATAGGTGTCTGTTATGGGAAATTGCTGACACCATAATAAGTCCAGAGACAGTAGAGTTCAGATGGTGCATTTATCATTGGCTATGGACTTTGGATTATTGGCTTTCAAAGTATTGAGACTCAAAGTTACAAGTTACCACATTAGGTCAATAGAGTAAGATGACACATGGATTCATGCTTGCTATCACATACACATTTCACACACAATAACCCATTCGCTCATTCGGCGTGCTGTTATTTAACACCTACATATTGTAATCAGCTAAATATCCTTGGTGAAAATAATTAATATACCAAAGAGAAGACCTTGAGAAAGTGAATTTGTGAGCGAGTGAGACTCTTAAAAAATAGCCATGGGAAAGAGATCTTTGAACAAAAGGGTCTTTAGATATAATGAAAGAGAACTATTTTCTCCCTTTCCTTTTCTAGAAGGGCTAGCCTGGGCTCAATTTAAAGACTTAATCTAGACTGTCACATCAATGGTGTACACTTCTCTTCAGCAGTCTGTCAGGATTGAGAATGACTTGCCATAATGTAGTCCAATGGGTTTGATGGACATGGCTGGTAAGTCCAATGCATGATATGTGCTATATGAGGGGCAGGTAGTGCTTGAAGAATCAGTCAAATTGCTTAGTCATTGTGCACTCTCTTCAACACCTTGATTATGTTTTTTTGTACTCCTGACAAAGTCTCTAGTTTGATACCTTCTTGAATGAACCTTCTCCATTTTGGCCTGTCACAAGGTAGGGACTCCCATGAGTCAGCAGGCATGTTTCAGCTCTTCAGCCATATCTGAAGCTACTCCACTGTTATTCTGGAGATTTCATGCTATGACTGAGTTCTGTGTTGAAAAGCTGCTTTGGGAGTCTGGTGTCAGGTGTGTAAGCCACATGGTCCACCCAGAGGAGCTGCTTTCAGTGATTAATGCCTTGATGCTGGTATGTTAACTTTGGAGAGGACACTTTTGTTGGACTGTACTCCTCGCCATTGGATTTGAAGAGTCTTACAAAGGGAGAATTCATAATAATACTTCCATGCTTTGATGTGCTAGCTGTAGGCTGCTCAAGATTATGAAGCATATAGGAGCACACTATTCACTGCTGCCCATCGGGATCGCAGTCTTGGATTTGAGATCCCGGTGCTCAAATATTCTTTTTTCCACTCAACCTAAGGCTGACCTGGCACATTGGAAGCAATGATGATTTTGTCATCTGTGCCTTCGTTAGGACGAGGCTCGCAAAATACAACAAATGGTCTCCATTTTCCATAAAATCACTGCTGATATTAATTAAAAGGGTGGGGGAGAGATAGGTGTAGAGAGGAGGTGAATGGGAAGGGGAGGTGTTGTATTTTGGAAGCTGGTTGGAAGAGGTCCTTTGTTTTCTGGATGTTTAATGAGATGCCCACGAGCACCAGCTGAAAATTGAAGTTCATTGACAGAGGGTGGAATGATTTTGCTTTTGAGTGGAAAGTGACATAGGTTGACTAGTTTCCTATCTATTCTATAGATTATACTGACTCCTTTGGTTATGTTGCTGGATGTTAAATGCAGTACTGCAATGTCAAAAATGGAGAAGGGATTGGTTCAGTAGCACAGAGATAATAGGAACTGCAGATGCTGGAGAATCCGAGATAACAAGCTGTGGGGCTGGATGAACACAGCAGGCCAAGCAGCATCATCGGAGCAGGAAAGCTTGACGTTTCGGGCCTAGACCCTTCATCAGAAATGGGGGAGGGGAAGAGGGTTCTGAAATAAATAGGGAGAGAGGGGAGGATAGGTGGAGAGGAGGCAGACAAGTCGAAGATGACAAGCATGGGGCCGAATGAACACAGCAGGTCAAGCAGCATCATAGGAGCAGGAAAACTTGGGGTTTGGAGCCAGTAAAGGTGGGTGTAGGTGGGGTGGTAGGGAGGAGATAGGTCAGTCCAGGGAGGACGGACAGGTCAAGGGGGCAGGATGATGTTAGTAGATAGGAGATGGGGGTGGGGCTTGAGGTGGGAAGAGGGGATAGGTGAGAGGAAAAACAGGTTAGGGAGGTGGAGATGAGCTGGGCTGGTTTTGGGATGCGGTTGGGGGAGGGGAGATTTTGAAGCTTGTGAAATCCACATTGATACCATTAGGCTGCAGGGTTCCCAGGCTGAATATGATTTGCTGTTCCTGCAGTCTTCGGGTGGCATCACTGTGGCATTGCAGGAGGCCCAGGATGGACATGTCATCTGAGGAATGGGAGGGGGAGTTGAAATGGTTCGCGACTGGGAGGTGCAGTCGTTTGTTGTGAACTGAGCGCAGGTGTTCTGCAAAGCGGTCCCCAAGCCTCCGCTTGGTTTCCCCGATGTAGAAGAAGCCACAACGGGTACAGCGGATGCAGTATACCACATTGGCAGATGTGCAGGTGAACATCTGCCTGATGTGGAAAGTCTTCTTGGGGCCTGGGATTGGGGTGAGGGAGGAGGTGTGGGGGCAGGTGTAGCAATTCCTGCGGTTGCAGGGAAAAGTGCCGGGTGTGGTGGGGCTGGAGGGGAGTGTGGAGCGGACAAGGGAGTCGCGGAGGGAGTGGTCCCTCCGGAAGGCAGATAAGGGTGGGGAGGGAAAAATGTCTTTGGTGGTGGGGTCTGATTGCAGATGGCGGAAGTGTCGGAGGATGATGCGTTGGATTCGGAGGTTGGTGGGGTGATACGTGAGGACAAGGGGAATTCTTTTTTGGTTATTATTGCGGGGACGGGGCGTGAGGGATGAATTACGGGAAATGCGGGAGACACGGTCAAGGGTGTTTCTTTGGTGGTGGGGTCTGATTGCAGATTCTTTGGTGGTGGGATCTGATTGCAGATTCAGTAGTACAGCCTTGTTTGACCCCAGTCTTCATTGAGATAAGATCTGCAGTGATTCTATTGGGGAGGATCACAGCTTGTAAGTTATTGTGAAGTAGGCAGACACTGGTGACTTCTGTGTGGTACCTAATGATGTTGCAATGCCAAACATTAACAAGATATTCAATTGAGTGACAACATGTCCTCTCAGGTATGTGTAAATAACCCATGATATTCTGTGAAGAACAACAGAATATTTATCTCTTAACTGATATCTAAAGCTGATTATATAGTCATTTATCTCATTGCTTTTTGAGAGACAATGTTGTGCTGAATCTTCCCTACTGAACAACACTTATTACAGTTCAAATATATACTCAGTTGGCTATGAAGGACTTGGGATGTCGTGAGGTTATAAAGACAGTTTCTGTTTTTGTGTGAAATAGCTCTAACCACACTTAGCTATTCAATCCTAAAATGCCTGAATTTTCTCTACATTTTGAATGTTGAAGGTGAATTAATGACCTCTTATCTTAAATAAATTCTGTACATTTTGTTATGAAGCAGGGGTTTCGATCCTGCTCCCCCTCCCCGATAACTAAAACCAAAACACCCAGAAAGGATCGCCTCTCCTCATAATCTATTAAAAGAAGAGCACAAAGTGGTATAACCTGCCTCTTACCCCCTCATTTTATTATGAAGGGAAGGTTAAATGAAATGAACTACTGACAGTTACCCTATAATCAACAAGTAACTATTTATCAACAGTGACGAAATTAACAGAACTGCTAACAAACTGAACAATTCCCGCTTAATTACTAACTATTCCTGAATAAAGCAAAAATGTAACGGTATGCTGTTCCAAACTTAATTTCTCAAATTTACAGCCAGGATACGTCTTCCAGAATGCTCCACATCGTCTCCACTAATACTTAGACTGGAACGCCTTTCCCCATCAAATTCTTGTGTCAGGAACACCTCTCTTTGTCAAATTCTTGTGCCAGGAACATTACTCAAGAGTGGCTCTATACCTTTATTGAGATGATGGTTTTCTGAGAGCTTAGAGAATTCTGAGATAGTCAGTGATTTTCTGTTTAGAGCAGATGGATTGTTAACTCGATTGGATGGGAGTTGCTCTCACACTGATTTTCAAATGCCTTCTTTTTTTATATCCTTGATAATCTATTTTTCCTTATACTAGGATTGGTCCTAGGTTGTCAATGCCATCAGATTTAAATTTAATTGGCGTTTAGTTTCTAAGTTCCTGGCTAAACTTAATCGGCTGATTTTCAAATCAGTTGCCATAATAACAAAATAAACTACTGCCTGGGTTGCTAACCACACAACCTTTTGATACAATTTCAGGAGTTCTCCGTGCACCTGCATTTAAAAAAAATCTCTACGCCTAGAAAAACACATAATCTTTTCAAGAGACCACACACTCTTCCGCACACCTCCCCACCTATCATTTTACATCATCAAATTCTAACATTCTGCCTTCCAATTCATGAATGCTCTACTCAACTTCGCTACTATTTGTAATCAATGTTATGCATCTCATAGGATCCGATTGGCTTTGTCCTGGGGTCTTAAAAGATATGGCTGCAGAGATTGTAGATGTATTAGTTTTAATTGAGGCCACAATCAAATCAGCCATGATCTGTTGAATGGTGGAGCAGGCTTGTCGGTTCAGATGGCCTACTCTTGATCCAAACGTGTATGTTTGTATATAAAACATATTTCTTTTTTTAAAAATCTCCTACACCACATACAGGTCTCTTTCCTTTCCCAACCATTTCTGTTTCCTGGGCAGTCTACAACTGAAGGAAGACTCTAAAAATTACAGCCAATATTCAGGAGTGAAATTAACAAACTCTTCCACACCTGAAAGCTGGTAGAAGTTTACAGTTTTCTTTCACAAATTCAAATAGTATGGTGGGTAAATAGAAATCAAAACATACCATATATCTGTTAACTAAAGGTACACATTTTATGGGCAATGCTGGGTTATATTAAGTCAGCAATGACCTCACTGAACAATTGACAGGCTCAATGGGCTAAATTGTCTATTTCTGTTTCTGTGCTCCTGGATAGTAGCACAACGACTGAACCTGGTCTCTGATTTAGTACATTAATATAGCTGTTGACAAAAATTCAATCAGAACGGCCTAATAGAGTCAGATTTACAGCATGGAAACAGAAACTTCGGTCCAAACCGTCCATGTCGACCAGATATTCTTAATTAATCTAGTCCCATTTGCCAGTATTTGGCCCATATCCTTCTAAACCCTTCCTATTCATATACCCATGCAGATGCCTCTTAAATGTTGTAATTGTACCAGCCTTGTAGCTCATTCCATACACGCACCAGTATTCATTTGTATAGATTTGTTAAAGTTAAAGCAGTAACACAATTCTTGCATTGTGTTCATTCTCTAAAGTAAAACGGGATTTGGATTTAGTACAGTTAATGACTTACAACAATACTCCTATCAGTTCACAATTGTCAAGATTGGAATGTCATAAGTGGAGTTTGAATTGGGACTCGTGATTTACCTATGTTGGTGACATGCAATGATTGAGGTGAGAACAGCAGAAATTCTTTATTCTTCTATTTAAACACTTTGAATGAATGCTGTGGGATATTGCTTTATGTATAATGAATACATTAGTCTGAAATCCTGTCTGTGTTACTTTAGAGACAGTAGGAACTGCTGATGCTGGAGAATCTGAGATAACAAGGTGTAGAGCTGGATGAACACAGCAGGCCAAACAGCATCAGAGGAGCAGGAAGGCTGACATTTTGGGTCTGGACCCTTCTTCAGAAATTTGTTATCTTAGTTTGTTTAAGTAATTTGTCTAAGATCCAAAGTCAAAAATCATGGAAATGTTAAGTAGTTTTGCAGTAGCATTATTGCAAAGCGTATGAATTCAATCAGGAGCATTAAATATCATTCACATTCAGAGTATAGCCATTGTTTAGATTGCCTCTATATTAATAACAATTACCATTTCATCATTAATCAATATTACTTTGAAATGAAAAGCCTCATTGTCTCAAGGCTTTGCCTTTCAATGAAATCTGAAAGACTTCCATTTTACTAGATCAATTAAGGAACAATAGTGCAGGCAACTAGGCAGAGGTAAAATATACCATATTGCTGATTGCATAATCAGTTTATTAAATTGTGTTTACTTAAATGTGTGTAAAGAAACTAAGTGATTATGTGAGATCTATAAAAAGTATTAAAATTTTGTACACTGCATTGAATGATAACGAAGTCAACTTATTCTGTTCAATTCAGGCTCACAATGTGACCATCTAATTGATTACTGTATTCATTCAGCTATAGCCTGCCATCCTCCAGCTCCACACTGTGTTATCTCTGACTCCAGCATCTGCAGTTCTTACTATCCTCAGTACATATTTTATTTGATATCAGTATTTCTTTGATCATTCAGAAGGACCATAGAATACTCATAAGGTTTATAAAGTGTATGTGAACATTGGCTTTGTTGGTATCTGTTCCATCTTTGAGTCAGAAAGTTCTTATTTACCCACATCAAAACGAAGCAGAATAATCAAACTGAGATCTTTTAGTGCAGTATTGAAGGAATGCCGCACTGTCAGAGATGCGCATCTTCTGCATGGGATGGTAAAGTTTCATCTGCCATCTCAGATGGATAGAAAAGATTCCACAGTACTATTTTGAAGCAGGGCAGTTATGCCTAGTGGCCTGGCTGGTAATTATCCCTTAATCAACATTACAAGAACAGATTATCTGGCCATAATCACGTTGTGGGAATTTGCTTTGCACAATTTGGCTGCTGTGTTTCCTACATTACAATAGTGACTGCACTGGAAAAGTATGTCAGGGCTATAAATGGTTTGGGACATTCTGTAGCCATGAAAGGCATTAGATAAATGCAAGTCTTCCTTTCGAAAAGGATTTATAGCAGATTTAAACAACAACAGAAGTAATTCAATTTGACCATTTTACTTTTAGCTCTTCCTGCAGAAAAGAAACTGTTAGATTCTTACAGTATCTCCTGGATAGCAATTATTTATTTTACAAGAGTTTGCAATGGCATATATATATTTACTGTGCAGCCTAAGTAAATATAAAATAAGTTTTGAACAAATCTTTATTGTTAACAATACAAAAATGTACACAGATGAAATGTGCAAAACAGTGTCAGTAAATGTGCTGCTGAAACATCAGTGCACCTGTTTTGACCAGTTATAAATTATCCCACTGCTTTGTTGGAAATTTCTTGCAGAATATTTTCCTTATCACTACTGCAGCTCAATATTAATGTAGCAGGATTCAAAGTAGGTGGGGGAAATTATTCCCATTACTGGATGACACCGGAGAACACCAGTATAAAGGTGATTGCCAAAAGCTCCAGAAGTGACATGAGCTAAAATGCTTTTGCAGCAATTGATTAGGATTCTGAGTGCCCTGACTAACAGTGTGAAAGATGAAGATTCAAACTGAAAAGAAAACATGTTTTCAGAGCTATTAGGTAAGGGACTGAAGAATTTGGGACTGAGTTGCTCTCACAGAAAACTGGCATGGACACAATGAGTTGAATGACATCCTTCTGTACTGTAAAAGTTCTATAATTCACAGGCTATTGCAGCAGTGTTAATTGACAATCACAAAAGCAAGATATGTAAAACAATACCAGTTATCCCTGTATGTGACACACGAGAATCATTGCTGGCTGGGTTTGGCAATGATGAATGCAGTTTAATATTTAATGGTAAACTAGAAAAAGAATATTAAATTACATTATGCATGGTGTTAGGCAGAGTAACATTGGAGGGTATGGTAGGCTATGAAAGTGGTTTTATTGGCAGTGTGCATGATCTCCACAGGGGGTGCAGACAAGAACGGGGTGGATTACATTGAAGTGTATTTTCTGGCTCAGACGGCAGGGGAGATAGGTGGAGGCAAAAGTTCAATGTTGTGGGTTTCCACATGGGCAGGTGTCAGAAAGGTGCATTTTTTTGCTTTCTTTCGTTTTTGGGGTGTGGTGTGGGTGGGGGGGGTGGTGTCCCCCGGCTCGGGAGGGTGTGGCTGCTAATAGCGATCATCATGAGCTGTATTCCTATACTTGATGTCATCTGGAACATGCCCAGGTTAGCTGGACTCAATGTCATTTTGATGAGTAGAAATCCATGTCTGCTAGACAATAGGATATTGAAGGGGCAAATACAGGAAACAGGCAATTGCAAAGTGCAAGATAACAAGGTGTGGGGCTGGATGAACGCAGCAGGTCAAGCAGCATCATAGGAGCAGGAAAACTTGACGTTTCGGGCCTAAACCCTTCATCAGAAGTTTTCCTGCTCCTATGATGCTGCTTGACCTGCTGTGTTCATCCAGCCCCATGCTTGTTATCTCGGATTCCCCAGCATCTGCAGTACCTTTTATCTCTGATACAATTGCAAAGTGCAATTGCATTTAAATTTGCAAACATTTCATTGTTTATTTGCAATGCATGTGGAGCGAAGGTGCTTAGAATTCAAATGCTATTCAAAGGCAAATTGTCGTGGTCCTTGCAAATTGAACATTGCCATCTCAGTGGTGCAGAACTTAATATCAGTGACTTAAAAAGAGGCCGATGCTGGCCAAAAGTAAACCATTATTAATGCAACTGCCAATGGTGTTGTGGGAGAACATTGCTTCAGTGTCTGTCATGTAAGTTTAACAGTGTTCTGTACGGAATGCAAAGAAAAGTTGAACAATTGATGTGGGTCTGAGATGTGAATGGGTCAAAACAGAGCAGACACTCCCTTTTTCTGTAATGTGTTGATCTCTCAGCTGATGTGACACCTTCGTGAAGTTGGTGCCCACGATGAGGCTGATGCAGAACCTGAATGAATGATGGAAACATGTCTGTCATTATTTATGGCGCAGAACATCTCACTGTGGAGAAGTGTGCACAGACCTTACATGCAGGGTCTGCCACTGATAACTCTGAGAGCTGCCTTTTAATCTTTGTGTTTTCAATTTGGGCCATTTCCACTCAGTGGTGTGTGCCTAGACGCTGGTGGGATGTTGGTCACAGTGGCTGCCTTCTAAAGAAGTGAAAATGAATGCAGGAGGACTAGAGCCAATGGTAAGCTCAGGAACAGCCACAAGTTGCCACAAAAGCCCATGTAGTATCCACCTCAGGAATAAGTTGTAATCAGGGCCCCTCAAGATGCATAAGGTCCACAGGAATGCCAGAGGTTTTGATGATGTAGATGGAACTAAGCTGGATACTAGAGTGGGACCTGAGGGCTGCAGGATTGGGACACCATCCTCTCCTGATGGCTGTGAAGGTGACAGCCACTCAGAACCTCTATGTGACATGCTCCTTCCAAGGTTTGACAGGTGAACTATGGGGAAACTCTCAGTCATGCTCCCACAAATGCGTCAGTGACTGATGACATTCGGCAAGATCACGCCAGGTCATTTTGTTTCCCGAAGACAAGGACAGAGTTGAAGTCTGGGGGCAGTAGCATTTGGAAAACGGCTGGTTTTCTCCAGGAGCAGGTTGCAATTGACTACACATGTGGCATATCACAGTGTTGCAGAATTCATCGTTGGGAAGGTGTTACATTTCATTAAGGTTCAAGTGATCTGTGATCTCCATTAGCACTTCTTGGAGGAGTGTGACCACAATCCTGGCAGTTGTCATAACTCTGACATCCTGAAGCACTCTCATGTATCTGGGCATGTGAAGGTCCAGGTGCCTTACAAAGATGATTCCTGAGGGCAAGGGCTACCCATTGTGACCTTGACTTAAAAGACATTGCACTGCCCTCTGATTGACACATGGGTGCAGTACAATACTGCCCCTGCTACAACCATGGCTGTGGTGGGAACAGATGCTACAGCTGCTAAAGATGTCAGTTCCACTGGGGGCATGACCTCCAGTATAGTCTGCACGGTCTGTGTTGCATCAGCCTGGTAGGACGTGTTCTGCACAATTGAAGCAGGCAAGGAGGCAATGTGCTGGATGCTGAGGAACTGGGAAAATGGGAGCAGTATTTTGAGGAGAAGGAGGAGGATGCTCTCCTTATACATGACAGAGTTCAGCTGCACTGGGCACTGCAAGTCAAACAAGACCTGAATGACACACCCTGTTCCTGTGTATGAAAGCTGGGTGCATCAAACTATCATGAAGTCTACACTCGTCTTTTGTCATCATACCAGTGTTTGGTTTGCACTGTGGGGCTAAATGGCAGCCTCTACTGGTTTTACAAATAAAGGATCATTTTGCAGTGATCTGACTGGTTGCACGTATGTGATGTTCGCCTTGGACATTGAGGGCAGAGTAGCAGTGACTTAGAGAGAGTCTTCAAATGGGATGGAAAGGTAAACTGCCTGGCCTGGTGCAGTGATGAGGGTGAGAGAATGGGTTGTATGATTGGGGTAATGTCAGCCATGTGGCTATGTGCCACGAGCAGTGTGCCTTTGTGGCTGCTGTGTCATAGAGTTACTAGTGAGGGGCAACACTGGATTCCCAACACTTGTTTGGGTGTATGGGAGCCTTTCAAGGAAAGCATGTGTACAAGTGATGCCACTGTCTCGATGGGTATCTGGTGAGTTGGTCTGGGGACTATATGTTGTAAGATGGAGCTAGAATTGGACACAATGGATGTCATGGGGGAAAGGCAGGTAGTTAATTAGACCCATCCAGCAAGAAATCTCACTAACCTTCATGGAGCAAAGCCCTCCCAGAAATCTGACACAACTCACACTAAGCCAAAATCACAAGATTCAGGCTCACATTTCTATTCTCACAGAGAGTGTATTTGATGGGAAAATTTCTTTATTTGCCGATGGTGCATCAGTAATAAGAGCTAATAAAAAAATTTCTAGTGATGTAGAGTCAATTATCAAAATGAGTTTATAAAATATTTAAATTGCACATACAGAATGATATTAAAAATATTTGTGGATTATTTAGAACTGCAATATTCACTTGCAGAATACGACCAGGGGCCAGATTCCATTTTATAGCCATAAAGTTATACAGCACAGAAACAGACCCTTCGTCCAACTGATTCGTGCCGACTAGATATCCTCAACTAAACTAGTCCCATTTGCCAGCATTGGGTCAAAATCCCTCTAAACTCTTTCCAATCATGTGCCTATCCAGATGCCTTTTAAATGTTGTAATTATGCCAGCCTCTACCACTTCCTCTGGCATACATGCAAAACTCTCTGTATGAAAAAGTTGCTCTTTTTAAATCTTTCTCCTCCCACTTTAATCCTATGCCCTTTGGTTTTGGCCTCCTCTACCTTGGGGAAAAGACATTGGCTATTCATCCTATCCATGCCCCTCATGATTTTATAAACCTCTATAAAAGTTACCCCTCAGCCTCCGACGTTCCAGGTAAAAGCAATTCTAATGGTCATAAGCCATTCTATTAAAGCACTTCAATTTAGCATTACCTTTCGAAGCTGATTTCTCAGCTTCCTTTGGGGTCCAGAAGGAGATAGGGTCACTTGCTGGGCTCACGCCACTCAGGCTAATTGACTGCACATGGACAATATACTCAGTGTTCTCTTCCAAGTCCCACAACACACAGGAACGAGTTGTGGTATTCACTTCCTGGATAAGGCGAAGCATTCGCACATCCTTTTTCTAAGAATAAAATGTACACTTGTTAAACTTAAATGAAAACATTATCTATTAAACACTTGAAACAAAATCCATTGATAATACATTAATTTGAGATTGAGAATTTAGAGACACTTCCTTAATACTAGCGAATACTATAGCCATGCAATTAATGCTCTGGATAGATTGAGACTGTAGAATTAAATTAGCTTGCAAGATGAGGGGAGACGAGGATCAACAGGCTGAACGGAGAGCAAAGTTTTAACTTTTTCTTTGTAAATATTTTTAATCTAAAGTCTGATTGAGTTCTCATAATTTTCACTGATAAATATAATGTACATAACCAAAAAGGTTCTGGTGCATTTAAGTTTACATTTCTCACATAGATAGATAGCTATAAGCAGCTGTATGCTAAATGAAGACTTGTCAATGAGAAAGTTTATGCCAATGTGCTAGTTATTTATTTTATCTTAAAGATGACTGCAACTTACAGCTGTCCCTTCAGTGTTCTTCATTGCTTTCAGTTATAGCAACATCTTTCACCGACACCTTGACCCACCATGCCCTGTTAAACTTTCGGTTTTTTTAAATTAATCAGGCTGTTTAAATTCTCATTCAAAACCTTCCAGCACAGACAGGGAGCATGAGACTCCTAAGATTACAGTGTGACAGAAATCATAAATATTCTAAAACGTCAAGAACTTAAGACATATCAGTTTAAATATTTGATCTCCATTAATTTTGATTGTGTTTAATTTCAGCTTCATGCAAAAAGATGTTATCATCACACTCCAGAGGGGCTAACAATATAATAATTGATGGAGATTTATTTATTTGCATCTGTTTCCTGACTGCATAATGCTGTTATGGTAGATACATAAAATAAGCTCAAAAAGATAGTTAGAGTATTAACTATTAATTATTATCACCACATTCCTACTTACTCATTTAGATTTCTCTCCCATACAATTCAAGAAAATGAAGCACTCTTGCACCTGTTTACCTGATCCATTAATGTTATCATACCACAAAACAGAATCCTAGGCCATAAAATTGATTAACTTTCAATCTTTATTAATGTAGTGATTACATCTGAAGGAGGAATAGATCATGTACTGATGAGTATCTACATAATGTCTGAATATTCTGGAGGATGAATGCTGTAGGACTGGCCATGTCTGATGGCATTTTGTTTGGACTGATCTGGAGGTCATCACCACGAGCACATTCTCAGTGCCCGAATCTTGAGAGGGGAATAATTTCCATTATTGGAAATGACTCTAATGAATCAAGGAAGGAGGAGAAGTCCAGATGTTTTTTGGGCTTAAAATGTTGAATAAAATGGATAAAATGGAAGTTCCATTGGAGATCCAGATATTTTTGAATTCTACAGGTAGATCAGTTTTCTTCAGGGTGTCACTGCCTCTTCAAATGCATTTCTGCCTTTTGGGCTACTTCAATAGCAATCCTGCTTGATACTTCCCTCTTGTTGTTTCCCACAGGGAATAAACACAACAGTAGGAAGATAGGTTACTGCTGAGTTACATTTGCAATGATGCTGTGACAAGTAGTTTAGAATCATAAAGAGGAATTAAAATGCATAAAGAATCTGTAAATAGAACTAAATACTTTTTGTTACAACAATGTTACATATGTGTTGATGGGGAGATAGCTTGAAGGCTTTGGGAGTTAAGAAAAATTTTGCCAAGTTATGCATTCACCGTACAATAAAAAAGTACACATAATTTGGATAAATGTGTGCACAGTTAATCAAACAGAAGTTTATATAAAGATGAAGGAAAAACTGAAGGAACGGTGGATCCTGGAAATCAGAAACAAAAGTTGCTGGAAAAACCCAAAAGGTCTGGCAGCATGTGTGGGGAAAATCAGAATTAATGTTTTAATTCTGTTTTAATTCAGTGACTCTGAAGTTCTGAAGAAGGATCCCTGGACCCGAAACATGAACTCTGATTTCTCTCTGATGCTGCCGGACCTGCTGAGTTGTTCCAGCAATTTCTGTTTTGTTTTTGATAAAGTTAAGAGCATTTTCCAGGAAAAGTGCATTAAAATTATTTATGTGTGTGGCCGGTGTCTTCTTTTTTAGGGCATAACTTAAATTTCAACTTCTCTACAGAAACTTTATAAAGCTCCATCAGTCACCTTTTTCTATGTGTATAACAGAGATGTCACAGTTATTTCAGGAGCTGTAATTGATTCAGAAAAAAATGTCATATTAAGTATATCACTTCATTGTCAGCACTTATTGGAATACTATCAAATGCTATTAAAACGTCCTCCCCAGCAGGCAGTTATTTTACATTTTAATTCTTCAAATTTTTGCATCTTTCTATTATATTCATTGCTTTTTCTGTCCCCATGCCATCCATTTTCTAATAGGTGAGCCAGATGATGTAGGATGTCAACTGCTTTCTGGTTACTGTAATTGTCACTTCATTATTCAACTTGAAATATGCTATGTGCAGCAAGGTGAGTTCTAATTTTCTTTTCCCATTTCAATAATAATGCTTCACCATCTTATGGATTGTTCAAGCTCTGGGAAATTTCACCCAGTGAAGGTAACAGAAAGAGTATTGTTGATCATGAATTGAAAACTAATTTTTCTGAATAGGGTGCGAATTTGCCACATGATTTGCATACATTCTAACATAGACATTGGCAGTTTGTTTACAGTTGAGCTTGCCTCAGCCTTTGATAGCACATACAGCAGTTGCAAGACATAAAGCTGGAATACCTTGTTGTTTTATAGACTTTGAAATTATAAAGCACATCTTGATATCAAGCAGCACCTTAAGTTTGAAAATAATATTGGCAATAACAGAATGTCTAAGTCAAACTATAGAATTCAAAAACAGACCTGATTTTATTATTACAATTTTTGTTATATTTCACTGGAAGATCAGAACAGAGAAGCTTTGTTCAAGAGCTTGAAAACAAATCTACTACATTCATCTTATTTAATATTAGTTATTCCAGCATACAACCGTCCAGGCTTACCCATGAACCCAGGTCCCTGATCATGTTGAAAATGTGATCATTCTTAAATCTAGCAGATCTGTGGGTTTGTACTGAGTTTTGCCCATCATTTTTGCTAAGGTTCATTGCTCTGGTGTTTGGAGCCATAAGTTGATTAATAGAACTTGTACAATGCAATGCATAAAAATTCATAGCAACTTTATTCAGGCAATGTTAAAATAGCAATTTCGAATACACTAGACACTTCATACATGCATACTGCAAACGACCCTCAACCACAATACACCTGTAAATCTTTACTTAGTTTGTAATTTTAGTTTCTTATTAAATATTAATAAAATGTGATTTATTTTGCTGGGTTATGTCATGCTGTAACATTCTCAACATTCAGAGGATTCAGTTTACCATGGTGCACATTGTCTGGTTTTTATTAAATCAAAACAAAATTCTTTTGAGATATGATGATATTTCTTGCTTCTTTCACAGTACAAATAAGACATTGAGGAACAGTTGCAATGCAGCAATGGGCAGAATTAGAACAAAAAAGAAGTACTAATGAAGCAAATACAGTAATACCTGCTGCGATATAGCGTAGCCAATAACAACATCTCCATCAGGAACCTCCCATGATACCACTGCCGAGTTGGCCTGCAGCTGTCGGACTGTGACATTGACGGGAGCTGCTGGTATGTCTATAATTGGAGAAAGGAATCAAATTAAAACAAAATCTCTTCACATGTTCTGCTTGTAATTTGTTTTAAAGATTCCCATGCGCTGATCTCCAGAATTTTAATTTTCAAAACATCCATCTAAATTAAATTGTTTTTGTTTCTTTCTCTATTCTTGCCATTTGAGGGATGGCAGATCTTGAGAATTAATAAATTCAACATCAGATAGTGCAATACAAATACATCACACACTCCCTTTAAACTTACTCTTAGTCTTCAAAGAACACCTCAGCTGTGATGGTATGACATTTCCATTTGTCACACTGTCAGACTCCAAGTAAAATTGCTAAGTCAGTGTCCTATTTGAAAGCAATTTTTATTTGACTTAGTCTTCCTAAGCATGTCTCGCTTATCAAAAGGAAATTGTATAAAATGATATATGTTTAGGTTTCCTGCTGACAGTATCAAAATTACTTATAGATTGCTATCTGATCAGTAATTCACAAATAAGTCCTTACAGTCCAAAGCAAACTGATACTCTCATGATAGGAAAATAGAAAAGTTTCAGACAATTTCTATTTGACCCTTGCAACTTAAGTCAGAATAGACTTTTCATTTTGAATAATATGTTTTAAATTTTTGCAGCGCAGTGATTTGCCAATTAACAAATGATGGAAATACGTTTCAAATATATACATGAAGATATACATTTTCATTAAAAAGACACATCAAATTCATCTGGTGGATTAGATGCTATTTCACTTTTAGTCAGTCAATTGAATCTTCTGACATACAAGTGGAACAAACTATTACAATACAGCGCAACTTAAAGGCCCCGTTCATCCTTGCATTGTTAAATTATGCATAACTTTCAACTCTCCTTCATGAAAGAACACCAAACAAAAAAAAATTACCAATGGCAGAAAAGTAGACAAGATTGTACAAAAATGTGCTTTTTAAAAACACTGGACGTATAGGGACTTTCTATTGATAGATTCATTAAATACTTCTACCGACCTGCAGAAAGATCATACCCATTGTGTGTTTGCAGAACCAATCATTACAACCTACTGGTTGGGTCGAGTGCTACCACAATCCTCCTTTCTATGCTCTGCCTAAGATTGATTGATTTTATTGTCACATGTACCGAAATACAATGAAAAGCTTTGTTTACGAGCTGTACAGCAAGCAAAGGATGTATAGATCAAAAAGACTTAGAGGCATACAGGTTACATTGCAGGTTACATTAATTGAGGCTAGAATCCATTCAACAGTCTGATAATGGCCGGAAAGAAGCTGTTCCCTGAACCTGCTTTTGCATGTGTTCGGGCTCCTGTATCTTCTGCCTGATGGAAGAGGTTGTAGGAGATCATTACCGGGGTGCGATGGGTCTTTGATGACATTGGCCGCCTTTCCGTGGCAGCGAGCCACATAAATGGAGTCCATGGATGGAAGGTTGGCTTCCGTGATAGTTGGGGCTGTGCACGCCAGCTTCTGTAGTTTCTTACAGTCCTGGGTAGAGCAGTTAGGCTGTTATGCATCCAGACAGTATGCTTTCAGTGGTGCATCTGTAGAAGTTGGTGAGGGACCTTAAGGACGTGCCAAATTTCCTGATCCGCCTGAGGAAGAAGAGGCGTGTTGTGCCTTCTTGACTGTTGCATTTACATGGGAAATCCAGGACAGTTCATCGGTTATCGTCACCCCGAGGAACTTGATGCTCTTCACTCTCTCAACCTCAGTTCCGTTGATGTAGATAGGGGAAGTGTTCTCCTCCTTTCTTTCTGAAGTTGATGATCAGTTCTTTGGGGCCTGTTGGTTATGTTAGAACCCTTGCTGAAATTTCATTATTTTAATTTTATTCTTTTATCAGTTTTGGTCTGGAGTTGTAAACTGGGAATTGTGAGCAAAAGGTGGCTTTGGACTGTGGGTAACAGCAAAACAGACCAAACAAGCTTTTGTTTATTCATCAGGCCAGGCCTGGGATTTAATTGCAGGTTGTTTCCTGATCAAAAGTTCTGCAGATATTTTGTCTTTAGCAAAGAGCGTTATGTTTAAATAGATAGTAGAAGTTGGCTATTAACGAAATCAGTACCTCAGAACTGGTTCCAACAAGTCTGGAAAAAACGTTATGCTCACACAGATGACTGATGTTGAATGGTAACTGGGACTTTGAGGAGGAGATAGTTAGTATGTCAGGGAGTGATCAGAGTTTGAATTGGGTTTTGGACTGATGTTTTCTGTGAAAAAGGGTGTGTCTGGCTGTTTATGCAGCAGCATGAAGATTTGAAAGCTCCCTACCAAGCCTTCATGAACAACTCTTAGTTTTCTGTTCTTTGAATTTCCAAGTTATGAGTACTACTACCTTTATCTGAATGAATTGTAAAGGTGACCATGATCAACATCTTCAGCAAAGTCTACCAAGAGACTAGCACCTCTGCATGTGGAACAACACATCATGAAAACCACTCAAATAGTCTGACCAATTTTGTTATTTTTCTTTTTTAACCCCCGAACTCTTTGTTTGTCTGTCTGCCTGTGTGAATGGGACTGAAAACAAAAGTTTTTGGGTTTATAGCATTGATGAATTGAATTAGTAGAGTAAAATTAAACAACAAGGTAGAGTATTGTTAATAAATTGCTAAGTCTTTTGTTTAAGATACAAACCAGTGTCTGGAATTGATTATTTGCAAAGTCTGGAATTGGTTCTTCCAACATCTGGTTTGGAATGATTGAAATCAATTTTGAGGGTCTTTGAAGGTCTTAATTTTACTGTGTTGTAAATGCAGAGGTAGAAAAGCTGGTTTTGCTCAGCTGTCTGTCTCTGTATCGTAACAGTTAGCAATGATGAAAAAATCAACCACTAGTGAATCTTACCAAGATGTCTTAACAGGATGTAATTTATTGCATCATATCAATAGATACAAGTGACATTGGCTAATTAGATCCAGTTATTAATATTATATGGAGCGAGAGGTGACACCTCTAACCCCTGAGATGTCAAACTATACTCCTCAATTCTCCATCCAAGTCTCTATGTCAGCACCAAGTTGGGTGGAGCCTAATGCAGTCTCCAACATTAACCCTTTCAGAACTCATACAACAGTGCATGTGGCACAAAATAGCCAGGTGCCCTGTTTTAAGCTAAATTTTCTTTATGGTATAATAAAAAAAAAATCTTTTCACTTGCTTCTAAGTCTCATAATGTGAAGGCCTCAGCATTCAAGCCAAGTAAGGATAATGATTAATCTTCTTCAGCAAAGTGAATCTCAGAACTCAAACAAGATACGAACCCTGCTTGTATTTGGATTTAGTGAGAAGTGATACTTTGCATGTCCACAAAAATACACAGATACTGATGTCTCTACCTTACTCTCTGGATGTTGATGTTGAAACTGTCACACGTGGTGCATTGCTTTTCAAAATTTAAATACATTAGCCAGTCACTGACTTTTAGTCAAAATCCCATGCTGGAATCAAATGAACTGCATGTAAGTAAACCCAGATTGTATATGTTTTATAGTCTCCTGACTTGTTTTGGTTTGCTATCTAGCCACTCTTATCAGGGTATTTATGTCTTAGCCATAAACAATATCAACCAAACAAGAAAAAATATTAGTCCTAGCTCCTCAGAGGTGCCACCGTCCTGATTATCATTAGATAAAACCCTTTCTTTATGTATTTACTACATTCTAAGCAAGAAGCTTAACTTTGATATATCCAGTACTTTGCATTTTCTGCTGCCTCTGACCATTATCGATATGTTAGCTTGCTGCCAGCAGCCTACTAAACCTTGACTAGCTTAAATCCTTACAGGGACTTACCGCACAGGGTACAGGAAAATTCTACCTTGAGCAACATGGGCAACACTGAGAAATGTGAGCATACAGCAAAAATGAAAAAATCTGATTCTCAACGCTGAGAAAAAAAGACTTCAATTTTACACTTAAGGTTTTAACAGCAAGATCACAATCTCATTTATTTCCATGCATTTGCATCTGATTAGTAGCTAATCTTCCACATTTATATGCAGCTCGTGGTTTTTCCATTCACTTTCAAGATACTAGATGGCATCGATTCCTGACTGGAAAGTGATACAGTTTGTGACTGTTACCAATTTATCACTAGTGACCTTGTGATACAGTTTGACGTGTGCTTCTCTGGGCCTCCATTTTAAGCTCTACTTATGAACATCTCATTGCACACTCCATAGACAGCATCTACCTTCTCCCTTCTGGGAAAGTTGAACCTTCGACGAAACACCTGCCTCACCAGACCTTCACAGTTGATCCTTGACTGAACTCAAAATATATGCTTCAGCCCTTCAGTTGTGCCTTTTGGAGCTCATGGAAATGTCAGTGTTCTTGCCAGTATATACAGATGCACACCTATCTCATACACTCAAACAGGTTGCATTTATGGATCTTAGCTTGCTTTCTTACACCTCAGTCATTTTGTGCTTGCTCGGAGGCTCACAGCATCTCTGGCTTGCTCTTTAGCGGACTGTGTTTCAGTAAGAACTTACAGGCTCCTTAGCATTTCTGGATGGCATTGCTTTTTAGTGCAGAGGAGAGGTCAAGCAGCCTGTCATGGCTACCATCACTGAACAGTCAAATGGGTGGATATGTTGCTGGATGGCGCTGTGTTCTGCCTGTGTCACACCTACAGCATGTTCCAGCAGTGTACATGTCAAACTCCCTGCATGTGCTTCAACCAAATGGCTACATCTGAAAGTCAAAGATGGCCAATTCTCAGTGGAGAGAAGGGGCTCAATGGTTTGTCAGAGGGGTGTTGTCAAGCGCTCACCTGATCTCAGTCCAGATGCTTGGTCTGACTAGGATTCCATGTCCTTGCAATTCAGGATTTTACTTTAGTCAGTCCTGCATGTCAAGTCCAACCAGTCCAGTATCGTGTATTTGGTATATGTACACATACAGTGCTGCTGGGGAGGGAGTTCCAGGAATCTGACCCAGTGACAGTGAAGGAACAGGAATACATTTCCAAGTCAGGATGATGAGTGGTTGGAGAGGAACTTGCAATGGTGATATTCCTATGTATCTGATGCCCTTGTCATTTTAAATGGTAGTGGTTGCACCTTTGGTTCTGTCAAAGGAGCCTTGGTGAATTTCTGCAGAACAACTTGTGGCAGTTACACACTGTTACTGCTGGTGGAGGGAGTGAATGTTTGTGGATGTTGTGCCAATCAAGCAGGCTGCTTTGTCTTATATGGTGTCAAACGTCTTGAGTGTTGTTGGAACTTCATCTATCCAGACAAGTGGGGAGTATTCCATTAGTGCCTTGTAGATGGTGGACTGGCTTTTGGGGAATCAGGAGATGAGTTACTCACTACAAGATGCCCAGACTCTGTCCAGTTCTTGTAGCCACTGTATTTATATGGCCCATTCAGTTTACTTCTGGTCAATGGTAATCCCCAGATCATTGATATTTGGGGGACTCAGTGATAGTAATGCCATTGAATGTCAAGGGGTCATCTGCTTTCTGTTTTTTTTAACTATATTAGGCATACAGTAGCATGTAAAGTGACTTCTGAGATACCCTCCACAACTGCAGATTCTGTTCTGCACACAAATATTTGTCTTTTCTAGGTTCTGAAATTAATTGCAAATCAATATCCAATTGGCTGTGTATTTATTTTGTGCTTCAGTTCCATAGCAGTCTAAATCATTTAATCCATTCCCAAATGTTTCATCTTAGACTTATAGGGCACATCACTCAAGAGCACAATATTGTTATTTCCCCCAAAGTCCCAGGGTCATCACAAATGATGCTGACTAATTATTTCACTTGTAGTTGCCCATGGAATTTCGATGGGATACCATTTCCATTAAGCTTATGGAAAGCTGCAAATGGATGGCAACTTCCTGATGTCATGGTTTTACAGTGTATGTATGATCATTGCATGTTGCTAACTGATTTACTTTTTAGTAACAGTGAACTCTAAACCTCAATCTTATTTCGGTCAAATTTGGCTAATTTGAAATTTAAGAGTTTAAGATCCAGTGAATTAACATAATGATTTGGGTTATGACTATAGGATTTATTCAGCTGCAGAAGGTCCAATGGTTTCAGGCCTGCATTGACATCTGCCTTCTTTGTTATGACCAGGTAGGGAGAAGTGAATTGACTCCTCTCTTTTTAAAGGCCTCGTTTGACTTTAACAAAGATTTTTAAACCTTTTATAAATGCAGCTATATCATGTTTCAAATAAAACATGATACTATCCAATATTAAGGAGACAATTACAAGGTCTTCTTGAGTGAACAAGGAATTTTACTACTCGCTAATCTCAAGAAAATCAATAAAATGCAGCTTCAACTACACACAAACATGGGTATGAAGTTTTAAAAAAGATGAGAGTCTAGAACACAAAGAAAGATTAAGAAGAGTCAGTTTAAATATCTTTATGGACCTTGGAGGTGGTAGATTTTAACCTGAAACCATTGTTGTTTAATTATTGTCTTATATCCTCAGCAGCAGGAAAATTTATTGGTATTCTTGAATTGTCAATGAGTGGATATTTCTCTTATTTGCTTTTTCACCTGGCATTGTTGTTTTTCTCTCATCCTCTCAAAACAGAGTGGATAGACAAGCCTTCTAGGTCTTCCATTGCAAATTCATTTTCTTTGTCTTTCTTTCCGGTGCCCTGAAGACTGAATTACTGTTCCTTTGTGTATTCCCATGTCTATCTTAATTGTTTATTTCCAAATTGGATAAGCTGCAGACAACTTGCATCCCAGCATGTAAAATTTCCAGAAAGATATAAATCAAGCAGGAGGCACTGATTTGAGTTAATGGATTTAGTCATTGTGATGACGTATTTGTTATGTTCAGACTGGTTCTTGTTTATTGGCATTTTCTTGAACTGGTACACTTTGTAATCATCTTTGATTGATGTTATTTCTTCCTTATAAAAAAAAATCTATGAAACGTTCCAGGTATTAAAAATTGTATGATGGAAGTCGAAGATTGATTTTACCATCATCGGAACATCTTACAATGGTGCAAATTAAATTTATGTTTTAACTGTATTAGTACTGAAGAAATCTGGATTTTATTTTCAGTCCTCTAGAGTGTTAATAAAAATTTCATGTATATTAATTTCACAATTTAGACTGTAAATTTCACTCTATTTTGTAATTCATTCTCTGGGTCTCAACAAGCTGCATTTCAATGATGACTTGCTGCTTCATTCCCTAATGATTGTGGGAAATCACTGAAATCTCCTAGCAATAGTTAAGTCAGCAATCATTGGAAATGTAGTATCTAAATCAAAAAAATTTGATCTGCTATCGCTTTTATTTCAGCTCATTTTAAATTAATACTGTGCTTTTATTCTTCTAAATATATCATTTTAAGACAAATCAATATCAGAGATAAATAGTTCAAAATGCAAAGTGAGCACTGACTAGTTGTGCACTTCTTACCCATCTTAGCAACTTTAGTGGCTTCATATTCTAAAATGATGACAACCCTCTCCTCAACAAATTGTTCCATTCCCTATAAGTTTTGTTTCCTGCATCTGTAACAAACCTACTTCAGTGGTCAATGGAGGATCTATTGGTTTGGATATAAAAGTGGGGCTAAATAGATGAAATACAATTGGCATCTCCACTAGTATCCTCCCTCAGAGTATCTCTAGAATCCAAGGAAAAATATTTATTTTGATGACTAATCAAAAGGACATAGAATTGCTGGAAAAGCTGAGTAGATGTGGCAGCATCTGTGGAAAGAAAGCAGAGT
Organism: Ginglymostoma cirratum; assembly: GCA_024137785.1. Lineage (NCBI taxonomy): Eukaryota > Metazoa > Chordata > Chondrichthyes > Orectolobiformes > Ginglymostomatidae > Ginglymostoma > Ginglymostoma cirratum. The sequence continues at coordinate 20,028,469 of JAHRHZ010000025.1, read as the reverse complement.
AAATATTTCAGGTTCAGTGACCCTTCTTCAGAACTGATGGTAACATGGAAAAAGTTTGTTTTAATGTACAAGGTATGGGGAAAAGGAATAAATCATTGGCGGAGAAAGAGCCCAAAGTAAGAGAGAAGAGCAGTAGGACAGACAAAGGAGTGGATAAATGGTCAGCCTAGAAGAATGACTAGTTGCTCATGGGGTCTACTAGTGGCAAACAATGAGTTGTGTGTATCACCATGTAAACAACAGGGACTGGTGTGTGGGCAATGGGTAAGGACATGAAGAAAGGTGCCTCAAGCCCTAAAATTGTTGAATTCGACATTGAGCCCAGAAGGCTGTAGAGTTCCCAAGGGACTCCCAAGTTTTGTTCTTCTCTCTCTTTGGGCTCCATCTCTATCTATCGTTTACTCCTTACCCCTTCCTGCTTCTCTATCTTCTGCATAAAAACCAACTTTTTCATAGCTACCATCAGTTCTGAAGGGTCACTGGATCTGAAACATTAACTCTGATTTCTCTCCAAATACTGCTAGATCTGCTGAGCTTTTCCAACAATTGCTGTTTTTGTTTCTGATTTCCAGCATCTGCAGTTCTTTTGGATGTTGTATTGCATTTTTAAAGGTATGGCCAGTGCAGATTGGTTCTTTATTAAACAGTTTTGTCAAAAGACAGATGGGCACTAAAATACAGCTGTTAGTCAGCTAATTGCTAAAACAATTCTGCCACAAAACACAACCATTTCCCTAACTCATCATCGTAACGATTTCAACTATGGATACAATCAATCATACAAATCTATTTACACAATTATCAAGACTCGCATGTTGATAATGTGTCTGTTTTGACACATCAACCGATCGTTTTCATCTGAGAAAGTCTGTAAAATATTCCCTCCATTCAACACTGCTATTGAATGTGCAACTTTTTAAAAGCTATTCCATATCTACATGATGATACACTATGACAATCTTCTAATAGAAGTCCAGCCTTACTTGACCTTACAGTAAAATGGAATAAAACCATGTACCATAAAATCTTTCTTAAAAAAAGGAGAGAGTTAACATTCATGGTGCTATAATACTCATGTGTATCCTGCTTAAATTAAAATAGATGCAATTCAATAGAAAAGGTTTCAGAGGTGAAACTATTGGAATTTTGTATGTTGGAGTTTTGCATGTTGAAGTAATTCACTTCACCAGGAAGAATTTTCAATTCAATTTTGAAGGAGGACAAAGTTGAAACAGGAATAGGAACAAAAATGATTCAATAGAAATGTCATTTCTATATTTTGCTGCCGTTTTCTGAGTACTTGCCTTCTCTATTCTATATCCCACGTTGACAGCAACAACTGATTCATGGCTGTTTGATGTGGGCTTGCAAATAGAAAGAGCCGAAGCTGTTGAATTGCACAGGATTTGAGAGACGCATGAGGCCTTTGGTCAGAGTATTACCAAACATTGTCAGGAATTCTTTGAGGCGGGGGAACAAATGGAAACTTTTCACAAACTGTTAATGAATGTTGAATTCAATTTTCAGACTGATTGTGGAGCCTATTGTTTTTATTTTGTCTAAAACCCCAACATTCCATGAGATCATACAAGTATCACTAATGACTACCAACATAGATGAGACCTGATCAGAGTTTTTTCTGAATGTCTGTCCAATTAGTCTGGAGAATAATTATACAATAATGGCCATATTCTCAAATTGTCATAGTTTCCATTGCTTCTTGGCTAACTGGGATCCAATCACATAGTTGTTGCCAAGCAGAAGGCCTTTGTTATCAATAGCTAATGTTTTTAAAAAGTGCTGCAATTCTTCAACAATTGTTTTTTTTCTTTCCAAATAGGTTTTCTTTTTCCATTTCTGTTCACAATCAAGAATACAGAAAAATAAAATGACGCTGTTATACTGTTGGTAACTCAGAGGCTTTCAGTAAGAATCCTCTCTAATCCCTGGTAAGAGGGGAATGAGGAGGAATGGGAGGTGCAGGGAGGGGATTGCCCATGGGGGAGAGAGAAGAAGGGTTTCAGGCAAGAGCTAAAATGGTGGCTTTTAGCTAGCTGCCCCTTCCTGATGCCCATCATTCGGCACAGTGCTTCTGTTATGCAGCTGGTAAACCCATGAGGGTTTGCTGGACAGTTTTGTAGACACGTGGGAGACCTGTGTGATTATCATTTGATTCTTCAACCATCATTAAGTCTCAGGGCTTAGTGATCATTGACAACCATAATCAACTTTGTGATGCTAGCAGTTCACTTCCCCTCATCAGCCTCTTTCTGTTGCACAGAGAAGGTGGGAGTGTTGCTGCCACGAGTCGGACTCACAGCCTCCTGTGTGATTGCCTGTGTTTGCCCACTCCAACAGGCTACATTAAGCTCCACCTTATGAGTAGAAATCAAAAGTATACGTGTCCATAGAATTTACTTATAAATATAATAACTTGCATTTTTTGAAAAAAATATGGTATGATTGGACAATATAATTTGCTGATGTGTGCACTTACAAACTTTCAAAGTAAGATGAATGTTACGATAGCAGACATGGAAAATGTCAGGAGAGGTAAGAGATTTGATTTTTAACAGTTTGTGCAGGGGGTTTTAAGTAGTACTAATTTAATCTTTCAGTCCATCATAAAAAGTAAAAAATGCATAGTTTTTATTGCAACTTAATCTTTACTGTACCTACTTGCATGCGTCTAGATAGTCTGTAATTAATTTGCCCAGATATTTACTTGATGTTTTTGTGCATTTCTTTGTACCAAATGAGTGCATTTTGCTTTGCAGAATATTATATTTATTCTAATGAATATTTAAGACTAGATGGAAAGTGGAACACACTGTGCTTGTATTTAGTGTCTGAAAAACTCCACATTCACCAAGGATAAAATCTAGCCCCATGTCTCTGAGCAGCATGCTGCATTAACAAATCTGTTACTACCTATCAAATGTCTTGCTATCTGTAATTAATACTCTATTCATCACCAAGATATCAGCAATCAGCCTCAACATGCATCTAATTAAAATAAAGCTCCTAGAGTTTACATTTCATAAGACAATAGCTATGTTAAAAATAGCACTTATAATGGATTATTACTGCCACAGTTTTTGCTAAATCAAGCAAATGTTTACTGTGTTCTGTGTAATCCTAACAGTTTAGTATGTGTAGCACACGGTGGGTCATTGGACCCTACACAGCAGTACATTTACCAGGCAACTTCAGCTCAGTTTAGTAGACCTCAGTTACGGTGGAATTGGAGCAATGAACCTGATTAGGGATGGACTAAAGATGGACTGAATGCAAATGTATGATACTTGTAATATGTGTTTACATGAATGTATGCAAATGAATATGTTTGTGTGTATGTTTAGATGCATATGACAACACAGTGTAATTACTGTTATCTGTAAAGCGTTTCATGGCTGAACAAAATGCAGATGTTCATTGGTTAGCTTCCTAAATGGGGAATAGTGGTCCAATGGTAGTTCTGAACGCAATTCTGCTTCAGCAAGTATATTATTGGTTTAAGGCCCACTTGCTCCAGAGATGCATATTAATATCTGAACAAGTGTAATGAGGAAATATCTGTCCCTTCTGCTGGAAGGGTTCTTGTGAGGCAGTAGTAGTGTCCATGCCTCTCAGCCAGGACAACATAATTTGCTGATGTGTGCACTTATAAACTTTCAAACTAAGATGAATGTTATGATAGAATACATAGAAAATGTCAGAAGGAGTGGTAATAGATTTGAACCCAGAAGTTTGCAACAATGTTTCTGAACAACTTGATTAGTAATTATTTATCATTACCTTTATCAACAGAGAAAGAATAATGAAACAGAAAATTAAATATTAGAAATTGGAGCATTTGTTCCAATCTTCGTCAATGGAAGAACTCTAGACTCCTAGGTCAGATATAATTTAGCCAGTTTACATCCTCCGATTAAATATATGAGTTCAGCCTCATTTGCTTGTACCCTCCTGGTTATTTAACAGCTTTACATTGTGTTGATTATCACCTCCAATATAAAATCAGTGCTAGCTCATTTGAAGCTGATTTAGACATATATTCTTATTGGTTCTAGAACAACGTTTTCAGCCATTTTTGCTACTGGTATGAATTTTAACACCATGCTATTAACAATTTTCTTGTCAGGTGAAATGCTGTCATCTGTGGTTGGAATCAAATCAAATTTACATGTTCTTAAAACATACTTCTTAGTGGCGTGTTACATGTTCAGAATTTAGTGGTTTATGAAAGCTACATCTAGTTTTTGTAGTAGCAGTGTGGTTGTTCTGTGAAAGAATATTTAATTCTAACTCTATTGAGACAAGGATGCAACCAGTGAGAAAAGCATGAACAGTGCTATGAAAATTAAATGAATGGTTTGCAGCCTAACCTTTGTTTATTCTGGATCTTAAATCCTGTGGGGTTTTTTTTGGTTATTTTTTCATCTTGAACAATCACGAGGAGAATGGACAGAGTTCAATGTTGACCAGGATATGGGAGACCATTGGTAAATCTGAACATGTTAAGTTGCAAATGGTAATGAAGTGGTTCATGTGTCATGAACTCTGTCTACTTATGAAAGCTGCCATCAATCTGTGGAGTGCCAGATTGAGTGTAGTGGGGAAAGCTTGAACTCAGCATGAAGACCTTGTTTCTCAACACTGACAGGGAATGTGAAAATGTATTCAGGATTTACTTGATTATTCACAGAATTAATTTCACACAATTGAAGTTGGTGTAAAAGCACTGTAGGAAATCAACAGTGATCAAATCGTGAGCAGAGCATGATGTAAGTTACGGAGCTAGTCAAGGACAAGTCTTTTTGTAGATGTAGCACTGCCATTGTAAGATTAAACATTTGGAGGAACTTGAGCAGCTATAGGAGTAAGAATCCACTTGCAAGGTTTAAAATGACCTAAGGAAGGGATGTTTAGCCTATGTTATTGTATGAAGAAAGATGAGTAATGAATGTAATAGGATCTTTGTTTAACATTTACCTTTATATTAGTGTCTTTAATTCTGTCACAATTCACATTGAGGTGGGAGCTTTGGAGCTTGTGGAGGTTGGAAGGGGAAATATCATGAGTGGTGAGGTAAAACTAACTCAAACACAGAAAAATGGCCCAGCTCAGCTCATTATGGTTTATTGTAGGAATCTACTGGTTCATCTGAAAAACAGTGTCTGAGGGAGGGGCCAAACAACTTATTTAAACAAAAACAAAATTTGTTCAAAAATATTTGGTTAGTAACCCCGCATGGAGTTTCGAAGAGAATTTTTTACATATTGAAACTCTGTTCTCTATTTCAAGTTATTTATCAGCCTGAACTTTTCAAATTTGTGTTCTAATATAAATAAACAGCTATTAGGTTCATTTAAAAAAACCATGGCAGTAGAAGTCAAATTGTGATGATGAAGCAAATAAAATATGTAACCGTAATTCATAACATAGTTTTGAACAAACATAATTAAAACAAAATCCTGGTCAGGAGCTTCAATCAGCCAGGCAACTCTATTGCTGGTGAGAAAAAGAATTGACAGTTTTAAAGTAAAAGGAAAAGTAATTGCTTGCCTGCACAGAATTAAAATATTGATAAATGAGATGCAAAACCAGAACAAGGTCCTTGAGTTTCCGGTTGCCTGCCACTTTAATACACCACGTTCCCTGGCCAACACTTTTGTCTGAGGCTTGCTGCAGTGCTCCAGCAGAGCTAGCAGAAGCTGCATGAACAGCTCCTCATTTTCCGCTCGGTACTCTATAGCCTTCTGGACTCAATATCGAGTTCAACATTTTTATGGCTTGAAGCACCTTGTCTCATGTCCTTACCCCAACCCCGACACACCAGGCCTTGTTATCACATGGTGTGCTATTGCACACAACCAGTTACTAGTCCCCATTAGTCACTATTCATTCCGTTAGGCTGATCATTATCCACTCCTTTGTCTGTCCAACAATTCTTCTCTCTCTTTGGCTCTATCTCCACTTATCGTTTACTCCTTACCCTCTCCCTCAACACTATCTTCTGCATAAAAAAAACTTTTTCCTAGCTTCCACCAGTTCTGAAGATGGGCCACTGGACCCAAAACATTAACTCTGCTTTCTCTCTACTGCCAGACATGCCAAGACTTTCCAGCAATTTCTGTTTTTGTTTGACTTCTGGCATCCGCAGTTCTTCTGATTTTTTAATGGTCAAGCCATTGTCGTGGGGAATGCAGCAGGGATTGTCAGAATCTATAAAACTTTCCTCAATGAAAATCATCTAAAATATGTAGAAACTCCTTTCATCTTTACAGAACAAGGTCCTGCAGCCCCTAGCACATGCAAATGAAACACACTTCAAGCCCCACTGATAAAAATAAATTGGTTTCTGATGTAATTCTTAGTACAGTCTGGATTATTTAATAAAAGTTTTCCAAACACATTATTGCATCTAGTGTTGTGCCCTATGTTCTGAGCTTTGCAAGCACAAGCTGGTTGAGCATGGTTGGCCTATGCCCAATGTGGACAATCAAAAGACCATAAGACCATAAGACCATAAGACCATAAGACGTAGGAGTGGAAGTAAGGCCATTTGGCCCATCGAGCCCACTCCGCCATTTAATCATGGCTAATGGGCATTTCAACTTCACTTACCCGCACTCTCCCCGTAGCCCTTGATTCCTTGCGAGATCAAGAATTTATCAATCTCTGCCTTGAAGACATTCAACGTCCCGGCCTCCACTGCGCTCCGTGGCAATGAATTCCACAGGCCCACCACACTCTGGCTGAAGAAATGTCTCCTCATTTCTGTTCTAAACTGACCCCCTCTAATTCTAAGGCTGTGCCCATGGGTCCTAGTATCCCCACCTAACGGAAACAGCTTCCCAGCGTCCACCCTTTCTAAGCCATGCATTATCTTGTAAGTTTCTATTAGATCTCCCCTCAACCTTCTAAACTCTAATGAATACAATCCCAGGATCCTCAGCCGTTCATCGTATGTTAGGCCTACCATTCCAGGGATCATCCGTGTGAATCTCCGCTGGACACGGTCCAGTGCTAGTATGTCCTTCCTGAGGTGTGGGGCCCAAAATTGGACACAGTATTCTAAATGGGGCCTAACTAGAGCTTTATAAAGTCTCAGAAGCACATCGCTGCTTTTATATTCCAACCCTCTTGAGATAAATGCAACATTCCATTCGCTTTCTTAATCACGGACTCAACCTGCAAATTAACCTTTAGAGAAGCCTGTACTAGCACTCCCAGATCCCTTTGTACTTCGGCTTTATGAATTTTCTCACCGTTCAGAAAATAGTCCATGCCTGTATTCTTTTTTCCAAGGTGCAAGACCTCGCATTTGCTCACGTTGAATTTCATCAGCCATTTCCTGGACCACTCTCTTAAACTGTCTAAATCATTCTGCAGCCTCCTCACCTCCTCCGTACTACCTGCCTGTCCACCCAACTTCGTATCATCGGCAAACTTCACCAGAATGCCCCCAGTCCCTTCATCCAGATCATTAATATATAAGGTGAACAGCTGCGGCCCCAACACTGAACCCTGCGGGACACCACTTGTCACCGGTTGCCATTCCGAAAAAGAGCCTTTTATCCCAATTCTCTGCCTTCTGTCAGACAGCCAATCCTCAATCCATGCCAGTAACTCACCTCAAACACCATGGGCCCTCACCTTACTCAGCAGCCTCCCGTGAGGCACCTTATCAAAGGCCTTTTGGAAGTCTAGATAGATAACATCCACTGGGTTTCCCTGGTCTAACCTACTTGTTAGCTCTTCAATGAATTCTAACAGGTTTGTCAGACACGACCTCCTCTTACTAGATCCATGCTGACTTGTTCTAATCTGACCCTGCACTTCCAAGAATTTAGAAATCTCATCCTTAACGATAGATTGTAGAATTTTACCAACAACCGAGGTTAGGCTAATCGGCCTATAATTTTCCATCTTTTGTCTTGATCCTTTCTTGAACAAGGGGGTTACAACAGTGATTTTCCAATCATCTGGGACTTCCCCTGACTCCAGTGACTTTTGAAAGATCACAACCAACGCCTCCGCTATTTCCTCAGCCACCTCCCTCAGAACTCTAGGACGTAGCCCATCTGGGCCAGGAGATTTATCAATTTTTAGCCCTTTTAGCTTTTCTGGCACTTTCTCTTTTGTAATGCCTACCATACTCAACTCTGCCCCCGACTCTCCTTAATTGTTGGGATAGTACTCATGTCTTCCACTGTGAAGACTGACGCAAAATACTTATTAAGTTCTTCAGCTATTTCCTTATCTCCCATCACTAGCCTTCCAGCATCAGTTTGGAGCGGCCCAATGTCTACTTTTACCTCTCGTTTGTTTCTTATGTATTGAAAGAAACTTTTACTATCATTTCTAATATTACTGGCTAGCCTACTTTCGTATTTGATCCTCTCCTTCCTTATTTCTCTCTTTGTTATCCTCTGTTTGTTCTTGTACCTTTCCCAATCATCTGATTTCCCAGTGCTCTTGGCCACTATATAGGCTGTCTCTTTTGCTGTGATACATTTCTGACTTCCTTTGTCAGCCATGGCTGTCTAATCCTCCCCCGGATAATCTTTCTTTTCTTTGGGATGAACCTCTGTATTGTGTCCTCAATTACACCCAGAAACTCCTGCCATTGTTGCTCTACTGTCTTCCCCGCTAGGCTCTGCTTCCAGTCGATTTTTGTCAGTTCCTCTCTCATGCCCCTGTAATTACCTTAATTTAACAGTAACACCATTACATCCGATTTTTCCTTCTCTCTTTCAAACCGCAGACTGAACTCTACCACATTATGATCGCTGCCTCCTAAGTGTTCCCTTACTTTAAGGTCTTTTATAAAGTCTGGCTCATTACATAGCACTAAGTCCAGAATAGCCTGCTCCCTTGTGGGCTCCATCACAAGCTGTTCCAAAAAGCCATCCTGTAGGCATTCCATGAATTCCCTTTCTTTGGATCCACCAGCAATATTATTCACCCAGGCCACCTGCATATTGAAGTCCCCCATGATCACTGTGACTTGCCTTTCTGACATGCCCTATCTATTTCCCGGTGCATCTTGTACCCCTGGTCCTGACCACTGTTAGGAGGTCTGTACATAACTCCCATTATGGTTTTTTTGCCTTTGTGGTTCCGCAACTCCACCCACACAGACTGCACATCATCTGACCCTATGTCATTCAGTGCTATTGATTTAACTTCATTCTTAACTAACAAGGCAACCCCACCCCCTCTGCCCACCTCCCTGTCTTTTCGATAAGTTGTAAATCCTTGGATGTTTAACTGCCAGTCCTGAACCCCCTGCAACCACGTCTCTGTGATGCCTACCACATCATAATCGTTCAAGAGGATTTGTGCCATTAATTCATCTACTTTGTTACGAATACTATGAGCATTTAGGTAAAGTGCCTTAATGCTAACTTGCTTATCATTATTAGAGATATTGGAAATCATAAAATGTCCTAAGTTATCCTTCCTTTTTGCTGCATTCCTAGTCTGCCTCGAGCTTAAACCCACCTGCTCACATGCTATCCTGCTGCTTAGCTTTCCATTTAACTCCATACACCCTGTCGCTTTCCCTCCCCCCCGACTCAGAAATTTAAAGTCCTACTGACCACCCTATTTATTCTCTTCGCTAGAACACTGGTTCCAGATCGGTTCAGGTGGAGACTGTCCCAACGGTACAGATCCCCCCGGTTCCAAAACTGATGCCAATGCCCCATGAAATGGAATCCCTCTTTCCCACACCAATCCCTTAGCCATGTGTTTACTTCCCTAACTTTCTCATCCCTATGCCAATCGGCACGTGGCTCGAGCAGTAATCCGGAGATTATGACCCTTGGGGACCTGTACTTCAATTTCCTTCCTAGTGCTTGATAATCCCTGAACAGATCCTCTACCCTAGCTTTGCCTATGTCGTTAGTCCCAACGTGGACCACAACAATTGGATCCTCCCTCTCCCGCTCCAATATCTTTTCAAGCTGGTTGGAGATGTCCTGCACCCTGGCACCGGGCAGGCAATACACCATGTGGGACTCCCGATCCGGCCTGCATAGGATACTATCTGTCCCCCTAATTATAGAATCCCCTATAACAACTACTTGTCTTTTTGCTCCCTCCTCTTGAATGGCCTTCTGCACCATGGTGCTGTGGTCAGCTGGCTCATCCTGTCCACAGCCCTTTCCCTCATCTGTACAGGGAGCAAGAATCTCATACCTGTTGGACAAGGTCAAGGGCTGCGGCTCCTGCACTCCTGAACTCAGAATCCCCCTACCTGCCTCACTTACAGTCACACCCTGTTGTCCCTGAACACTTATTGAATTTGAATACCTGAAAAAGGATGTAGTATTTGATGCAGTCCACCAGTCATTGATGGCCTATGTGCCTGGCATCACATTGGCATTAAAATGCATGCACCATAACTAGACAGGACATCCTTTGGCTTGATGGCAGCATTGTTAGCAGAGAATGTGTGTTTACTGCACAATAATAGTGTTAGATGGCTAGATACATTGTTCTAGTCTCTCCTACAAGAAGAAATATCCCTTCATCATAAATCCTGTCAAGTCCCCTTAGCACTGAGGCATTTCCTGGCCAAAGAGACAGGAAGACATTAGATTCTCCTTTGTTCTTTGGGTCACATGTTATATTACATCAGGAACTGAACACAGTCTTGGGGACGTTTATACCAGTATTGAATAGGTTTTGACATACCCACAGATCTTCAAATATCTGAAGAAAATAAGATCGCATTGTATTCCTCTCATTGCTTTAAAAGGTGAAGCCTCAAAAGTTAGTGGCTCTGGAAAATTGTGATGTGGTTAATCTTTTCAGTGGGATTGCTGAATTCCTGAAGTTGAAAGATGCCTCTCTTTAAAATGTTGATTGACTATTTAGGTGGACAGCACATCTACCAGAATTCCTAACTTCCAATTGTAAGAGCTATAAAGCTATACATGGGAGGCCAGCCAACTGCCTGGCTCATTTATGGTCCAAATATCAAACTGTTGGAGGCCTCAGATTAATATAATCAAGTAGATGACACAATTATCACAAATACCACCTGGTCCAAATCAACTTATACTTAAAACTGACCCCATTCTGAACAATTTTGGTCACCTCACAGGGTACACAATGTAGAAGTTCTGAAATAGATTCAGAGGAGGGATCAATACTTAAGTAGACCTTAGAGAGTTAATACTTTTGGTTCTAGAAAAGCGATGTCCAAGAGATTTGATCAAAATCTTTCAAATAATTGAAAAGTTCAATTCAGTATATGTGATCAAAATCTGGGTGTTAGACAGTTCGGGAGGTATACATAAATTATATACTGTCAGTGATTTTTTCTTTCTTTTCACAGGGGTGGTTTTCTGACTCATACAGTGAATGTAGATTTTACTGTAACTGTTCAAAAAAGGAGCTGAACATTGCAACATACAAAAGATAAATGGGTCATTGAGTGAGTTGTCACTGGTCATTGTAATCTCTGGAAACTTGTTGAATGACCCAGAACTCAGACAACTTCTTTCTTATATTGGCCCAAGTTTTAATTTCCTTTTTTTTTGAGCCCTTTTTTTTGAGCCCAGTGTGATTAGATGGGGTATGATGCTGGTTGGCACCATAGCAGGACATGGTCAATGGACCAGCTGGTCCATTTTTATATGCTCCTATGTTAACATTCACTGGGCAAGTAAATTCACTCCTGTATGATTCATGCACCTATAGATAGGAGAACATCATAAATGAACACTTATAGTTAGGTAAAATTCATGCCTGAGTTTGTGTGGACAACAGAATGAATGAGCAGATATACATTGGGAAGCATAACAAGTTAAATCATTTATGGACTGGAGCAAAAGCTCCAAGATTCAAGCTGATTTCAGTTTCTGGGATTTGCACATCTTTGTTTCAGTCAGGTGCATCCGTCAGTTCCTCAGTGGGATGCCATATGATAGCCTGGCAAAGGATTTTGTTTTCACAAATACAAGGAATTATAAACTTGAGTCTTTGGAACACGATTTACATCAAGTTAAACACAGACTTTCCAGACTGTGGAAGCAGAAAGGCTTATGTCGATTCAGAGGTGTTTAACTCCAATTGTAAATAACAAAGGAAGAATATTAGCCTGCTCAGCAAGCATTGATGGACATGTTTTATGAGAGGGACTGCAGACAGTGAGGCAGACTACTGATTGCAGATTGGAGCTGCTAAGTGAATAAGTCATTTTCACTTTATCTAACATATTAAAATATTAAAAAGCTATTTTGATAAAAACAAAAACTCTTTGAAAATGGATTTATGGTAAACTGTGCTTGATTAGATTGAGTGGAAAAACTGCACAATGAACATTAACCCCTTCAGAGCTATTACCCTATATAATTGATGCTATGGGTCAGTTGTGCAACAGTTCTGGAGTAATACAGGGGCTAAACACAAACAGTGATATTGAAAGGTAAAGATTTTGAAAAGAAATTGGGGAGGATATAATGGTCATTGGCAAGATATTAAGTTTATTTGTCACCCTTCAGAGAAATGGAAGTTTATGTAGCAGAAAATTATTTGAAAGAATGACAAATTCTTCTGGGAGGAGAAGAGAAAAAGTACTAAGGAAGCATCATACAATGAGACATAATTGACATTTGTGTGATTTTAGGAAAACTATAAGACAAATCGCTAAAGTTAGTGATGGGTTAATAAGACCATTTACAAAAAACGCAAAGAAGCACAGGGTTCATTTGGGATAGAATTGAAAATGCAGAGGTTATGTTAAACACGTATAGAACTTTTGTTAAACTTGTACACAGCCTTGGTTAAACAGTAAACGGTTTTGGATTTCGTATTATACATAAAAAGAGATAAAGAGACACTGATGAAGATCCAAATGTAATTTGCAGGGATAATATCAGAATTAGGAAGTTTGCTCATTTGGAAAGACTGAACAGACTGTAGCTCCTACCAGAAATTTGACATTTTCTGACACTGTTTCTAAAAATGAATGAAAGCTGCCAAATGGAAAAGTTGTCAAACAATCTTTCAGGGATCATATGATTTAATTAGCAATAAAGTGCAATATTTCAGCTGTCGGCTGACATCACTTGCCAAAGACCAACTATATGGCTATAAACTGGCATGCCAGGTATTTATCAATTGGCTTTGTCATTATTTGGTATAGGATGGCTGCTTTCTTTGGAAAATGGAAGTTTGAGAGGTTAGATTTATTAAAATTATGAATGGATTTGAAAGCTTGGTTGCACAGAAGGCTTTTTTAATTATGGGAAATCCTAAATCAGGGCCCATAATTGCAGGAATTCTGAAGAGATTTCTCCATCCAGAGATTAGTTAGAATGGGGAACTTGTTAATTACAAGAAGCTGTTGAGATAAATAGAATAGAGTTGCTCAAATAGAAACTGGATGCACACACAAGGGAGAAAGTAAAAGCAGGTTATGCTCGATTCAGAGATAGTAGGAACAGCCGATGCTGGAGAATCTAAGATAACAAGGTGTAGAGCTGGATGAAGACAGCAGGCCAAGCAGCATCAGAGGAGCAGGAAAGCCGACGTTTCGGGTCTGTATAAAGAAGGTTAGGATGAGGGCATGTGGAACATAAAGAGCATCATGGACTATGAAACCAATGGTTTCTTTCCATGCTTAATGCATGAAAAATGATGCAATGATCAGTAGGAGTACACAGAATACAAGCTGTTAAATAAAAGACAATCTATTGGTTTATACAACATGAGTAATTATGCTGTATAATTCCTTAATTTCATGGATGGAGGTGTATTTGTGAGGGTCAAGAAAATGTAATGAATTACATCATTTGGTTATTAAAGGAAGGCAAGGTAGATAATGTTGTGAGGTGGCTCGATAGCATTTTGAAAAGGGGGTGATAAGGATCCTGAGCATTTCTCCATTTAGGATTAACCACATTAGCAGCAGGACCTTAATAGTCCTAAAAATACTTCATCGTGATTTGGAAGCTGTTTGACAGATGTATAAAATAATCATCTGTGGCTATTAAATCAGAATTTTATTGTTAGGCTAGGAGTCTCCAAAGTGGCACAATATGCGAATCCTAAATTGGCACAGGCAAAGATCAGGACCATGCTGGTAATTTTCTAGGCAGCACCAATTAATGGCTGTCTCATGTAATGACTGGCCTGCCTGTCTAACCTGCCCACCCAAAAGCAGCCACTGGGATGGCCACCTTGACAGAGTTGGCCATCTCCCCACATGATGGGAGATCATCTATAAAAACATAATAAATTTTCTAACCAAATTGTTCAGAACGTTATGGCATAACTCTGGAACAGATGGAACTTGAACTCAGGTCTCCTGGCCCACAGTTCTGTGCCACAAGAACTGCTGGGAGGACATTCTGACACCAGTAAAATGCCAACATCCTAGTAATAATGATCTTCAATAAGACAATTAAATATTTTAATGAGTCATCAGCCTCTGATTAGTGAGCATGTGATCTGCTGCCGATTCTCTCACTGGGAATATCTCCTGACAGTGGGAAAATGTTGGGCTTCCCTTCCTACTGCTTAGTAGCTGCTGCCAATTTACCTGCTCTCCCATCTGTAGCCCACCTTTAAAGGACTGGTAAAATTCTGACCAATGAAGAAGGGTCACTAGACCCAAAACATCAACTCTGATTTCTCTCCAGAAATGCTCCCAGACCTGCTGAGCTTTTCCAGGAATTTCTATTTTTGTTTCTAATTCACAACATCTGCAGTTCTTTCAGTTTTAACACGGGGTTAAATGTTGAGTCCAGTGACCCTTTGTTGGTCTGACCATTTCGGAACAAGCTGGATTGGAAGATGGGGTGTTGGCGACACAGCCATTAACAACTGATAGCCTGTTAGGTCATTAAAAGAGCCTTGCTAAAAAAAAGGCCAGCCCTTTGAAGTTGACTGGAATGTTTCAGTCAGCAAGTTTGCTTCCACTAAAGCCAAAACACGGTCAAGGGATGGAGCCAGCTATTGGTAGCACACTCCAACATCAGCCAGAGCCACAGAGTCACAGCTCGGTCACTAGTCATCCAAATGAAGGAGTACCCTCCCCCCACACTCTCCATGAAGGCAACCTTGCAGTTATGATCTCTTAATCGTTTTAAATTCACACAGCTTTCCACAGGCTGTCCTCTCCTCATATAAATATTATCAGGTCCGACAGAGAGGTTGCCAATTGTTTAGTGCCATCTGTCATTTTGCTTAGCTCCATTTCATTTTGTTTAGCGGTGTTACATAAATATGTGTTGTTGTTGCAGCTGCTCCTGCACTGCACTGGCAGTATTGTAGAATTACTGTGCCCATACTATCTTGCCTTCCCAGCTGGAGGATGATGTGCAATGATGAGCAGTTTGTAAAGGGAGAAAACCAATTTAAATAAAAACAAAATTGACTCTGCATTGCTTCATAAAAGAAGCCAAAATTGCTTGGTGCAGCAAAGCTATCTGACACTAAGACAGCAAAATGATGTGAACGCCAGCCAAAAAAATTAACAATTGTTTGAATGTGATCCCTGCTTTCTGAAAAGTAACTGGTTTCCTGAACCGACACATTGCAAATAAAATTGGTTTTCAATTTTAATTAAAGATTATACTGCAAGAGTGTAAGTACAAAAAAAGTCAAAGATGGGAATTGCTATGCATAAATCAGCAAGTATTAGGCAAAGGAAATAAAATGTTATGTTTATCAATCAATGTTTTCACACTTGGAGATAACTAATGGAACAGATTATCACCTGATGCAATTAATGCTAATTTAGTTAAAACAATTAAGGGAAAATCAAGAACACATTTGGATCTGCAATCTGATGTGAGAATTGATGCATATGTGCCCAATTTTTAAAATTTTTAAAAATCGCAATCTAAGATATTTTAATACTTACTTACAGAGAAGTAAGCCTTTCTGTGCATAAGTGTTCCCTGGGAAATTCTTGTCAGCTCTACAGTTAAATATTAAGATTAATTCACAGTCAAATTGAAAGAAAAATAAGGTCTGCATGTATAAAATGCTTTTATGATCATCGAATGCCTCTAAGAGGCCTGCAGTCAATGAAGTACTTTTTGAAGTATGACCACGAATCATCACCCTAGATCACCTTTGGATATACTGAATTTTAATTCTGACGTGCTTTTGAAAAGAGGACTGATACAGTGTAAATGACTGCAGATGTAAATTCTCCTGTTGTCTCGAGAAAGACACCCTGGAATATCATACCTGAAAAGGTGCTAAGGAAACTTCAAAGGGATTGCCTTAAAGAGGAGGAGTTTTGTCAGAATGTGAACATGGGAGAAAAAGATGGCAGTCTGAAGAAGACACAAGAGACAGAGTCATAGAGTCATACAGCATGGACACAGACCCTTTGGTCCAACTCATCCATGCTGACCAAGTTTCTGAAACTAAATTAGTCCCATGTGTCTGCGTTTGGAGCATTTCTGTCTAAACCTTTCCTATTCACGTAATGGTCCAAATGTCTTAAATATTGTAACTATACCTGCATCTCCCACTACCTTTGGCAGCTCATTCCACACATGATCCACACTCTGTGAGAAAAGGTTCCCCCTCAGTTCCTTTTTAAATATTTCTTCTCTCACCTCAAAAATATGTCCCCTTGTTTTGGGCTCTCCCAACTTTGCTATTCACCTTATCCAAGCCACTCATGAATTTATAAACCTCTGTAAGTTCACCCCCAACCTCCTACACTGCAGTGAAAAAAATCCCAGCCTATCCAGCCTCTCCATATAACTCAAACTTTTCAGTCCTGGCAACAGCCTGGTAAATCTTTTCTGAGCCTTCTCCAATTTAATAACATTCTTCTTATAGCAGGACCACCAGAACTGTACACAGTACTCCAAAAGTAGGGTCACCAACATCCTGTACAAACTCAACATGATGTCCCAACTCAATGGTTTGAGCAATGAAGATAAGTATGTTAAACACCTTCTTGACCACCCTGTCTACCTGTGATGCACCTTTCAAAGAACATTGCACCCAAACACCTTAGTCTCTCTATTTGATAGCTCTATCCAGGGCCCTACCATTAACTGTGTAAGTCCTGCCTTTGTTCATTTTATCAAAATGCATTACCTCACATTTATGCAAATTAAACTCTATGTATCCATTCGCCAAATTGAACAAGATCCTTTTGATCCATTTGATCACTAGCATGACGTGAAGGACATAATTGAAGAACCAACCTCTAGTCATCCTGGTGCTACAGGTCAAGGGCTCTTTTGTTCTTAATTTTAGAAGTAAGTATGACAGTGAAAAGGAAACGAGGACTCTCACTCTGTGTACTGCCAGGCATCAAAAGGAAAGAGCTTCAAATAACCTGCAAAGTCTAGAATCCTCAAACTAACGGTTCAACTATCAAAAAAGAAAGTACTGTCGTTGCTGGAAATCAGAAACAAAAACAGAAATTGCTGGATAAAGTCAGCAGGTCCGGTTACATCTGTGGAGAGAAATCAGAATCAACATTTCAGATCCAGTGATCCTTCTTCAGTACAAGGGTCTCTGGATCTGAAATATTGACTCCAATTTCTCCCCACAGATGCTGCCAGACATGCTGAGTTTATCCAGCGATTTTTCTTTTTGGTTCAACTACCAATGTTCTACTATCTACTCCTCATGAGTAATCCATGGAGAATGATCTGTATATCCTTGAGTTTATATCTTCTACTTGGACTCACTTCTCATTTATAACCTATATCAATGCATGTCATGTTGTTATTACTTCTCACATTTAGTAACTAATACACTCAATCTTTATTAACTCAAGGAAGCTTGGTTAAATTTGGCTCCTTTCAGTATATAATGAGAATCAGTTGTTGGACTGGTTTTACTAGATCATCAGGAAATCATTTTCTCAACACTAAAATTGCCAGTCATTGAATTCTAAAATGAATAAAAAACATTAAAAACCACAGTCAAGGATAAGAAAAGGTCACCTTCCCCATTAAAGCAGGATTCCCTAGAAATCAAGCTCATTCACCTGGCCTTACATTTATCTTAATATTAAAATATATCTTTATTTCTGCTGCCATGCCTATGTAAATGTTCTAAGCATTTAACGTGTAAAATAATCTCTTTTCAAAATATAGTTTCAATTTACTTTTCACGATTATAAATGTATGTCTCCTGATTCTACAAACCATAGTAATTTGTCACAATTAGTTCTATCATTAAATATTTTATAAGCCTTGACTTTTACAAGGCTATTCCCTTAACCATTTTCATTTTGTACTGTATGGCTTGAACATCTCTATTTCGTCATTAACTTAATCCGATTACCCTTGGGATCATACTTGTTGGTTTTATTTGCCTGCATGTCCTTTACAGGAAATATTCCTTACATTAATTTCAATGCTGAATCCAAATGATGTTTTCCATATGAATATGTTTTGTCCTTAGTAAACTATTAGAGTTTGGAAGTGGTGTAAAATAATAACAGAGTCTTTATTCTATGATGTTGTTTATAGCCAAACTTTGATGCTGCCATAACAACATTCCTTTGGCAAGTTTTATTTTACATAAGCATTTGTTTGTGCCTAAGGTTCTAATCATCACAGCAACCTCATTTGCATGAGAACCATTTCATGTGTCAAAAAAAAAAGTGTCATAACAAGTAGGGGAAAGCCCTTTAGGGTGGGTCAGCCATTACAGAAGATAGCTCTGTCTACATCTTAGTTGTTGTGTGATCAATATGAAATATTGCTGGTGGCTGAATGCAAGGGGAGCAGAATATCTGTTACAGGAATTTTGTTTCCCTTGTCAGGATCAAGAGAAGGCCTTTTGCAATTTATGAGGATACTCTGAAAGGCTTACACAAGGTGACCTGACTAGCCTTTAAGAAATAACGTTTACTTGATTTATTTTGACTGAGGCTGTCATTGAGTAAATTGAGAGTTAAACCATTCATTACAATCTAGTGTTCAATTTATCTTGTCATCTTTCATTAGGTCTAATAATGAGCTCAGCTTCTAACTACATCAATTCAATCACTAAGACCTTCAATCATTAAGGCCACCAACTTTAACCTCAAACACCCATCTCCACTCCTGCATCTGCCCATCTCCAGCTGAAACTCTGACCAGCCTCCTATCTTCCTTTCTGCTGCAAAAGGTGAATCATTTGCTAACCTTTGCTGTGAAATTTGTTGAAATCTTCATATGTCAAAAATACTTACTCTTTGTAACACAATGATTTGATTAGTGGTGTAGAGCATTGTTCTGAGAGAGAGAAGAACATTGAAATCTATCTCAGACAATCCATCATCTGCATGTGACCTACACTGGCTCCTAGTCTGGTAAATTGTCTATTGTAAAACATTTGCCTTGTTTCAAATCTTTCCACAGTCTCAGTGCTCCTTCTCTCTGTAACTACATCCAGCCCTCCATAATCACTGCAATCCTTCAAATCTGGCTTCAAAGTCACTTAAGATGCTCCCTAAAGTGAACATCATCGGCCAATTTTTTGATGAACTGTCCAATTATCTCATTTTATGACTATCAAATTTAGCTGGGCAGTGTTCATGTGAAGTCCCATGGGATATTGTGGAATCTAATGACATAAAGACATGAGGAATAGGAGTATGAGGTGGCCATAAATCCCTTCGAGCTCATTCTGCCATTCACTAAGGTCAGGGCGAGCTTCTATGTCAACTTCTCACCCTGCACAATCCCCCTATTTGTTGGTCCATTTGGTATTCAAAAATTTATTAATCCCTATCACGTTTATACATTGAGTCATAGTATCACACAGCATGGAATCATACTCTTTGGTCCAATTCGTCCATGCCGGCCAAGTTTCCCAAACTAAACTCGTCCCACTTGACTGCATTTGGCCTATATCACTCTAAACCTTTCCTATTCATGTACCTGTCCAAACATTCCTTAAATGTTGTGACTGTATCTGCACCTACCACTTCCTCTGGCAGTTTATTCCACATATGAACCACCTTCCATTTGAAAAAGTTGCCCCATGGGTCCCTTTTAAACCTTCCTCCTCTCACCTTAAAAATATGCCCCCTCGTTTTGAACTCCCCCACCCTCGGGTAAAGACCTTTGCTATTCACCTTATCTATGCCCCTCATGACTTTATAAATCTCTACAAGGTCACCCTCCCAACCTCCCATGCTCCAGTGAAAAAAGTCCCAGCCTATCCAACCTCTCCTTATAACTCAAACCCTCCAGTCCCAGAAACACCCTGGTAAATTTTTTCTGAATCCTCTCCAATTTAATAATATCCTATATTAGGGTGACCAGAACTGTATACTTCTGAGCATCCACAGTACAGAACTTTGAAGATCCTCAACCTTTCAAATGAAGAAACATCTCCTGATCTCAGTTCCAAATGACCGACTCCTTATTCTAAAACTGTGATCCCTCATTTTCAGTGGAGGATAACATCCTCTCAGGAGCAGTCACATTGGGCTCTTGGTGGTTGAGATACAGTGCTGATAACAATTCTCCTTTCTTTGCTGAGTCTATGGCTTAATTATCTGTGATAGAGGATAGACCATTGATGAGTCTTAATGAGACGAAGCATTTGTTCTTGAAAAGCAGAGATAATAGGAACTGCAGACGCTGGAGAATCTGAGATAACAAGGTATAGAGCTGGATGAACACAGCAGGCCAAGCAGCATGATAGGAGCAGGAGAACTTGACATTTCAGGCCTAGACCCTTCATCAGAAAAGGCCTGAAACGTCAAGTTCTCCTGCTCCTATGATGCTGCTTGGCCTGCTGTGTTCATCCTGTTCTTGAAAAGCACCCAGCTTATTGCATGATAGCAATAGGTACAAGTTATATTAACTGGTTAGGCATAATTATTTAAGATTATCATGAGCCAATGACAACGCTGCTGACCCCAAAGGGATCTCATGCAAGACTGCCTGTTTCTCTACCCTGAGTGCGTAGTGTTATCTGATTGGGTGGAGCTTAATACATCTTGTACATAAATCTTTCAGAACCATTATCTTATACAATATCTCCCCCTAAGCCTTTTCCCCACACAGTTAACATTTATACATTCACACGTATCTATTTTTACATTTACCTCTACCCTATCTGATTTCACAATGCAAGCAGTCTAAAGGTTACATAATGTTCTCAGAACATGCAATCTTCTGACTTGAAACTTTGGTAGTTCTTTCGTTTCATGGCCTTTTATATTAATCAAGATCTGAATCAATCTATGAATAATTTCTCGGCTGGAGGACCTTTTATCTTTTTGGTGCACTTTGCTGAGGGGGTTAATAATGTGAAACTCTAAAGTTGATCCATGATCTTACCAGAAGGATTCTTCATTTCCTGAATTCCCTTTGCAGAGGAATTCTGCTGACTCAGGTAGCCACGTTGTTATATAATCTGCTGGACCTTTATTCTCATGAATATCCATCATTGAAGATAGCTGCATTCTTAAACAAGTACTTTCTGCCTTTCAGGTTCCTGGAGCTTTTTTTTTCCCTTAGTATCACAAATGCTCAGTCCATCCTTGTGGGCTTTTTGACCATGCCATAAATCTATGGATGTGGAACTGA
This sequence comes from Ginglymostoma cirratum, assembly GCA_024137785.1. Lineage (NCBI taxonomy): Eukaryota > Metazoa > Chordata > Chondrichthyes > Orectolobiformes > Ginglymostomatidae > Ginglymostoma > Ginglymostoma cirratum. The sequence continues at coordinate 20,006,924 of JAHRHZ010000025.1, read as the reverse complement.
TTTCCAGGGAGTCATTTTACAACCATCTGCATTTTGTTCAAAGAAATGGTTACTTTCATTCTGCTGAGATCTTTGACTTGAGGTCTATACTTCAACTTACGATTAGGTTGAATTTCTTCATTAGCCCTCTGTGAATACCTTTCTGATGAACTAGACAACTTCACACCCTCCAGCAACACATTGAGGATTGCAGCTTAGTCATCATAACCTCAGGTGATTGGTACTGACAATTCTGCATTGTAAGACAATAGATTGGAATGCACTTCACTTATGATAGGAATAAGGAAGGTTCCCACCAATTCTGTAAAATCGCTGACTTCTTTCATATTTACAATATGAATAATTATCTTATGCCAATATAGATATTTAATTAGGCACTTCCTTTCGTTAAGGCTCTGTCATGAGCCCAGGAAGCCCAGTGCAATCTTTCCACCAGTTTCCCTTTGACTGGTTAGTTGATGAAGGCTTGTTTGACTAGTTGCTTTTGGGGGAATTTCATGTGCTGCTGCTTTCTGAAATCTTTCCTCATTTTATTAAAATCCAGCTCTTCCGCTTTTCCTGTCAAAGCACATAACTCCGTATTTTGCACATTATATTCCATCTGTCAGTCTTTTTGTTCACTCTCTTAACAAGTCTATATGCCTCTGTAGATGCCATGTCTTCCTTACTACTTGCTTTCCCACCCTGTGTTTGTGTCATCTACAATCTTGGCAATAATACATTCACTTCTGTCATCCGAGTCATGAATATATATTGTAAGTAATTATGACTGATTCTTGCGGCAGCCCATCAGGTTACCATCCTGAAAATGCCCTTTTATCCCAACTCTCCATCTTCTATTAGTCACGCAGTTCTCTATCTGTACTAATATACTACTCTTAACCCCATGAGCTGTTATTAACTAGTCTTAAATGCACTACCTCATCAAACACCTTCTGTAAATTCAAATATATTATATCCATCCAACATGTTATCTCCTCAACTAATTACAATAAATATACCAGGAAGTTTTGTAAATGGTCTACAATTGCATCCTTTATAATAGACTCAAACATTTTCTCAATGATATAGGTAACTATAGCGTAACTATTTTATTTTCCTCCCTCCCTTTTTGAATAAGAGTGCCACAGTGGCAGTTTTCCAACCTTCTGAGACTATCAGAGCATCCACTATCTCTGCAGTTACTTCCTTGAAAATCCTCGGACACAACCCATCAGGTCCGGGGACATATAATGCTTTTGCTCCATTGATTTCCTTAGTACTTTTTCTCTAGGGATGGCTGTTTAGTATATATCCTCTCCATCTCTTCACCCCTCATCCTTTGCTCCTTGTTCATTTAGTACTTTTGGAATATTATTCATATCCTCTACTTTGTAGTCTGATGCAAACTATTTACTTAGCCAATCTGCCATTTTCTAGTTCCCCATTATTGTTCCTCCAGCCTTGTTCTCTAGAGATCTATGTTAATTTGGTCTGTCTTGTTACTTTATGTGTTTGGGTTTTTTTTAAAATATTGCTTGCTTGCTTGACCTCTGTTATTTTCTCCCTTTATTATTTTATTGGTCACCTCCTGTTGGCTTTTAAAACTTTCAATTTTGTGATTACCACTAAGCTTTACCATGTATGTTTTATTGCTTTCAAATTATTACTATCCTTAACTTTCTTGGTTAATCTTTGTTGATGTATCACCATGCTAAAATCCTTCTTCGTCACTAGGATATATCTTTGTTCTTATTTATGAACTAATTTCTTAAATGTTTGTGATTGTTCCTCAACCATCTTTTCTATTAAGAAACTTTCCCAGTCCACTCCAGACCTCTTCCCTCTGTAATTACCCTTACTTAAGTTTAGCATAATTGTTTCTGACCATGTTTCTCACTCATAAATTGAATGCTAAATTCTACAATGTTATAGTCTCTATTCCTTAGGGATCTTTTACTTCAAGATCATTTATTAAACCTGCCTCACTACACATTACCAGGTCCAGATTAGTCTGATTCCCTGATTATTTCTAATATATTGTTCTAGGAAACTGTTCCAAATATACTCTATGAAGTCTTGCTAGTAGCCACCTTTGCCAGTTTGATTTTCCCAATCTATATAAAGATTAAAATCACTCATGATTAATCTACTGCCCTTTTTATATAACTGCATCATCTCTTGATTCATCATTTGTCTTACAGAACAGCTACTGTTTTGGGGACGATGGATTACTCCCACCAGTGCGTTCTTCCCTTTGTTATGTTCACCCATATGAATTCTACATAAGCAGATCCTAGATAATTTCTTACTATCTTATTCCAACTCATACTAACAAAGTTCCCCCACTACAGTTTCCTTCCTGCTTGTCCTGGCAAAAGAAGTCACATACTCCTGAATGTATAGTTGGCAGCTTTGATCTCCTTGTAACCCTGGCTCTGTAATAGATATAAGATCATCTACATTAACCCCAATTTGTGCCACAAAATTGATTTATTTTGTTCTGAATACAATACGCATTTAATTAAAAGTGCATTAATGTTGCTGCTTTTTTACCATGTTTTCCCTCTTTGACCCTATTTGCTGCTTCTTTTTATTAAAAAAAAAGTGCTGGTACACTGTCCCTTCAAATCCCAATCCAGATACCGTTATCAAAACAAATTGCTTGCAGGTCACTTACTGTCCTTTGCTTTTTAAGAACAATGTCTTATTGCTTTCTAAGCCTACATATCCTCGGTACTGAACCATTCCCTCTCCAAATAGTTTAAAGCCCTCTCTATACCAGAATTATTTGATTTGCTACGACAATGGTCCTAGCATTGTTCAAAGTGAAGTGCATCCACTGGAAATACTTCCTTTTCGTGCCTGTGTCCCATGAACTGAATTTCATTTTTTCCTACATCAATCTTTAAGTCTTGCACTTCATGACTACATTTACCCTATACTAGTTTGCACATGGCTCAGATAGTAATCCCGAGATTATTACCTTGGAGGTTCAAACTTTCAATTTAGCTCCCAAAATGTTTAAAATCTTTCAGCAGAAGCTCCTTTCCAGTTCTATCAATTTTGTTAGTACTAATATAGAAGATGACAACTGGATCCCTCCCCTCCCATTCCAAATTCTTCGCCAGATCTGAGGAGATGTCCTCAACCCTGGCACCAGGCGAACAACACACAGTCTTTGGGCCTTAGGCTCATGGTCGCAGGAAACCCCTAAATAGACTGTTCTTGCCATTATTATTTCCCCCGCCCGCCAAAAACTGACATTTTCCAGTCTTTCACTGTTTAAAAATATTGGAAAAAGAGAGAAATAGAAAAGTAAATTTAAAAAGCCTCACATTTCACTATGTTATATTCAATCTGCCCTATGGTCCTCTCTTTATAAACTATTTAGTGTCTTTGCATTCTCTTTACAGATTACTTTCACTCCCAACATTGTATTATCAATAAGCTTGAATATTGTACACTCAAAATCGTTGATACAGTTTATAAATGAAGCTCAAACACTGATTGTGACAGTAACCTGAGAGTTACAGCATACCCACCTGAAAATGACCTGTTTATTCCCACTCTGTTTAATGCTCATTAAACAATCCCCAAAAACTTGAACAGATCTGCTACAAATCCATATTGACTCTGCCCAATAATATTATGATTTTCCAACCTCTCTGTTTTTTGACTTTAATAATAGGTAGAAGCAATTTCCCTACTTCTGAAGTCAGATAACCTGAGCTATAGTTTTGTAATTTTCTATTTTTTCCCTCTATCTCCTTTCTTGAAAAGAGAAGTTATATTTTCTATTGTAAGAATATACTTTATTCATAGAAAACTATCTTTATGTACTTACACATTTACAAAAGCATGTCTGTACAATCTTTGCATACAAGAAAAAAACAAATACTAGAATTTGACATTCCCTGCAGCTGAATATATGAAACATAAGAACAGTTTTGTTTTTAAATGTATTGCAAAAATGTATTTTATTCATAGAAAATTATCTTTATGTACATACACAGGTACCAGAGCAGTTCTGTGCAGTATTTGCATATAAAGAAGCTGCAAAAAGAGCCAAAGGCATATTTTACTCCTGCAGGACATTATTTACATATATTCTGAGGCAAAGAGTGGGCCTGACATCTGAACATACTTTTGTTGTACTTTGGCAGGACGACCTTAGCAGGTACCCCTGGACTTAGAATGCACCAGTCTGCATTGAGTTGAGGTCAACTCTTTGTACCGGAAGACCAAATTTTGGACAGATTAAACAGTGTCTTTCACCAAGTTAATGGTCTTCCAGGCACAGCCAATGTTTGCCTAGGTCTGTGACCCAGGGAATAGACAATCTCGCATAGAGTCCTGCATCATGGAACTGCTCGGGACAAGCCTCAATTAAAATCATTGCATCTCTCTCCAGATCTTCTTTGCAAAGGCACATTCCAGAAGGAAATTTGTGACAGTCTCATTCTCTCCACAGTCACTGAAAGTGTAGCATGCAGTGTCAGAGAGAGTCTGGGCATATATGATGGATCTCACAAGTAGTCCCCTTCTCACCCCCAGCCAAGCTATGTCTTGGTGCTTGTTGGAATTATATTGTTTACTTTCTAATCCGGGGCCATTCTAGAGAATTCTGGAAGATCAAAATGAATGCCTAGCTTTGTGGTGATATACTATAGGTCGCTCAGTGAGGTCATATTGCTGTGGCAATATGCACATACTCTTTGTAATTTGGAGCTATGTGTACTGTCATGCCCATGGATCAAAACCCTGAAATACAGTGAATATTTTTAATATAATTGCAAAATGTATGTTTTTAAAGGAGGGCTCATATGGTCAAAAATGGCTATGAATGCAGATCAGCTGGCTGGCTAGAGAGACAGACCCATGCAATATCACATCCACAGATGCAAACGTAACTTCAAACACAGACCCTTCAAAAAGAGGGAAAGAGGCGAGTCAAAACAGATTTCCCATGACTGACCAGGAACCCCTTCTACTTTTAATGAATGGATTTTAGGTTGCTACTCTGTCTGTTTCATTGCATTATGAATGCACTTTCCATATCCATCAGCCCTGTGGAAGAACATAAGAACCAGAAACAGGAGGAGGCCCATTAAGCCCACTCTGCCATTCAATAAGATCATGGCTGATCTTTTTGTGGCCTCGGCTCCACTTATCCACTCTTTCACCATAACCCTTCATTCCTTTACTGTTCAAAAAATTATCTATCTTAGCTTTAAGAACATTTAATGAGGAAGCCTCAACTACTTCAGTGGGCACGGAATTCCACAGACACAACCCTTTGGATGAAGAAGTTCCTCCTCAATTCAGTCTCAAATCTGCTCCCCCTAATTTTGAGGCTATGCCCTCTTGTTCTAGTTTAACCCACCAGTGGAAACATCTTCCCTGCTTCTATCTTAACTATTCTCTTCATAAATTTATGTTTCTAAATGATTCCACCCCTCATTCTACCAAATTCCAATGAACAAAATCCCAGTCTACTCAGTCTCTCCTCTTAAGCCATACCTCTCAACTCCAGAAACAACCTAGTGAATGTCCTCTGCAATCCCTCCAGTGCCAGTACATCCTTTCTCAAGTAAGGAGACTAAAACTGCATGCATTACTCCAGGTGTCGCCTCACCTGCACCTATATAGCAGTAAAATAACGTCTCTGCTTTTAAACTGAATCCCTCCAGCAATGAAGGACAAAATTCCGTTTGTCTTTTTAATTACCTTTTCCACCTGCAAACCAACCTTCTGCAATTCATGCACACGGACACACCTGGTCTCTCTGCACAGCAGCATGCTGCAATTGTTTACCGTTCAAATAATAGTCCTTTTTACTGTAATTCCTATCAAAATGGATGACTCCACATTTTTCAACATTGTGCTCCATCTGCCAGACCTGTTCCCACTAACTTAAACTATCATTATCCCTCTATGAACTTTGAGTCCCCTGCACACTTTCCTCTACCACTCATCTTCGTGTCACCTGCAAACTTTGACAGAATACACGTAGTCCCTAACTCCAAATCATCTGTGCAAATTATAAATAATTGCAGTCCCAACCAGAAAAGTACTCATTTATCCCCACTCTTTGCTTTCTGTTAGTTAACCAATCCTCTATCCATACTAATACATTGCCCATAATGCTGTGCACCTTCATCTAATGCAGCAGCCTTTTGTGCGCACCTTGTCAAAAGCCTTTTGGAAATCTAGAAACACCACATCTCCTGGGTCCCCATTGTCCACCACGCCTGTAATGTCTTCATAGAATTCCAGTAAATTAGTTAAATGTGACTTGCCCTTCATGAACCCATGCTGCGTCTGCCCGATGGGACAATTTCTATTTAGATATCTTGCTATTTCTTCCTTGATGATAGATTCAAGGATTTTCCCCACTACAGAAGTTAAGTTAATTGGCCTATAATTCCCCATCTTTTGTTTACCTCCTTTTTTAAAACAGTGGTGTCACATTAGCTGGTTTCCAACCCGCTGGAACTGACCCAGAGCCCAGTGAATTTTGGAAAATTACCACAAGTGTATTGTTATTTCTCCCGCCATCTCTTTTAGTACCCTAGGATGCATTCCATCAAGGCATGGAGACTTGTCTACCTTTCACTCCATTAGCTTGCCCAACGCTATCTCTTGTGATCATGATCGTTTCTAGGTCCTCACCTACTTTAGCCTCCTTGTCATTGATTACTGGCATGTTATTCATGTTCTCCACTATGAAGACCGACACAAAATACCTGTTCAATGCCTCGGCTATTTCCTCATTTCCCATTGTAAAATTCCCCCTTCTCATCCTCTAAATGACCAATGTTTATCTCAGCCACTCTTTTTTGTTTTATTATTTTTAGAAACGTTTGCTATCTGTCTTTAGTCTTTACATTCTAAGCTAGTTTACTCTCATAATCTATCTTACTTTTCTCAAACTCTGTAGATAACTTTTTTATGACCCTAGGATATCGATAATCAGGTCTGAGTGATTAGTCAGCTTTTAGTTCTATTGATGTCTCTTGTATTTTTTTTTTGATAGTATTAATTTATTTAAGTTCCTCAATCTAACTAGACTCATTTCCTCACTTCATCTGGATTTTCTTTTTTTTTCCACCATGAAGACAGTAATGAAGCATTCATTTAATGACTGCCATATCCTTACTCTCCATTATATTTTTTTTCCATCTTTGCCTTTCTCAGTAATCTCTTCCTTTCTCTACAATCTACGTTGAAGTGATTTGTTAGTTTACTCTTATATTTTAGGTTCTCTTTCTTTGCCAATTTGCCGCTTATTTTTTCCCTGAATTTCTACAATCCTCTCAATCCTTAAGATTACCAAACATTTTGTGCAACATTGTAAACTCTTTCAATCAAATACAAATTTAAACGGTGTTAAATATGCGATATATAATCATTGTGAATTATTAATCATTTGAATGATCAACTTTTAATTATTTCTCAATTAACCATAACCATATGCTGTTCTTGACCACGTAGTTGCTCTGTTCAGATTTAGGATTGTAGCTTTAATTTTAACCAAGTCACTCTTAAACTCAATGTAAAATTCAATCATTTAATGATTACTCATCAGCAATTGAATCTTTGTTAAGAAGTTATTAATTCATCATTTTTCATTGTACAATAAAATAGGTAGGTTCTGAGCATATCTGATCTAGAAAATTGTCCAGAATACATGTGGAAATAATATTCCAATGTTTTTGCTGCAAGTTTAGTTTGTCTAGTCCATATGAAGATTAAATTTCTCTACGATTCCTGTATAACCCTTGTTACATTCACCTTTAAATTTCCTGACTTAGACCCTGTCCATCGGTGAAGTTAGCTCTGTTGGCTAAATGGCTAGCGTGTAGTTCAAATTAACATCAATATTGTGGGTTCAATTCCTGCTCTGATGGCGGCAGACTTGAGACCCACCTTCTCACTCTACTCCTGAGACTTGAAGGCAATGGAAAGCCATCAGTGATGAAAACTACCAAGGAAAACGGCTCAGGATGAAACATCAGCTGACAATGAGCCAAGGACCTGCCATGGAGCATAGCAATCATAGAATGGAGTGGATGACTCTGTTGAATAGTACAAGTACCATTAATGTCCTTATAAATTACTCCCACCAGTATTTGGCAGCATTGTTGTCTATCTGCTTCAACCAACATGTCTATTGATATTCTGACCTAAGACCTTTGTTGTCATCATCCCATCCTTTATTATCAGGTACTCACTCCTCTTACATTTCACCATTCTCTTCTAAAAGAGAAGTGGTCAGGGGTATTAGTTCTCAATCTTGGTCATTCTGTACACATGTCTCCTTTTGTCTATTACGTAAAAACCATTTATTCTTATAAGTTATTGATTGCTTTCACACATTTAAATATAGCCCTTAACATTTTTTTCTATTTTTTTGATGTCATTTAAGTCCGAATGCCACATTATTTTTGATAAGCTCTACCTCTTCTTAACCCAGTCAGCTTATATTTACCCAAATTATTGCACTGTTTAAGCTCTTTGATAGATCTTGATATGCTCTTGAACGTACAAATGACCTGAACCTTCCCAGAATGACTTCATTTGACTAAGTTAATCTGGGAGAGTAGCTATGCGCAGTTCGATCCAGCACCAGTTCAAAAGTGTGAACCTGATAAAGACTGAATTACTTTATTTTAGTTACAATTTGTCATCTGTAATTTCTGTTGACTATGAAGTAAAATAGAGGTCATCTTGATGCCTATTATAGCCAATTCCACCTTTGTGCACTAATGCTGTCAAGGCTGTAAATGCTGATATACCTGATTTACACACCAGGATTTAATCGGCCTGAGAGGGTTCTCGCCCTCTGTGGGCAATTTCTGTCAGTTCCGTCAGGGGTGGGGGTGATCTTGATGGAAATAAGTGCCTATTGTACATTTATGTAGTCACTATTGGACATTTCTCTGGATTACAGACTCCACAGATGGAAATCTAGCCTGCTGAGAATTGCCCGCCAGAAACCAGCCTCACCTCATTGCTGTCAGTACCACTGGGAACAGGGGCAGCAGGAGGCTTGAGATCAATGAGGGACTCCATGACAAAGATCAGTAAGGTAGGATTGGGATCATGGGAGAGGGGCAGTTGGTTTGGAGACAAAAGCAGGGGATTGGTTTACAATAGCCTGCCATCTCTCTGATGCCAGGTCCAATTAGGTATCAAGTGCTTGACAATAAGGGACCACACCACCAGAAAGCCAGTAAGACATTTTTGGTGGTTACTAATTGGCCTTTGGCAGCAAGGGAAAGCATGCAGCTCTCATCTAACCCCTAAACCACCACTGAATGGCAGTGGAATCATGGAAATTAATGTCAGTTGGCTGTTAACGGGTATAATTCATATAATCATAGAATCAGTACAGTGTGGAAGCAGGCCATTCAGCCCATCATGTCCACACAGACCCTCTGAAGAGCATCCCATCCAGACCCACCTTATCCCTGTAACCCTGCATTTCCCATGGCTAATCCACCTCGCCTGCACATCCCAGCACACTATGAGCAATTTAGCATGACCAGTCTACCTAATCTGCACATCTTTGGACCATGGGAGGAAACACCCAGATAAAACCCATGCAGACGCAGGGAGAATATGCAAATTTCACACAGCCAGTTATTCGAGGGTGGAATTGAACCTGGGTCCCTGGCACTGTGAGGCAGCTGTGTTAACCATTATGCCACTGTGCTGCCCTGCCAACAGTTGGGATTTCCATGTTAGGTTCTTCCTTTCCTCAACTTAATTTGGGACAAATTTCCTCATGCTGGGAATCCAATGCAGGCATTTGTGTCTAACTCTCCCATTAGCAAGTCCGCCACCATCATCTCCTCCATCGTCATGCCCACTCTGGTGAGTTCAATTAAATCCACCTAGTGGTTTTGAGATAAACAATATCATAGTTGCAAGATTCTCTATGACATCACATGCTATAGTTAATTAGAGAGGTTAAATAGATATTCAGTAAACGAACTTTTTCTATGCTCTGGTAATCTATAAAAGACTGGATGCATAATATCACTAACAGTCATCATAGAGATGGGTTCTTTAACTCATCTGTATCAGATGGATTTGAATGTTCACTGAAAAGGAACAGCTATGTTTCACATTACTAGCCAACTCCATCATTAACCAACTCAGCGTGTTGTAGAGAATAAATACTTTCAACATGCAAATGCTTCAAACATCACAGTAAAGACAAGTAAATAATTACTATGTTAAAAAGTAATAATGGGAAATACTTGTATGATCAATTTACATTCATTTAAACAATTCTAATATATTTTCAAAATAAGCTGCTAATTTATTCACATTATAGTTCACATTATCGTTATAAACTGAGCACTGTTGCCAAATTTGTTGTTTTATATGAAGCACCCAATTAAATTAATGAGATCCATAATTATGTATTTCTTGAAGGAATTAATTGTAAATTTAGTTTGCAAAAATCCACTCAAATGCTCACAAAGCAAATCCATTGTGCACCCTTTCAGCACTGATGTAATTTGGAGTCCATTTAAAAATCCACATGACTTTCCGGATCTTACACACAACCTCTCAAAGAAAATAAATGTTATATTATTTTGTTTCATTTCACCCTCTATTTAGCTAGTTGATAGGTCATACTTCAGTATTAGCCTGAAACACTAATTTACTTAATGCTTTAAACTCTACTCCCCCTGCCTTGTCAATAAAATGAATCTATAGGCAGAAGTATAAAGTTGATAGACCTCTTGTTTACTCTTTTGGAAAATGATTAACACACTAGTTATGTATTCTAAGTTTTCATTTATTCAACACCGTGATTGAAATGCCAATGACAAAACTACTTTTTTTTATTTAGACGAGTAAGAACTAAAATGCTTGTTTCAGAATTGCTGGGTCAATTCAAACTGTCTGGAATAAATATTCCAAAGCTTTAGGAGGTAATTCAAGAAGTTCTGCACTGTTTATTATTTCTCTGAAGATTAAGTTATTGCATCTGCCAGTCAAGTATGCTGAAACGCTTTTCTTAACATGCTGAATTGAATTTAACATTAAATGAGCAATGTCAAGAAAAGCATATGAACAATACAATATACAACAACTGCAAATCAGAGATAAAGTATACATAAATGAGCATTAAGAAATTCCTTGGTGAAATAGTCCTCTTTCAATTTAAAAATTTCTAGCCATTATTGTAATCATATTGTCCATATATGGAGAGTACCACAGACAATTAAAACAATAGATTGTGAACGTTCAAGCCATTTTCAACTAAAAACAGTGAAAGTAGATGCACACAATGCTGTTTGAATGGTATAATACTGTATTGTAAAGATCAGACCATTGACAGAACCCTTTTGACTGATATTCCACTGTTAATTCATAGAGATTTCCTCAATGAAAAGAGCATATTAGGATTAAGGAAGGAACAATTGCACTTCTGTATATCATGCAATCTCATAAACTTGTGGTAAAGCGCGCCAGTGCCATGGTAAATTAGTATAATGTATTAACATGTCAGTATAATGTATAATTGGTATAATATATTAACTATTTGAAAACGCATGAGAGTTACACTTAAGAAGAAATACAAGATGACATATAATAGAGTTATACCACTGCTTCAATTTAATATTAAAATTCATTAATAATATTGATGGATTTGGGAAATTTTAAAAGCTCCTACATCAAAGTTGCATTTTAGTTTTCAATTGCACAGAAATATAGCTTTCTTGGCCTATAGTGTGTTGAGGTCATGTGGCATCAGAGATATCATCTCAGATTAAAACTAATCACTTACAAAAAGAAAGCTCACACAGCAGCATGCATTATCAACACTCTTTCATGGAAACAATGAATACCCAAAATAGATCTCTTTAAAATTTTATTTACCTAATAAATAAATATATTAAATTTATGAATAAGTATAGACATTGATCTCTGTGCATATTATTGGTATCCTTGCAAATTGATAATTCATGAAATTTGTTTTTGATGTTAAAACATTCCTAGTAATCCTCTTGATGCCATATTGTACTCGTTGTTATCACTAAAAAATTTTTACTCTTACGTTTGTGGTGAATTTGAGGATATTATAAGATTATTTATTTAGCCAATAAATTCATCTAATTCTAGGTATTTTTAAAAGCAACCTGTTGAGGTGTATTGTGATACATCTTTGGGGCAGGTGGGACTTGAATCTCAGGAATTATCTAATACAATTTAAAAACATGTTAAATAATAAGGGAAAATTGACTTACAGATGTTTCAGAAATAAAGTGTGCACTCTGTAAACTGAAATAGCAATCATGATTCTTATAAATATGCTATTAATGCAATGCAGAAACTTAATAGCAAATGTATGAATTTTATAGATAAATCACTAACACTTTAGCAATGCTCATTATCTTCATTGTTCCTTTTAAAAGGAGATACTTTTCAGTTGAATATATATCATAGAATCATCGAGGAGTGCAGCATGGAAACTGAACCTTCAGTCCAAATCATCCAGGCTGACCAGATATCCTAAATTAATCTAGTCCCATTTGCCAGCATTTGGCCCATATCCCTTTAAAAGCTTCCTACTCATATACCCATCCAGATGCCTTTTAAATGTTGCAATTGTACCAGTCTCCATCACTTCATCTGGCAGATCTTTCCATACAGGCACCACCCTTTGTGTGAAAAAGGTGCTCTTTTAGGTCCCTTTTATAACTTTCTTCTCTCACCTCAAGCCTATCCCTCTAGTTTTGGACTCCCCTACCCTGGGGAAAAGACCTTCCCTATTTACTCTATCCATGTCCCCCATTGTATTAAAAACCTCTATAAGGTTATCCCTCAGCCTCTGACATTCAGGGAAAATAGCCCCAGCCTATTCAGCCTCTCTCTTTAGCTCAAACCCTCCGACCCTGGCAACATCCTTGTAAATCTTTTCTGAACCCTTTCAAGTTTCACAACATCTTTCCAGTAAGGAGACCAGAATTCCTCCAGTAAATAAATCTGTATTCATAGCTAGCCACTATTGATCTTGCCTTAAGAAATATCTGGATCAACACCCCACCAGCAGATACTGGTTAATTCCAAGGCCTCTTAATTATGATGTACAAAATTTGACCATTTAATTATTTTTCAACATGGAAGTAAATGTTGCAAACAATGATATTTGTTTATCGTATATGTGCCTGCACATCCAAATAAAACACATATTGAACCATTATATGGTATATTTAATAAGCTACAATTCCAAGTATTTACACACTTGATTTGATTTTCATTTTCATTATGTATGAACAATTAGTTTTTATTCATGTATCCTCATTTACCATCATACATGATAGCACTTTAAAAAAGAAAATATTAATAAAATCTAATGGGTTGTAATACTTGGCTTGCTGTTTAAAATGATCACCACTCAAGCAAAATATTGTTCTTAGAAGTGTGATCTGTTGGCACATGTATGTCATGAAACATCAATACTAAAGGGAAAAATGCCAGTGCACCTCTGGTAACAAAATACATTTTTCTAAATTAAGAACATATTTTAAATTTTTAACCTTTATATTTCTTGTTAAACAGTTACAAATTGAATGATTGGATGTTTGATAAGCTAACTTGAAAATAATGATCACCCCTGTTCCTTAGAGTTTCTTATTTGCATCTCCAACCATGTTACTTACCTTGTTAAGTTGATAACCCTATTCTTTGCTATTTAGCAACTAACAATGCAATGGAAATTAGAAGCAGATATTGCTCCATTGATTTATCCTTTATTATTTCATGCAACAACCTCCACCACCAGTCATCAACTCGAAGCTGCACTTTAGGTTGGTTTAAAACTATGCAACATGCTGCAATAGGCAGTACTGTGGACAATCTGGTTACATTGCTTCCCTTATTGTGTCAGAATGCACCAGTGCTGCATCTCATGTTTTAGATGATAAAATACAGGATTTGCAAATACAATATCATATTCAGACAGTTTATAGAAAATTAATCGATTTTGCAGGTACGACATAAAAAAACAACCCGCTGCCTGATATTTCCTTCTAAAAGCTTCATGCTGAATTTTGCATGCAGCTCACTGTTGTGTACATGTGCTTGAGTTACAAGGACCAAGGAGCCAAACCCGTTCGGTTCTGGATATTATTTGCAGTTTTTTTAAAAAATGGCATTTGAACAAACGATCATGCAGGTGTAATCTACGCTGCGCTATTGTTAGATGGAGCTACACGAGCAAAAGGAAGCGTGGCTTATTTCCCTGTAAATGCAGAAAAGAAAAACGCTGCTCCGCTTAAAATGAAGTCAAATGTTTTGTCTTGGCGCCACATCCGTCACTGTAAACCTTGTAGGGTTAAAAGAAAAATAAATCCAGGCCAGTTAGTTTCACAGCTTTGCTTTATGTACACAACCCAAATTTACAACTGAAGAAGTATGGGTGACATTTTTACTAAGGTTTGAACATTGTATTCATTTTTAGTCAGTTTGGCTAAATGACATACAGCGTGAAACAAAAAGAAAGAGGCTAATTTGACGGTGTAACTCCTTTAAGACGAATACAAGTAACTGGAAAGACTTTGATTAAGGCTTGGTTCACGAAATAGGATTGAGACTAATCTTCAGATGACAGGATACCTCTTGGTATAATTGGACTGTTGACCACATACCTGATCCAAGCTTAATATTCCAATACTGCTATTCCTATTGTATTTCTTTGCAGAATCCCTCAGGGAAGCTAAGCCACGGTCGCAGATCAAACAGAAGAATTCTTGACAAACTCACTGCGGGGGCGCAGGAGCAGCAGCAGACGATGTTTGACTTACCCGCTGTGATCAGGCAGATGTTAAAATAGCTGAAAAACAGTAGGACCGTTGATCTCAGGTATACCAGAAAACGGCCCATTCCGTCAAATCCTGCCACGCATACTTGGAGCACAAGAAAGCCCCCTCGACATCAAGAGTGGAGATCTTCACGTCCCATTGCGCTATAAACTGCAATGTAACTTCTCAGCGGCGAAGCCCATGGTATCCACCTCGCTAACAGCTAGGGAGAGCAAGACTACATTTCAGCACCTTGGACAAATCAACGGTCGACTCTCAAATGCTAATTCCAGATGATGCTTTGCCGACAAAGTTTTCCCTCAAATGCCCGGGTCCTTGACAGGAGTAGGGGTCCTTCAGAACAAATGCAGCAATCTAATCACCCATAGCCAGTGCAGTCGATTCCTGGAAGCGATCAGACTCCTGTCCCCAGCGCAGATAATTCGCCACCGTGTTGTTGCGTTTGAGTCTTATTTACGGAGAGCGTAGAGTGCCAGCTACCGAGGAATGCAGGAAATAACAGGCTAATAGACTTCCCCAGCGTCCCAGCTGCCTCTCGGAAGCATGGCTGCTTCCAACTTTGCAATGTCTACCGCACGATTGGCGAGAATTCTCATAAAGTACCGCACATAGCAAAGCAAAGATTTATTTTTAATTAAGATTCAAGACTTTCGTTTGTTCTCTAGTGCATCTCATTGCAACAGTGGCTCTCAGTAGTAGTATTACACGGGGTGTTTGGCAGATATCTCCAATTTTAATAGCTTGGTCAGCCTCAAGTACCAGAAATAACCTTGAAAAGAGGTTGCAAAAAAAAATCAAACGCTTGAGTTTCATGAATAGAAATTCAATTAAAGGCGCCGCCTAAACTTCACCGGCAGCCGTTTCAGCCAGAAAAAAAAAGTTCTGATCACGCTAAGGTGATCCTTTGGCCCACGAGAAGTTTCCTACCTGGTATAGAACATTTAGGAAATTTATCATGAACCGCTGTTGTCTTTGCAAACCAGGGGGAAATCCATCATTTTTTTGCAGTATTGAAGGCAGCAAGCACTGAGCTCTGAAATCCCAACAGCAGCAGGATTGTGAAACTAACCAGTTTAACAAATAAGCTAACAAGTAGTTGTGTAATGACACGTTACCTCACCTAAAAATCATCTTAATTTTCACAGTATGCTACTTGCACAGAAATATGTAATATTGTAGAATGCTATTGCCGTCTAACCAAACCGAAAATCTAAGGGATTGGGGCGGAGTTATGACTGACACAATGGGTTAGTCGGTGGTAATGACCGCAAAATTCACCTCCTTGCCAATTCAGCACATC
Source organism: Ginglymostoma cirratum (assembly GCA_024137785.1). NCBI lineage: Eukaryota > Metazoa > Chordata > Chondrichthyes > Orectolobiformes > Ginglymostomatidae > Ginglymostoma > Ginglymostoma cirratum. The sequence goes on along the minus strand of JAHRHZ010000025.1, from coordinate 19,990,793 downwards.
AATATGGTCATTTTCACGTTACAACGAACCTGCCAAAGGTTGTCCAAAGTGCTTACTTGATTCAAGCGATAGACTCCCATTAAGATGAAGATTGGCGTCTGACAACATAAATGTCAGGGCAGGCTATAAATTTATTGGGAGGTCTCTGGACATCACATTATTTTCTGGGATGGAGCAGCTCGTCCTTGATCACGGTTCCAAAGAACTGAACCATCAATCACTTGCAAGTTAGTTTCTGCCTTAAAACTGAACGTATTTGTTTCAAATCGAGATTATTACTGCGTTTGATTTTGTTAAAAAAATGCATGAAATTGCGTTTGAGTGGATTGAACAGAACCGTTTCTAGATCACTGCTTGCAGAGAGGAAGAAGACTGAGAGCTTTAGAATAAACCGGAAAGGTAAATTGAAAACCAGAGGCTGGAACGAACAATTGAAGAGGAAAGGGCAAGAGCGAGAGATAGAGAAATGAACAGAGGACCTGCTCTGAGGGACGTCTCTGTCACAGAGAGCTGCTGGGACGTTATGATGGAGAATGAAAGCCTTGTAGAGACGGAAGGTTTTGAAGAAATTTCTCAAAAATTGGAAAGGGGCTATTGCCAGCAGCATAATGACCAAAAAAAGTAGGTTCTGATGATGGATTGGAGGCAGCTGAGGAGACGAATGGATGTGGGATGTCGGCCAAAGGAAAATCACAAGGTAAGTTGTAGAGCAATGAGACGGCAGCTATTGTCAAATGACGATGATAATAATGCTGTGTCAGATTATGTAGAGTCATTTGGAAGGCAAAACTTTCTGTACCAGATTCTACGAGGAATGTGTGTGTCTACTAGGCTGTAAATAGAATTTTAAAGAAAGTGCATTGGACTCAAAAAACAATACTTGGGAGCCTAAAGTCAGTTAGACAATGTGTGCGCAACCAAACAGCAGACAGAGGTGGAGCTATACAGTGAAAGGAAAAGTAGGATGAGAATTTTAGTATTTGAACACAGCTGGTGAGGCATTGATAGGGCTGATGGGAAAATGGGATTAGTGGTGTAGCAATTTGTCACACTTAATCATTTTATAAATAACTTCCAGAAAAACTGTGTATGACACTAGCTTTTTCAAAGAAGCTGCCAATAGATTGATGACGTCCTGTGATATGGATGCTGTGAGAGCTGGGATGCTGACAATAATAATTAGGAATTACTAAAAATCAGATCAGAGTAGCAATGAGGCAAATAAATAGGAACTGAAAGAAATTGCACTGCTAAGATGGTGCAGTGCAGAGATATGGAAACTTATGAAGGAAAATAGCTTAGGGAGGTGGGGTAGATTTGACTCCAATCGGGCAGAGCAGATGAGAACCTAGAAAAAGTAAATTGAGGTGGACAGCAATAAGGGTGTGCTTTCATTGACTTGTTTTGCTTTGCTCTATTTGCTATTGTTGCTGTACGTTAGTGGTATTGGTTTGTTATCTTGTCATTGTAGTGTTGTCATTGGAAATGTATCAGTAGTTTTCTGTTGAACATGTAGTACAGAAATTCTTGCATGAAAGAGCTCTATCACACTGGACCCATTGAACTGTGGATGGGTCCTGATAACGAAAAGCTTTAATTCAGGCAACATATCAATTGTAAAACTTGCTCAACACAAAATAAACTTACTTACATAGCAAATGATGGAACTCCATGTGGGTCTTCTTTCTGTGCCTTTGTATCATAGGTGTGCTAACAGTCAAACAGGAATGTTGATGCTGAGAGTTGGAATCAAATTGAGAAGCTTTTTGACAGGAAGTTGAAATAGAAATAAAATCAATCCATATCTGGGGGTTTAAGGACACAAGGCAAAACAGGACCCCTAAGTATACCATAGATTCTGAAGTGACAAGATGATGTCAGGCTTTCCTCTTGGTGCCTCCTACCACCATTTTACTAGGCCTCCCACCACCTCCTATTCCAGCACTAGAGGGTTGATAACTTGCCAACTGGGGAAACAGGTGAACATAAAATGTAAAGCTAACAAGAAAAGTGAAACTCAATTTCCTTAAGCAGGCTAACAGCCAGCAAATGAAAAAGATAGTTAGGTGCAATGACCACAAGATCCGATAAAGATCCTTTATTGTGTGACCAAAATGTAGCTTCGTTCTGGTTTGATGTTGAAATAGGGATGCCTGTGTTTATGTTGTAAAATAAAACAAATCCCAAAAGTTTAACATAGCTAATTTGTAACAACATACAGCTGTTTAATAGTTTCTGTAAGGATACTGTGAATAACAGAGCATCTTTCATAGTGGAACAAGAAACAGACCAATGATTGTCATAAATAATAGAAAAGGTCTCTATGCCGTCTTATTACATTTTACAAAAATATGTCAGTGTTTCACAAACAGCAGGGGTAATTGGAAATGCCTGCAGAGATATACAATGGGTGGTAATGGTCCAACTACATAATAACTACATAGTGTGATGTTCCGGAGTATGTAACATGCAGCTGACTTAGTACCAATTTTGATCTCTTGTTTCATTTTCACATTCACTCTAACATTCCTTTTTGTAAATAGTTATATAAACAAATGTACTGATTTATTCATGCTAAGATTCTACATTACGCAATGGTGTTGCTTGGGGAAGCTTATTGACCAAGAAACCTTATTGTTTGAGAGGGTCTTTTGACTTTAAATATTTATGGCCAGATGGGACTTCTGTTCAATGAGTTATCTGAAGGAATGTGCTTCTAACAGTGCAGCTGTCCCTTGACCTAGATTCAACATCAATTCTTGATGTTGAGCTTGAAGCTAAGTCCTTCTATTTCAGATGCAAGAGTGCTGCTATCAGCTAATTCAGCCAAATGCAATAACTGTATCTTGAAATAGCGTGAAGCCCGTTTGATTTCCTGATTTAGCTTGAAGGCTGCATCATTCATACCATTGTCTTAGAAAATTATCTTTACTGTCCTTTTTTTTACTATAAGGAATTTTGAACTTTTTCGATTTCAGTTAATACTGATTCAAGGTGAATTGCAGGAGATTTAGAGGGAAAGTTAGGATGCATTTTTTTTAACCCAGAGGATGGTGAGAGTCTGGAACTTGCTGCCTGTAAGGGTGGTAGAGGCAGAATCCCTAATAACACTTAAATATTTAGATGTATGCTTTCAATATCAAAGCATACAAGGCAATGGGCCAAGTGCTACAAAATGGGACAAAAGCAGTTAAGTGCTTGTTTTTGATTGGCACAGACTCAATGGGCTGAAGAGCTTTTTTCCTGTGCTGTAGATCTCTATGCCTCTGATAGGTTGCCACATTTCATCCAATATGAAATACCAGGGAAACTAATGATAAAATACAGCCTACAGTAAAATTATTTTGGGATCCCAAATAATATATCACAACAGTACACAACATTAAAACAAAAACTGGCATATTGTGAGCTAACAATCTGCAAAGGGCAAGATTGGAGAAGTTTGCTGTTCCAAAATTAATCCATTATAGGTGGATTTTAAAAGGATTCATTAAATCCTGCATTATTTAAAAATCGTTTGACCCAATCATTTCATCATGACTTTCCTTCCATCATAATTTGTGATGTTTGCTAACAGTTGCACGTTGTGTGATTTGCAGTGTCACTTGCAAATCTTCAGATATTGAAACAGTTTGCACCCACATACAACGTGTGAACAACAGTGAGACTTTGGCATAAAGATGCACAGTACAGAGACAGACCATTTGGTATAACTCATCCATGCTGACCAGATGTCCTAAATCACCCTCTGTGAAAAAGTTGCCCCTTAGGTCCCATTTAAATCTTTTCTCCTATCACCTTAAACTTATGCCCTCTGGTTTTGTACTCCCCCACTCTGGGGAAAAGACCTTGTCTATTTACCCTATCCATGCTCCTTTATGATTTTATAAATCTCTATAGACTCAACCCTCAGCCTCCAAGGAAAATAGCCCCAGCCTATTCAGCCTCTCCTTATAGCTCAAACCCTCCAACCCTGGCAACATCCTTGTACATCTTTTCTGAACCCTTTCAAGTTTCACAACATCTTTCCTATAGCAGGGAGACCAGAATTGCACACAGTATTCCAGTAATGTCCTAACCAATATCCTGTACAGCCGCAACATGACCTCTCAACTCCCATCATCAATGTCCTGACCAACAAAGGCAAGCATACCAAATGCATTCTACATTATCCTGTCTAACCATGACTCCACTTTCGAGGAACGATGTACTTGCACTCCAAGGTCTTTGTTCAGCAACATTCCCCAGGACTTTACCATTAAGTGTATAAGTCCTGCCCTGATATGCCTTTGCAAAATGCAGCACCTCACATTTGTCTAAATTAAACTCCATCTGCTACACCTTGGGATTTTGATTAGATGGGCCATTGTACTCTGAGGTAACTTTCTTTGCTGTCCACCACACCTCCAATTTTGGTGTCATCTGCAAACTTACTAACCATACCTCCTGTGTTCACATCCAAAACATTTTATATAAATGACAAAAAACAGTGGTCCCAGCATCGATCCTTGTGGCAGACCACTAGTCACAGGTGTCCAGTCTGAAAAGCAACCCTTCACCACCACCACCACATGCCTTCGAACTGGTTCTGCATTCAAATGGCCAGTTCTCCCTGTATTCCTTGTGATCTAACCTTGCTAACCAGTCTACCATGAGGAACCTTGTCAAACTCCTTACCGAAGTCCATACAGATCATGTCCACCATTCTGCCCCCCTCAATTCTTATTGTTATTACTTCAAAAAACTTCAATCAAGTTAGTGAGACATAATTTCCCACTCTTAAAGCCATATTGACTATACTTGATCCATCCTTGCCTTTCCAAATATATGTAAATCCTATCCCTCAGGATTCTCTCCAACAACTTGCCCACCACTGATGTCAGGCTCACCAGTCTATAGTTCCCTGGCTTTTCCTTAAATAGTGGCATCATGTTAGTCAACGTCTGGCCTTCCAGCACCTCATGTGTTGCTGTCAACGATACTAATATCTCAGCAAGGAGCCCTGCAAACACTTCCCTAGTTTCCCACAATTCCAGGGTACACTTGATCAGGTCCTGGGGATTGCACTGATGCAAACTACTCATTTAGTATCTCCCCTATCTCTTGTGGTTCCACAAGTAGGCTGACTTGCTGATCTTTAAGGGCCCTTTTTCTCTCCCTAGTTACCATTTCATCCTAAATGTATTTGTAGAATCCCTTTTTGGATTCCCTTTAACCCCATTTGCCAAAGCTTCTCATGGTGCCTTTTGCCCTCCTGATTTCCCGTTTAGTTATACTTCTACTGCCTCTCTATTCTTATAGGAATTCACTCGATCTGGGCCAATATGTGGCAAGTAATACTTGTGGCCCACAACTGCTGGCTAAAGACCATCAGCATCAAAACTCAACTATCATCCTGTGATTGTCAATAGCATTATAATTGCTGAATCTCCCACTATCAACATCCTGGGGCACCACTGACTAGACATTATCTAAACCAGCTATTTAATTATTGAGGCTGCAATAGAGGGTCAGTGGCTAGGAACTTTGTAGGAAATAACTCCCTACCTGACACCCCACAGTCTGGCTACCATTCATAGGCACGAGTCTGGAGTGTGAAGCAATACTCCGTTTGCTTAAAGGAATGTAGCTCCAATACCACTCTAGATTCTCAATATCATCCAAGACAAAACAGTCTGCTTGCCTTGCACCTAAAGCATTCACTCTTTTTCAGTGATTCCCATCAGTGTGTACCATCTACAAGATACACTGCAATAACTCACTAAGCCTCCTTCAACAGCACCTTCCAAATACATGACCTCTCTCAGCTAGAAGGACAAAGGCAGCAGAAGCATTGGGACACCAGCAGTTGCAAGTTCCCCTCCAAACTACACACTATCCTGACTTGAAACTACATCACTGTTCCTTCATTATTGTTGAGTCAAAATCCTGGATGTACCTCCCTTACAGCACTCTGGGTATACCTATATCACATGGATTGCAGTTTTTTCATAAAAACTGCTAATCACCACATTCTCAAGGGCAACTATTGGTGGGCAATAGATGCTGGTTTTGCTGGTTTACATCCCACTAATGAATTTAAAATGTGAGCATTTCTTAAAGCTAAATGGGAAAATTATTGTTTGTGTTGCAAACCAGTACCTCTCTCTCTGCGTGTGTGTGTGCGTGCGTGCGTGTGTGTGTGTGTGTGTGTGTGTGTGTATGTTATAAGCACTGTTGTTCACTGTTCAGGATCACTAATTCAATGACTATTTCTTAAGAGTCACTGAAATGACAACTTCCTTCCTCGCCGCAGATGATGCCAGGCCTACTGAGTTTCTCCAGCAATTTGTTTTAATTGAATGAACTACATTTACTGTCTTAAAGCTTAACCATAATGGTCTGAAGAAAGTCTGCTTTGCAAACTTTAAAAAAAGATCTTTTTCACAAGTCCCTTGGAGCTGATGAAATACCAATAGATATTAATCATGAATATCACAGTTCAATAGCATTTTCCACCTTGCTGGGTTACTGCAGTATAAATCATGTTGTTGATTATCCTTAAGCTGTCATTGCAACCAAAGGTAAGAAAAATAAACTTGAAGAGGATCTATGCAAGTGGATTCTAAATTTGCTGGGCACCATTTTTATTTAACCATCTTTACTTACTTGGATGTTAATTTTTTTTTGCTTATATTTGAAATTATCCTTCATTGTTTGTTCCACTTACACAAACCTGAGTAGACAAATGGATAAATATGGATTCTGGAGTATTAATGTTTTGTGTGGAGAAATCAATCTTCACAATGTAAAGGTGTACTCATTTATGAATCAGTTCAGGGCCAACATTGCAACAGTAATTGAATGCTCAAATATATGCTTAATTACTGGGCGGGTTCCACTAACTGAAGCAGTTTTAAGCTCAACCCTCAGCCAGAGATCAGTATTTACTGATATGGATTTTGGTGTGGGGTGGGGGAGAGGTTTTATGACCAGGAAACCCAGAAGCGCAGTGTTCCCAGATTGTCACATTTTAAGAAATAGATATCTCTTCCACTCCTGACAGAAGCCTGCTTGCTTGGCAAACCTCACTCCCTGTCAGATAGCAAAATCCAATGGCAAAAGGCAAGTGAACAGTGTGGATCATGGTTGGGAAGTTTGAAAGACATTGGCAAAGATTGGAAGAGGCTTGGCAATTGCCAAGGAGAGCTGTGGTAAGGTGGAGATCAGGATCAATAACCTGACTGTTCAAGTTCAAGGCAAGGTCCTGGAAGTTGTGGGAACTTTAGAAGTTATGCTATTAGGTCTGGAGGCAATCCTGCTTCTGGCCCACAAGTAGTGCTGTAAGGATACTTGATAGATCCAGCCCTTCTCATTTCCCAAAGCCTGGAAACCACAAAACATCGTGAATAAAATTAGAAACACTACTGGAATGAAGGCACACAGCTTCTTTAACATGTTTAGTGACTATCTCACTTCCTGAGAAAGAATGAGCCATTGCTGTTGGTTTTTGGGATTTTAACATGACCTGCGAGTGGAGTTTTGGATTGGGGGAAGGCAGATTTCATTTTTAAATGAGACAGAATCTGGGCAAGGTAGACTAGGAACAGCTACTTCTGGGCAAATTTACAGTGCAACTATGGGCGGTGCTTAAAAATTAATTGAAGGGATATATGAAGTCCCTTAAAGGTCAAATGTAGAAGCAAATTACTGAGAGAACCCAGGATGTTTAGGAATATTCTGAACCGGATAAGAAGAAAAACAGGCTTTTAACAGGTACAAGGGGAGCAAACCAACAGAGGCACTAGTAGAGGATAGAAGGGGTGTGGGGGAGCTTGAGAAAAAACAATTAGAGCAAAGAGAGAAATGATAAACACCGTTGGGTAAGATGAGGGAGCATTCCAAGATATTCTGTAAGTATACCGGGGGAAGAGGATAATCAGGGAAAGAATAGACCCTATTTAGGTTACAAAGGGGGCAATCTGTGTGGAGCCACAGAACATTGATAGGGTGTTAAATGAATACTTCAGACCAACCTTTACTTGAGATGACGATGTAGGTACATATTTCAGGAAGAGGAACTGTGAACTTTTTTAACAGATTGTTAGAGTGAAGGAATATTGGAGACATTCATAGGCTTAACAGTGAATAAATCCCCAGGTCGATATGAATTGTATCCCAGGCTGCTGTGGGAGACAAGGGAGGGAATTACAGGAGTTCTGACCCAAACTTTTAATTCCTCTCTGGCCACAAGGAGGGTGCCAGAGGACTGGTGGACAGCTAATGTGTTTGTAGTTTAAGGAGGGTGGTTGAGTAACACAGGAAATTACAAACCAATGAGTCTTATAATGACTCCCAATGAGTGATTGGGAAACTACTGGAGAAAATTCTGAAAGAGAGAACTAATCTCTCCTTGGAGATGCAAAACTTGATCAGGGCTAGTCAGCATGGCTTTCAGGGGGACACAAAAATGGTTAACAAATTTGATTGAATATTTTTGAGGAGACGACCAGGTGTGTAGATGAGGTAATGCATTTGATGTAACTTGTATGGATTTTGGCAAAGCCTTTGACATGGTCCCACATGAAAATAAAAGCACATGGGATCCAGGAAAACCTGGCAAGTTTGGATCCAAAATTTTTTGAGTGGAAGGAGATAGGTAGAAAGCTGTTTGTGTGACTGAAGGCTAATGTCCATTGGTTTACCATAGGGATCAGTGCTGGGTCTCTATATTTTTCATGATAAATATAAATGATATGGAAGATGTGCTGGTGAGGGGAGTGGAAATGATTAGCCAGATAGTTGACAGTGAGGAAGAAGGTCTCAGGACACAGGAGGATATAGACCGACCGGTCAGATGGGAAGATTAATGACAGATGGAATTTAACCGTCAAGTGTGTGGCGATGCATTTTGGAAGAAGTAACCAGGCAAGGAAGTACTCAATTAATGGCAGGACACTTAGAAGCTCAGAATAACAAAGGGTCTTGGAGTGATTTTTCACACATCCACGAAGGTAGCAGGACAGGTTAATAGAGTAGGTAAGGCATATGGGACAATTGCCTTTATTAGTCTTCTCAGATTATGAGCAGGGACATTATGTTGGAGCTGAACAAAACTTCAATTAGCCGACACCTATTGTAAGGATGTGATGCACTGGAGGGGATGCAGAAGAGATTCACCAGGATGGAGCAGTTTTATCAATGAAGAGATGCTGTAGACCGGGGAAGGCTGAAGGGGGAACCTGTTTGATCCTCAGCCACTTTTGCTATCTACAATCAGATCCCACTACCACAAAGATATTTTCTTCCCCACCCTATCTTCTTTCCGTAGGGATTACTCATTCCATGACTCCCTTGTTAGCTCCACACTCCCCACCAACTCTTCCACCACACCTGGCACCTTCCCTGCAACAGCAGGAAGTGCTACACCTGCTCCTTTACCTCCCCTCTCTCCTCTCTCTCCAAGGCCCCAAACAATCATGCCAAATCGGGCAGAAATTTACCTGTACATCTTCTAACTTGGTCTATTGCATTCATTGCTCCTAATGTGGTCTCTCTATACTGGAGAGACCAAGCGCAGAGTTGGTGACTGATTTGCAAAACATCTGCACTCTGTATGCTCCAATCAACACCATCTTCTGGTTGCCAGCCATTTCAACTCCCTCTCCCCATCCCTCGGTGATGCGTCCATCCTGGGCCTCCTCCACCGTCACAATGAGGCCACTCCTAAACTGGAGGAACAACACCTTATATTCTACCTCAGGAGCTTAAAGTCTGATGGCCTCAACATAGAGTTCACCAGCTTCAAAATCTCCCCATCCTCTGCCGCATTCCATGCCCAGCTTTCCCTCTCATCCCTGCCTCCTTGACCTGACAAAACCTGTCCATCTTCCTTCTCACCTATCTACTGCTGACCAATCTTACAACCCCCTACCTGCATCCATCTATCACCATTCCACCTACCTTCCCCCAGCCCCACTCCCCTCCCTCTGTTCATTTCTGAGCTCCCTACCCCCTCCCAAGCCCTGAAAGGTCCAGACCCAAAATGTCCACTTTCTTGCTCCTTTGATGCTGTGCTCTGCCAGCTCCACATTTTATTGACTCGGAGAACCTGATTGAGATGTACAAGATGGAGAGTCATATACAGGGTGGAAAGAAATAAACTGTTCCCTTTTAATTGAAGGGTCAATAACAAGGCAGCACAACTTTAAGCAGTAAAGCAAGAAGCTTGGAGGGAAAAGGAGGATTCTGGGGGGAAACAACTCCCCGAGAGGGTGGTGGGTCTGGAATGCACTACCTGGAAACGTAGTTGATGGGAAACGTCACAACCACTAAAAAGAACTTGGATGAGAACTTGAAATGTCATAATTTTCAAGGCAATGGGCCAATTACTGAAAGGTAGGACAAGTGTAGATTTAGAGTAGTGGTTAGTGCAGACTTGATGGTCTGAGTGGCTTCTTCTGTACTGTATGGTTCTATGATTAACATAACAGTAGTTTGCTGGAGGGTCAACGGGTGAATGATTTCTCTTCTCTTCCAGTAGTTGAATTCTAACATTTTATTTTTATTTCTTCAACAATATTTTCAGTACAATTAGCAAGTTTCCCAGTTGTGGAGTTGTTATGGTATTCTTTTCAGCTATTGCTACTGCCTTCAGAAGTATGTTCCCTGGCATGAAAAATACCAAAGGTCAAATCTCCTCTTTCTTTCGATGCTGCACAAACAGAGGTTGTGCAAGGAAAGTCTGTGTGGGAAATGTGGGTGAAAATCAATAAAAATGGTTGACAGAGCTTGTGGAAAGAGGTGTCACTTTTTATATTGAGGATAGCTGAGTTGAAAAAGACTGAAGCATCTTTGGACTTCTACACATTCATTTCCAGGAAACTGCAGGACTGACGAGATTACTTGCTAAAAGAACAGAGTTTGTGAAAAGCATTGTTCAGCTGACTGTGTTCACAAAAGCAAGCTGAGATCATCAACCAAGCTTGCACAATGTTTCAATCTGAGAAGTTACAGGTATAGTGGCCTAAAGAGACCAAGAAACCATTGTAAACACTTGCTGCTGCTGCTGTTGTCCATTAGTCTATATGTCCATGGAAAAAAGTGGCTGGGATGATACTGAAAAGTTTGACTTTGGCAGGAAGAATGATAAAAGAATACCCATTCTAAAATGAAAAAGGGGGTAGTTCCTAAGACAAAGGAGAAGAACTGCACAAAACTCACTAATGGGCCACTAATCTCTCAGTTTGCCAAACTGGAGAACTGGCTATACCACTTGGAAGCTGTATTAACACTAAAGTTGTCTGAGCTGCCGGCCGTACAACTTAGTATTTTAATGTAAGCTAAACCAGTTAGTTAATATACTTTTAGGATCTTTTTAAATCCTGAGTTCAATGACCTGGCAAAGGTAGGCTAGATAAGAGATTTGTTGCTTTTATTTTAATAACAAGAAACCACTTTTATTGTTCACTTCAATTGTTCACAAGGTATAGAGGTTACATGGCTCTCTAGCTATTCCATCTGAACCTATGTTAAATACACTCCTCAAACCTTTCTTGCATTCAACTCCTTATAGCTCCATCTTCTCAGGTAATAGAATCTGTCGATCACTTATCCTTTCTATTATAACGCCTGGTTCCAGGAGGCAGCTCTCAGAGGTTCATTTCCACCCAATTACTTTGATATTGTTCACCTTGATACAGAAGAAAAAGACAAAGATTCAACATATGAAAAGATCAGTTTGCCCCCCTCTGCAAGGCTATTCAGTGATTTGCTGAGTGTTTTTGGTGTTTTCTAATTTTATTGCAGCATCTATAATGTTTGTTCAATGGAATTTCGTTGTTGTCGTGAATGCAAAATGGTTCACAGAAGGTCAACATGTAAAAGTATACAACAGGGCAATCAAAAGAAACAGCAGAAGGTTCACAATGGCAGCACACAACAAAAATTGCCAATACCCAACGGAACGGAATGCCTAAGAAAAACTGACAGAACTGCGGATGCTGTAAATCAGGACCAAAACCAGAAGTTGCTGGAAAAGCTCAGCAGGCCTGGCAGTATCTGTGAAGAAAGATCAGAGTTTTTTTTTTCTTCACAAATGCTGCCAGACCTGCTGAGCTTTTCCAGCAACTTCTGTTTTTGTTCCTGGAATAGAATACCTGCTGGTTTTCTTAGCTTGAATGTTTCAAGATGTCTTGTATGTCACTCTTTAAAGATCTCTGGTGGGAATCAGAAAATAAATTTCTTAGAGTAGGAGTTTAAGGTTGCTTGAGATTTTGGAGGTTGTGTAGTTTTCAAATTTGTATACCTAAATCTTAAGTGATGTTTGCAATTGGGCGCATTGTGCCTTGTCAGCTCTTACCTGACACATTCCAAAATGAATCCTACTCTTTCTGCTTTGCAGAATGTATTGTAATTGATTTGTTATTCATTATATATTATCCCTATAAATAAACATTGTATGTACTTGCATATTGAATGGATTATATATTATACTTGTGTGGCTTTATTTGGCCACACATTTCAATATCTTTTCATTAAGTTCATAATTGTATTTTTTTCTGATCAGCTTGTAAATATATCACCTTGCACTTACATGAATTTATTCCTAGGAAACACACTTTCCTGCAAGGCTTCTTCTGGTGCAGTGGTCATTTCCCTGCCTTAGCGCCAGAAGGTCCAGGTTCAAGCCCCACCTACTTTGGAAGGTGTTGTTACTGTTATGAAGAAGTCATATTGGACTCAGTGCTAACTCTCTTTTTTTAATACTCTTTTTTAAAACTTTTTTTTCTAAGAATTTGTACTTAACTCTGTACTTGGGTACCGTTTTGTACTTACAAGTCACCACTAAGGTGCCATTATAAACTTTCACTGAACTCATGTGGGTACATGTGACAAAGCTAACTCGATTCAATCCTCTCCACAGATACTACCAGACCTGTTGGGTTTCTACAGCATTTTGTTTGTCATAACATGCCTGAACAGGTTGATTTAATATGTCTGCGATGTTCCTTCAAACTAAGCACGTCATCTTTCATTTCCACTCCTGGAACAATAAACTGTCTTTGTTACAGAAAGAAAACTGACTTTTTTTTCTCTTTAACCGTGAATGTTTACAATTTGTCAATAAATGATAAATGGGAGGTAAGTGGAAAAAGGTAACATCACCATAGTCCTAGTGGACCATAGAGCTGCGCTCTCATTAGAGAGAGACAACTGATGGTGTGGTGATTTTCAAGTTAAACCACATCAGGCAAGGGGAGACGTTTATGGTTATTTATATCTGTCCAGATTTCAAACCCACACTATTAGCATTACTCCACATTACAAACCAGCCAAGTGAGCTGATTCCTAACAGGAAGACATCATATTTCTCTGCTGATTTGCGATTGTTGGAGTGAAAGTGCCCCTGAAAAAGAAACAATAGATTTTTGTCCTCATGGCTTACATGCCCAGTGTAGAAAGTACCAGGGACTCACTGTAGGCATTCCTTTCCGTGCAAAGGAATCTTGTCAATGATACAGGGTACGCAGATCTATTCTTTTTGTATGTTTGTATTTTGACTATGCTTGGCTATGAGAAGGAGAAAATAAATACACCAAGTTTGAAGTTTTTTTTCTTTGTAGTGGAAGAGAAGACAGGACAATCTTACATAATTGGTACAACACTGAAGGAAACAAATTAACAGCTGCAAACAAGGGAAAAGGTCATGTCTGTTTGCCAACTGTGGTAAATAAAATGGCAGGATAAAGGCATTTTGGTTTCCAAAGTAACATCAGTTTTATAAGACAGCAACTGAAAGGCACTGGAATAGTTGAACAAAGCAGAGCTCAGTTGTCACTGGGAACTCAACAGGGGCTCCTTCAGACAGATGCTGTGAATTTAACATCTCTCAACTCTCGCCAAAAGATGTCAGACCCAGTCATCTCTGGCAGATTATAATAGAATGAAAGAGGAACAAGTTCAATTGAATAGTGAATGCTGGAACCATGTCAGGGAATTGCCAACGCATTGTGGGCAGGATGATAAGAGTGTGCTTTTGAAATTTGCTTGGCAGATGTCGTTGTGAGCATACTTCACAGGATGTGATTTTTATGAACTTTTACATGAAAATGTACAATAAGTTACAAATGCAGAGGTCAATGTTCAAAGTAACTTTAGATTCTGTAAGGGTGTTAACAACATAATTTGTTTTACAACTGCTGAATCTTTGTCCTATATTAGAAAAGCAAGTTTATAATTTATGTCAAAGAACATTCAGCATTCTGTCCTCATTTAAGTGTTTCCAGATCCCTCTGCGCTTTGAGCTCTCCAATCAAAGCAATGAGATTGATCCCAATTTCCAACTGATGTTCAAAAGCAATCAAATGGAAGAGCATCAGTAAAATAAACCATCCAATTTCCCACCTTGCTTTCCTGAAAGTTTAGCTTTTGGGCATTAGTCCCTTTTTAATTACTTGGATTAGTGATTAGTTGTCATATACTGACAGTGACAGGGGTGGGGGACCTTATTTACTTACCTGAACTGCAGCCAGGAGTCGTCTTAGTCATATTGTCATGGAGAACACACAATTTAGGAGTTCCCCACAAAACATGGAGCTTTAATTCTAAGGAAGTATTTGGGGCCATAAAAATCTAGTGAGAGCACAAGTGTGGGGCTAGCTGCTGCTGTGAGAGTGAGAATTGTTTGGCACCGAAATTGGTGTGAAATTTCAGGAACTCAAGCTCATTGGTTGGAAGTGACTATTGATCTAACTCTGAGCTTGTGGCATTTTTCATATGAGCCAGTAGAAAAGATAAATCAGGTCAGAACGGTTTGAGCTATCTTTTCTAAACCAGCACAGGCAAAGACAGAATTTAGACACAGGAGAAGGTGCTGATTTGTGAATGAAGGCAAGGAATTTCTACTTTCCACTAATCTCCTGTTTAGAATAAACAGTACAGAGCAAAGTTAAAGTTATTCAAAGTAAGTGAAGCTAAACTAAAGTGAGGGCAGGGCAGCTTGGCTAGGTGGAATGCCTGATCTGTGGAAAGTGACACCATCTGCACCAGTTCAAGCTCTGGGATTCGGAGCTAGAGTGGTGGCTGGACTCACTGAGCATTTGCAAGGCAGAAAGCTACATTCAGTAAGGTTGTCATGCTGCAGGTTAAGGGCAAACAGGCAAACAATGCAATATGACTACCAGGTTGTCCAAAACCACCAGGCAGGCCGTTCAGGAGCCCCTAGCAGCCCCACTCACTAACCAGCTTTACATTCTTAACATCAGACAGGATGCTGGTTCATGGGAGTGCAGCAGTAACCAAGTTTGTTGCACCACAGGGGTCCAGTTGTACAGGAAGGATAGAAGAGTGGAGTGACAGTACTGATAAGGGAGTTTTGTTGGTTAGGAGATTCTATAGCCAAAGTCACTTCAGGACAGAATGTTGAATCCCTGGTGCAAAGGGTTGTGTATGTTACAGAGCAACTCCTAGATGATCTTCTAGGGAGGGAAACAGCCACATTTCATGGTCCTTTATTGGTCCTAGCAATACAAGAAGGAAGAGGGATGTGGTGCCTTAAACAGATTTTAGAGAACCAGTTTGGAAAGTTTCTACCTGGACCTCTAATTGTTGAAGTACCACCAGTGTTGTGTGCAAGTGAGTACAGAAATGGGATGATAAGACATATGTGGGTTGGTGGGAAAAAAGGTGCAAGAGGGCAGAGTTTCCTGGCACAGCAGGACTGATTTTGGGAGATGGCACCTGCACAAATTGGAAGGTTGCACCTGAGCAGAGCAAGGACTGGGATCTTTGCAGTGCATGAGTGCATGTTGTTAGTCTAGTTGGTGTGGCATTGAAATTGATTTGGCAGGGGTGTGGAAGCCAGGAGAGAATACCAATGTAATATTAGTGTGCACAAAATGCTGGGAGATGTAGGTAGCACTAGAATATAGATGGAGTCCGCGAAGAAAGTAATAAAATCCAAACTAAATTGGGGTTATGCCATGTATGTGAATGCTGGAATGTAGTTAAGATCAGGAAGGTAAAGATAGTTAACAAAATGGGAATATGATGTTGTACAGTAATGAAAACCAAGTGTTAAGGAAGGGCAGGACTGGGTGTTCAATATTCCTGGTTACAACATTGTCAGAAAAGTAGTAGTAGTACTAGAGAGAGGCTGCCTTCCAGAGGGTTCCAGTAAAGGATCAGATGGTTAGTGTTCGGGGACAAAAATTATGCAATTAAATCACTTGGTGTAATGCATATGCCATAACTGAACAAATTTGCAGTGAAATTTCAGTAAAGTGGAGTATTATAGGGGCCTTTAATGACCTAAATGTAGGCAGGAACAGTGGTCTCTCTCAGGATGAGAGGCAAAAGTTCTTAGATTGTGTTCAGGAGAATTTCTTACGAAGTACCTTTCGGGTCCAACAAGAAAGGAGGCGCTGCCAGACCTGGCTGTTGGGGATAAGATTGACCAAGTAAACCATATGTCAATGAGGAAACATGTAAGCACAGTGCTCGTCGTATCAAAACATTTCAGATGATGGAGAATGGCAACGGTTAATCTAAAGTAAGAATAACTGGTTGCCAGAGAGCTGGCTTTGGCGGAATGCAAATGGGGCTGAGCTGAATAGACTGGAATTAAATTTGGCTGGAAAAGCTCAGCTGAACAATGGATAACCTTCGAAGGAGGAGAAGATTCAAATACAATCAAGCTACATTCTCTGAAAAGGAAAAGGTAGAATAATCTAATCCTTGGGTAACAAGATAGAGATGAAGTTGACAAAAGTGTGTATATGACCAATGTTAGGTAGAAAATACAATTGAACTAAACTAAATACAAGAAATCCCAGAAGGGAAATGAAAAAAGCAAATAAGAGGAGCAAAGAAGGATTATGAGCAAAAACTGGTAGCTAACAAAGTGAAATCCCAAAGGTTACCATAAATGCATGAACAGTAAAAGTCTGTTTAAAAAGATGATTAGGGCCATTTTAGGGATTAAGAAAGGGATTTAAACATTGAAGAAAGAGGCATGGCAGGGTGTTAAATGAATACTTTTCATCTGCCTTTACCTCTGAGGCAGCTGCTGCCTAGGCCATCTTAATGGAGAAAGAAGCTCAGTCACTAGAAGGGTTTAGAACTGAGAAGGAGCTGGAATTAAATAATCTGTTTGGTATTTAAAAGTTAAGGCACTGGGAGAACTGCATCCAAGGATATTGACGGCTATTGAGTGGAAATGGGGAAGGCATTGGCAACAACCTTTCAAATTTTGCTAGTCTCCAATGGAATATTGGAAGACTAACATTGCAAGATTAAATTGTAAACATTTCACCCTTCTTCAAGAAATAAGATCAGTAATTACAGGCCAGCCAGTGGTGGGGAAACTGCTAGGAACTACTAGTTGCTATTGAAGTAATATTTTGAAAAATATACACTGATTTTGAAGAGTGAACATGAATTTGAGAGTCATATCTGTCTAACCTGTTTGTTTTTTGAAGACATTAACAGGGCTGATGAGGCGAATGCTGTTCATATGATTATGGACTTCCAAAAGCTGTACAATATAATGCCACACAACAGGCTTGTGAAAAAGGTTACAGCAAATGGGATTAAAAAAGTCAGCAATATGGATACAATATTGGCTGAGGGACAGGCGTTAAGGCGTGATGGTGAATGCGTACTGTTTTGGGCTGGAGCAATGTTTGTGGTAGAGCTTCCCGGGGATGAGTATGTGACCCTTGTTTTTCCATATAAATGACTTAGACCTTAACGTCAATAGGACAATTTTCAAAGTTTATAGATGTTAAAAATTTGGAATAAATGTAAACTAAAGAGTACATAGCCAAGTTGGCAGAGTCAATAGATAACTGACAGAGTTCAATGTAGAGAAATGTGAAGTGATGAATCTTAGTACAAAGAACTTGAAGACAGAATTAGACAAAGGGTGATATTGTAAAGGGTCTCAAGACCAAATACACCTGGGTCTAAATGTGCATAAGTCATTATAGGTGACAAGACAGGAGGACGGAGGTTGTTAATGAAGCATTGTGTTCTCAACTTTATTAATAGGGACATAGGGTACAAGAGCAAGGAGTTTTACTGAACTTGTATGACACTACTTGTACTCCAGTGTACAGTTCTGGGCACTACACTTTAGGAAGATTGTAAATACTCTGGAGAGATTGCAGGAGGGGTTTACAAGAATGGTTCCAAGCTTCAGACACTTCAGCTATGCAGATTGGAAAAGTTGGGTGTGGTTTCCTGTGGAGAGGAGTTTTTTATGATTTTTGAAAAACTAAGGACCTAGACAGGCTAGACGGGGAGAATCTGTTCCCAATGGTAAACGGATCTAGAATCGGGGTGACAGATTTAAAGCATTATGCAAAAGAATTAAATGAAGTTTTCACCAACAAGTAGCTAGGATCTGGAACTGATTGCCTGGAAGTACAGTGAAGGCAGGGCCAAATGAAACATTCCAGAGGGCATTAGATTGCTTTATTTAAAATCATGGCCATTCTTACAAGGAAAAGACTGGAGATTGGTAATAGCTCAATGGGCATAGAGCAGCTGTCTTCTTTTTACACTGTAACATTTCTATAATTTTGTATTCCACACCATGTATGGGGAGCCAACAGTCCATCTGTCTCTGGAGGTTAGCCTTGTTTAGTCAGTAATAGAAAAGCAAAATGCTGCAGATGCTGGAAAGCCAAAACAAACACAGAAAATTCTGGAGAAACTCAATTGGTTTAGCAACACCTGTAAAGAGAGAAGAATAGGATTCGTGTTTTATGTCTGGTATGTATTTCTCTAACGTTTTTTGGATTGTTTCTGATTGACGGCTGAGCTGGCTCTTTAGTCAAATGTGGGGGGGTGAGGGCGCGCTCTCAATGAAAACTACAGCAGCAGAAAGGGGTCTGGATTGATCAGGAATGGGGTTGTAGAAAGTAGAGTTTAAGGTTTGTGAGGATGGAGTGGGGCGGGGGGAAACAGCGTGGCGATTAATGTGTGTAGTTGAGGAAGCAGGAATGTTGGCTGATCCTATGGGGCAAGGTTGTGGCAGAATTTGGTTGAGGGGTTCCTGGCTTTGGGAATAGATTAGAAGTTCTGGGGTGGGGAATCAGATGTTATGGTGGGGATTGAGTGGTGGATGAGAAACTCGAGAGAGAAATCAGACTTTGCAGGAAGGGTATCAGACAGCTGGAAGTGAATTAGATGCCAATGGGTTTGGAGTGAGGTGGCTGTTTGGAGAGGGCAAAAGAACATTAGAAGCTTTGTGGAGTCAGAGGCTTGGGGATGAAGTATCTGGGAGGATGGGAGAGAGGAGAGTCCAGTTGCTGATTCTCAGGCACACATTCAGGCCAGGGGTTAGGTGTTAATTTTATTTACCTCAGGAATTTTCTGCATTTCCTGATGTTTGGAAAAACCTAATGAGTGTCAAGGTTGTAACTTTAATGAGCCATCCTGTGGTCTGGAGTGGTGCAGTGCATGTTGATTAGGAAAATTGTCTAATATGTCTCCCCACCTCTTTTAGGATGTTTAAAGTTCCAATGTACCTCCTTAGATCATGTTGGACACCTGCACACAACTTGAGTTAAAATCAGAAGTGGCCAAGTTAAAGCAAGTTTTGGGTCAAGAAACATTTAACAGATTTTAATCCCTCACATTACCTAGTTCCACTAGCTTGATTAGGTTACAATGCTCACCTAGGTGTCAGTAGGTCACTTAAATTTTGACTTGTATTAGGAATTGTCTTTCCCAATGTACATTTTTCTATGTTTTCAAATAGATAACAATCGGTTGCGAGCAAGAACACAACCCTAGAAATTTGACAATACTCTGTTGTTTACAAGTATAAAATAAATAAGAGACCAACAGGTCTTCTGTGTTGTAGTAATTGGAACCAGGTGGATTTCATTGACTGATCTTTGGCCCAGGTTAACAACCCCAATCTTGAAGCCCTGGCTGACCAATATGAACAGGGTATGTTGAAATGGCAGGCATGTATAGACTGTTGCTGCACACCATCCACCTCTTCTGCATCCACGGCCTGGACACCTGGCATCCCATTGGGAGAGGCAATGGCCTAGTGGTATTATTGCTAGACAGTTAATCCAGAGACCCAGGTAAATTCCAGGGACCTGGCTTCAAATCCCACTACAGCAGATGGTGGAATTTGAATTCAATAGTTTATCTGGAATTGAGTTTAATGATGACCATGAATCCATTGCTGATTGTCAGCAAAACTCATCTAGTTCACTACTTCCTTTTTAGGGAAGGAACCTGCCATCCTTACCAGCTCTGGCCTACATGTGACTCCAGGCCCATAACCTTCTGAGCAATTAGGGATAGGCAATAAATGTTGGCTTAGCCAGCAATGCCCTCATCTTGTGAATGAATAAAAAATACCCCACCAGGCAGTGGGGATCCCCAGTAGAGGGCTCTCTTGCTGGGAGTCTTCCCTTTTTCCATTGGGGATGTAGGGTGGAGGGTGTTGCATGCGGCAGTCCCTTGTAACTGCAGATTGCAGTCATCTGTGGACTCCCAATCTAACTGCTTGTTTTGTGGCGCTGTGGAGTCCGTGGACCATGTGTACATTGGTGGTCGGCTTTTGTATTCCCTTCTTCAGTTACCTAAAGAACATTTTGCTTTGTTTTTGGCTGCAGTTCAGCCCCATGCTCTTGACCTTTGGGTGCGGTGAGGTCAGAGGAACTCTTCATGGGTCTGCTCCAGGCTGGCAATAAACAGGTCCAGGCAGAAGGCCAAGTAGGGGATCATTTCTGCCAACTGCCTGCCTCTCTTCTGTTCGAGCCTGGGCCTCATTGAAGAGGGAGCACAGTGTCCCCCAGTGTACTCGGTGCCTTTAGGGAGGTGGGCACCTTGGATGGAGTACTTTCTTTCCTCCTCCAATTCTATTTTGATTTAATCCCTACCTTCCCCTTCACTTTTTTCCACATACATATTGCCCTTGTCAGGTTTTGCTTGTTACTGGTTACCTGGCCATATGGGTGTTTTTCCTGGTGGTGGAAGTACTGAATAGTGTTTTTGCAGATGGTGTCTTTACTGTGACCATACACAAGCATGCGCGCACATACACCCATTCACCCATTCACCCATTCACCCGTCTCCCCAAAACTCCTAGATCTGTGCCTGAAACAGGTAACAAAACAGAAGTTGTTGGAAAAGCTCAGCAGGTCTGGCAGCACCTGTGGAGGACAAAACAAAGTTAATGTTTCGGGTCCGGTGACCCTTCCTCAGAACAGGTTTACTGAAATAGGTAACTGACTTTGTATTTTTAAATGACTGATACACCCTTTCCGAAAAAAACTTTCCTCAAATGCTGTTAATGTCTGGCTAATTACACGGATGCATGTCTTCACACCACATGACCAGCTGTCCTGAGAGCAAATGTTGCAAAGCCACCAGGAACCTGGTAAGTTTTTAATAATAGTGATTATTCACTTCAATGTAAAGTACTCCCCACAATTCCACATTGACCAACTTGGCTATCTGTTTGTCCCACTGCTTCTGATCCATGCCACAACCCTGCTCCTAAATGCACCTTTATCCTTATTTGTTTCTCCATCCTCTCCCCAATCATCCTCAGGGTTACTTCCACATTCTGGAAGACAAATCAAAGGACTTCTGCCAGCAGTACAGCAACCCAATATTCAGATTTTTGTTTTGCATAGCCACTAGTGGGGTGTGGAATCACTGCCAAGCCAGCACTTATTGCCATCCCTAATCACCTGGAGAAGACAGTGATAAACTATCTTCAACTGCTACACTTCTTAGGGAATGGGGATTGGGGTAAACCTATTGTGGTGTTAGGAAGGCAGTTCCAAGATTTTGACCCAGTAACAGCCAGGGAATTGTGATATAGTTTCAAGTTTGGATGATGTGGTGATGTTCCCATGCATCAGCTGTCCTTGTCATTCTAGGTGGTAGAGATTCTAGAAGACGCTGCAGAAAGAAACTTGGTGAGTTGCTGCAGTATATCATGTGGATAGTATACACTGTAGCCACTGTAGATCAGTGTACAGATAGTGGAAGGGGTGCTAATCAAGTGGGTCACTTTTTTTTTGTTTTGGGTGGTGTCAAGTTTCTTGTGTTGCTAGAGTTGCACTCATCCAGGCAAGTATTCTGTCAACTCCTAACCTGTGCTTTATGGATGATGGACAGCTGAGGAGTTAGATGAGTTAATTTTTGCAAAATTCCTAACCAATGACTTGCACTTGCAGTCATTGTAATTCCCAGGATGAAAATAGTGAGAGGTTCTGATATAATAGTGGTATTGAATGTTAAGGGTGATGGTTAGATTCTTTCCCTGTTTGAAGATGGTCATTGCCTGGTTTATGTGAAAGTTACTTTCCACTTATCAGCCCAAAGCTGAATGTTATTCTGGCCTTGCTGTATATGATATGGACTACTTCAGTATCTGAGGAGTCATGAATGATGCAGAAATTTTTTGAAATCAGCAGGCATCCCCATTTTGGACTTGATGATGGAACAAGTGTCATAGATAAAGCAGCTGAAGGTAATTGGATCCAGGACATTATCCCGGGGAATTTGTACAGTAATGGGATTGAGATAATTGATCTCTAACAATCAGAACCATCTTCCTTTTGTACATGCCCCCCCATCCCCAAGTGACTCTGAAATTCTGAAGCAGTCACACTGGCGTCAAAGCATTAACTCCTGTTTCCCGCTGCACAAATGCCGCCAAACCTGCTGTGTTTCTCCAGTATTCTTGTGTTTGTTTCAGATTTTCAGCATGAGTAGTTTTCTTTTGTCACTTTGACTTCAGTTTCCTCGTGATCCCTGACACCACACTTGATTAAATGTAATCATGATGTCAAGGATAGGTACTCTCTCCTCACCTCTGGAGTTAATCTGATTTTGTGGACCAAGGTTGCAATGATTTAAGGGGGTGAGTGGTCCTGGCAGAACCCAAACTGAGTGTTAGTGAGCAGGTAATTGCTGAGTAAGCACTGTCAATGGCCCCTTCCAGTACACTCATGAATGACTGATTGTTGGGGTGGTAAAAGGCCAGGTTGGATTTGTCCTGAATTTGTGGACAGATTATACCTGGGCAATTTTCCAGATTTCAGAGTAAATGCCAGGACTATTGCTGTACTAGGAGTGGCACGGCGACTCAGTGGTTAGCACTGTTGCCTAACAGCGCCAGTGACCTGGGTTCAGTTCTAGCCTCTGCCTGCTTGTGTTTGTGTTGGTTTTCTCCCACAGTCCAAAAATGTGCAGGTAAGGTGACTTGGCCATGCTAGGTGGATTAGCCATTGGAAATGCGAGGTTACAGGGATAGCGTAGATGGTGGGATACTCTTCAGAGGGCCAGCAAGGACTCAATGGGCTGAATGGCCTACTTCCACACTGTAAGGGCATGACTAATTCTGGATATAAGTCATATTTTGGTCATCAGGGCCTGTAGCTCTTGCAGTCTCCTGTGCCTTCAGCCATTTCTCAATCACTTCATCACTAGGTAGATCATCACTCAAAGCATGGCTGAAGATGGATGCAAATACTTCAGTTTTTTGTCTTTGGCTCTGTCATGCTCCCCCATCATGGGGATATTAGTGGACCTGTGCAGAGTTTAAATCTATCTTTTGCTGGGATTGCTTGATCTTTTGATGGTGACTTTTCAGAGAAAAGCTAGCAGGTATCTACAGATCACTTCTGATGTAAATGGGGTCTAGGCCCGAAACGTCAAGTTTTCCTGCTCCTATGATGCTGCTTGGCCTGCTGTGTTCATCCAGCCCCACACCTTGTTATCTCGGATTCTCCAGCATCTGCAGTACCTTTTATCTCCAAGACTCAATGAGTTGGCTGTTTGACCCATTCTGGGGTTGTGAAGTGGTTAATAAAGGAACTATCTAGAATTTTCACTTTTATTAAGCTAGTCCTTGATAAGCCAGGATAGGGAGAGGCAGGGAGATTGTGAGCTGTGCTTTTGGATTGAGGCAGAAGGAGCATCGTTGCAACAGAGTGAAATGCTGGAGAATACAGGTATTCAGGGAGGAAGAGGAGGATATAGCATTAAAGGACTGGAAGATTGCCAGTTTGAACTGGTGGCATGGAAGAAGTGAGGTGAAGAATGCACCCAGTTCAAACTGGCAATCTTCCAGTCCAATGGCTACGTAAAGGTAGCTTTTTATTTTTGGACACAGTTGTGATTAGCTCATTCAAAATGTGTCAACTTTGTTTTTCCTTGTTTTAGTTTCTTTTAAACAAATCCATCAATGGATAATGTTTAAGGTTAGCCAGAATTCCTGAAATTTTTTGTTTTTAAATAAAAATTCAGCCTCCTAAAAACAATCTAACAATTTGGCACCTCTGACATTTGCATTTCTCCTTCAGGATTTCAATTAGTTATTTTTGATTCCACACAATACCAAGGAAGGAATATTGGCTATGCTTACAGGTTAATTTATAAAACTCCATTAATTCCCTGCTTTCACATGCCATGCTCTATGTTCAGGTTGACTCTAGCCTTGATGTTTTAAGAACCAGTTGTGCAGGTTTTTCCTTTTAGGTTGTTACTTTTCTCATGTTTGACTGTTATTGATATTCACTTATCTATTCAGGCCAAAGAGCTCTGCATTGTTCGGGAAAAACATCACTCGACATGTACAAAGGCTGATCTTTTCTAGATTTTTTTTACCCAAATGCTTAACTGATTGCAGAATCTATCTCAGCTTTCTGATCTGCCATATCTTCTATTCAATTGTCTCGTATAAATAAGGCCTAATAGCCAATTTTAGCCGGGTAGCTCATTCAAAAAAAAACTTCGACTTGATTTATTGTTGTCACTTGTGCCGAGATACAGTTAAATATGTTGTTTTACATGCTCTACAGGCAGATCGAACCATACAAAGTGCAACGGGGTAGCAGAACAGAGTGCAGAATAATATTACAGCTGCAGAGAAGATGCACAGAAAGATCAACATTAACATTTTGAGAGGCCTGTTCAAATGTTTGATAATAGTGGAGAAGAAGCTGTTCTTGATAACAAGGTGTGGAGCTGGATGAACACAGCAGGCCAACACAGCAGGCCAAGCAGCATCATGATGCTGCTTGGCCTGCTGTGTTCATCCAGCTCCACACCTTGTTATCTTGGATTCTCCAGCATCTGCAGTACCTATTATCCAAGAAGCTGTTCTTGTACCTGTTCGTATGTATATTCAAACTTTTATGTCCTCTGCCCAATACAAGAGGGTGGAAGAGTATGACGTTGAGAGGGACCTTTTGATTATGTTGGCAGCCTTTCCACAGCAATGGGAAGTGTAGATGGAGTCAATGGAAGAAAGGCTGTTTTTTGTGATAGACTGGGCTGCGTTCACAATTCTCTATAGTTCCTTGCAGACTTGGACAGAGCAGTCGTCATACCATGCTGCGATGCATCCAGATAGGAGGCTTTCTATGGTGCATCTATAACAATTGGTAAGAGTCTTTCTGGACATGCTGAATTTCCTTAGCCTCCTCAGGAAGTAGAGGCGTTGTTGTGCTTTCTTGACTGTTACATCGACAGGGGTGGACCAATGCAGATTGCTGATCATCACTCCCCAGGAACTGGACGGTCTGGGCCGTCTCCACCTCAGCACCATTGATGCAGACAGGGGAATGTCCTCCACTCTGTCTCCTGAAGTCAATGACTACCTCCTTCGTTTTGCTGACAATGGAGAGATTGTTGTCTTTACATATGTTATTAAGCACTCAATCTCTTTCCTGTACTGTGTTTGTTGCATGAGATCTGAACTACAATGTTGGTGTTCTCACCAAAATTGTAAATAGAGTTGGGGTGGAATTTGGCCACAGTTGAGTGTATAAGGAGTACAGTAGGAGGTTGAGTACACAGCCTTGCAGGGGACCAGTGATGAGGATCCTCATGAAGGAGATGTTGTTGCTGCCTCTTACTGATTAGTCCATGGGTCAGGATGTTGAGGATGCAGTTACAGAGGGGAGTAGAGAACTAGGACTGAGTTTTGAGATTAATTTATTTGGAATTATGTTGTTGAAGGAAGAGCTGTAGTCCATAATTAGGACCCTGATGTAGATATCCCTGTTATTCAGATGTTCCAGGCGTGAATGCAAGGCCAGGTAGATGGGATCTGTGCCAGTAAGTGAATTGCAAAAGATGAAGGCAGTCTGGTAGATTGAAGTTGATGTGAGCCATGACTAAGCTCTTGAAGCATTTCATTATTATGGAGGTCGGTGCCACTGGAGAGTTGTCATTGAGGCACGCTGTATGACTTTTCTTTGGCACTAGGATGATTGTCCTCTTTAAGCAGGTAGGGACTTCAGATTGAAATAAGGAGGAGTTGAAGATGTCAGTGAATATCCTGCCAGCTGGTCCACTCAGGATTTAAGTGCATGGCCGGGAACTCCATCAGAGCTGGTCACATTCTATGCATTCATTTCAAGAAGGCCGATCTCGCATCAGTCGTGACCAAGGGTATCGGTGCACCCGAGGCTGGTGGGACAGGTGATATAGTTTTTCTGCCCTTCTACTCAAAGCAAGCAAAGAAGGCATTGACCTAATCGGGTAGAGATGTACTTTTGTCCATGATTCTGTTCAACTTTTCTTTGTAGCCCATTATGTCATATAAGCCTTGCCACAAGCAATGGGTGATTGGTCTGGGTCTACAGCTTAGTTTAGCATTGCCTTTTTGGCATCTCTGGCCTTGCAAAGGTCATAACTGGATGTCCAGTATAGGTCATGGTTGCTTGATTTGAATGCCTTAGACCTAGACTTCAGTAGGGAGTGGATCTCCCGGTTCATCCATGGTTTCCAACTGGGGAACATTCAGATTAGCTACTTTGTATGCAGTCTTCTACTCGCTTACTAATTAAGTCTATTTCATTTAGATTGGCTGCTGAGTTCTTGAATATGGACCAGTCCACTGACTCTAAGCAATCCCATAGATGCCCTTCCATAGCCTCAGACCAATACTGCACTTCTTTCTGTACTGGGTCGTCACACTTCAATTTCTGATCATAAGCTGGAAAGAAAAGAACGGTGTAATGTTCTGATTTTTTTCGAATATGTCGATGGGGTATGGAGCAGCAGGCAACTTTGGTTTTATAGCAATAGCCAAGGATGTTTGGCCCTCTGGTGGGACAGGAGATGTGTTGATAGTATTTTGGTAGCATGTTCTTGAGGTCGGCCTGGTTGAAGTCACCAGCCACAATGAATAAGGCTTTGGGGTGTTCCATCTCCAGACTATTTGTAGTGTTGTATACTTCAAGTACACACTTCAAGTACACACTTCACTTCTGCATGGGATGTAGACCACTGTCAGGATAGTGGAGGTGAACTCAAATGGCAGATACTAGGGACTGCACTTCACTAAGATATTTTAGGTTCAAGGGGTGCAGTAACTCAGCAGGTTACCACATTGGAGTGCTAGGAGGTGTTGATCAGGAGGCAGACCCCACTGTCCCTTGCCTTGACCAAGGATGCTGATTTCTCCATTCGGTGACCTGAGAAACCCTCAGATTGTAAGGCAGCACACAGCAGTCTTCCAATTTGCTTTGGAAAGTGAGTCTGGCTTTGAGGCCATCTACTTTGTTTTCAATAGCTTGGATATTTGCCAGGAGTATGGCGGGGAGGGGGATTTTAAAACACCAAAGTTTCAGTCTCAACTTAAGTCTAACATGGTTCTCATTTTCCTGGGTAGGTGGCTGCTCCTAGTTGATTCCGGGCATCAGTGAGGGAGGTCTGCAGTTCCGGAAAGTAAGTGGGTGCATCCGATGGGGTCTTGGGTACCAATTGTGGCACTGAATGTTCTGGAACGTCTTGAGGTCAGTTTAGTTGGGCCTCCTTGATGTGGGGTCAGGTCTTGTTCCTGTACCAGTTGGGCCTTGGCTCTGGAATTCCATGGGGTGGTCGGGCTTGTAAGAAGCCAGTAGGCCCCTGATCCCTCTGGACTTGCCTCCAACATCAGTAATTAGCTCGCTGGTCGGCGAATCTTCATACTGGAAAGTAGATTCGAGAACATTGTTAGTAATTTTAATAGACTTGGAACTGAGGTTTAAAAGAGCAGAATGATAAGATATGTAAGAATAAGATCTGCTATACAAAGCTCATTTGCCATACTGCAGCGCCATCTTGCCAACAACTAAGTATGTTCAAAGAGATCTTTTTCAGAGTGGGTTGTCTGGAGGTTCCGTAGCTTAAAAATGTGCGTTATTTCTGGCCCCACTCCAAATGGTTTTGACAGGCTGCTTGCTTGACAAGTTGGAGACCCTGGCGCATGGTTAAGTCTGTGACATCAGGCCACAGCTAAGTAAGTGCAGCAAGTACTTCCAGTGGAACAATGGTCCGTGTTGAAGAAGGAGATTGAATCACAATATGGGGGAGGCGTGTTACTGTTGGGGATAGTGTTTGCTCAAGGGAGTCGGTTGGTTGGAACCGGAGTTGATGGTGGGGTTTGGCAGAACCATAGAAATTCCAAGGGAGATGAGACGGTGTGCTGGTTTAATAGGTAGTTTGTAGGTCTGAGAGGCCTTCAAAACCAGACCCATCCATGGTGCACATTCAGCCATCTTCACGTGCTACAATGTGATATCACCACATATATGTTCCAGGGCTTTCCCACCATTGGGGAGACAATGGGATGGAGGGGAGAAAAATGTTAATGCGAGCTTGTTTTTTGTGTTCCAATCATAATGTGGCAGCTTCAAGCAGGGAACAAAAAAGTTTGCTGAGGTCTGATTAATAGAGGTGGGCTAAGGATCAATATACAAAAGTGATGCCATCTACTACCAGACTGTGGCCAGACAAACCATAAAAACACTGTCCAACCCATCCTGGCCCATAAGCAATGATACAAGGATGCTCACTAATTAGTTCAATTCCTCCAGCCTGCTTTCACATGGTAAGATTTTCTGAGACTTGGCAATTAGAAATAGAATGATTGTTAAAGTGAAGACAGTTGGCTTTTTAAAGGACCAACCAGGATCCCACAAACAGATTAGTCTTGCACCCATCTTGCCACTTTTACAAACTGGAAGTGGGCATGTGTTCCTGGGAGGATAGGCTTCCTGCTCCACATATTTTGAATTGGACCTGATCCAATATATTATTTTTTGGCAGTTAGGATTCAGACTATACTTCAGTAGAATCCAAAAGGAATTTTCACAGATGCAGATTTTTTTGTCCTTCACACTATAGAAGATCATGATTTGGTGCATCATGTCTACTACCTGCTCTTGCAGCACCTAACACCAACCACAGTACCCTGTTCAGTTCCTCTGCTCCGCATTTTTTTCAGTTTCAAATATTTATCCACTTTCTCCATTTAAGAAATGACAGTCTGTGCTTTAACTATTACCTTTGGCAAAAGCAATCCATTGTCAAAACATTGAGTGTAAATGTCTTCCAAGTTCTCCCCTACTCTTCAGTGACAACTTTTAAATTGATGACTATGAAACAATTACTTCCCATCTAATAGAAATATTTGTTCCCTGTTCATCCTGTCATGACCCTATATAAATGTAGAAAAAATCCATCAAATTTTTGTTGGCCTTTTGCTGCTCTGGTAGAAACAGTCCAAGTGTCATAAATCTCCTTAATCATCACCCATCTCTTGGGGGAGGGAAAACGTTCCAAAAAAAGTATTGATTTTCATCTGATTTGGCACAAGCCCTATTTGTGCTATGAAAGTAAGAGAATTCTTAGTAGAGCCCAAACTCTTGTCACAAAGTCCAAGTTACAGTGGCTATGCAAATTGCCTCATAGGGTTGCAATTGACTACCATCATTTTATGACTCAAAGACTTTACATACAAGCAAAGATCGAGTAAAATAGCTGATGTAAAATAGGTGGTGGAGCAAACATTGGCTCATGCTTGTTACTAAACTGGTTGCAAATAGAGGTTGACAAGTCAGGGCAAGAAGAATTTATCACAGCAATCACTGTTTAATTTGCTCCCATGCTGGCTGACTTTGCAAATATTGCCCTCAACATCAGAGGCTGAACCTGAAACCTTGTGATCCATATACTTGAGAATATGCTGGTGTATGTAACTTGGATCTTGTACAGAGCAAATCATAACACTCTTTCTTTAAGTTTGGTTAAGCCTGAATGATAGTAAACTGAAGTGACAACCTTCAACATTCAATCCTCACAATGCATCAACAAGAGACACCACAATCCTATGGTTAAAGTGGTTCAAGAAGTCAGCTCACAACCACCTTCTCAAGGAAAATTAGAGATGTGCAATAAATGCTGACCCAGCCAGTGATGCCTACACCCCATGAATAAATAAAACAAAAACTTTATGGTTTACTTCTCCTTCCTCTCTTGTACTTTTATAACTTACAAATATAACTTTCTGAAAACTGAGTTAGCTGTTTCACTTCCTGTTATGTCAAGCAACTTGAAATAATAAGGCTGATATCGAACGATTACGCTCTGACTCTCCCATGATGGATATAAAGCCTAAGGCTGAAGGCTCCTGCATTGGGATCAATGTATCTGTGTTGCTGATTAGAGGCAGCCGCCCTATTCCCATTGCACTAACGTACCTGTTGCATTTAAACAACATTCCAGTCACCTAGTGCTTATTCCATTTTTGTTTTCAGGATGGCTGTTATAAGCCCTTACCTTCCCATAAAGCTTCTCCCACAAGGGAAAAGTGTTCCATTACCTTTATACTCCATGAGAAATTAACTTCTCTCTAACTGGGTAGAATCTCAGGAACCTGAAAACAATGGGCTGTGATTCTGCAAAATCTGAGAGAATTGCATGTGAAATTGAACAAGACCTTTTGATTTCTGGAGCAACTTGTTCCCTTTTCCTAAAGGGTTCTGGGCATTGAGATGAGATTTACCCTAGGAGTGGTGAGACGCCTATGAATAGAGATTATTGCTTTCTGCCAGCCTCATTAACTGCACAGCTCACCTGTTTAAAAGCAGCTTCTTACCCTTACATCCACAAGTGTCACTCCCACAGCGCATACTCTGGAGCAGCTTGGACTCGAACTTTCTTAAGCAATAGTCAGGAGGGCTATAAGAAACTTTCTATGAGCAATCTTCCAGAAACTAGTGACATCCCAGCTGAAATATTCAAGAATAGAAATACTCATGTGTTTAAGAAATAGTGGTATCTTTTGCTTTATTCAGAACTGGGGTGATGTGCTTCAAGACAATTTCTTAATAGGTTATCAAGAACCAAGAGTAAGCCATTCAGATCCTCGAGCCTGCTCTGTCTTTCAATAAAGTTCTGGTTAATCTCGAATCCTTAATCCCATTTATCCCAATGACCTTTGACTCCCATGCTTAACAAGAATCTACCACTGCCTTAAAAGGTATTCGAAGACTCTGGGCTGAGACTTTTTTTTTCACTGAAGCATAGGAAGTTGAGAGGTGACCTGATAAGTTTATAAAATTGAGTGGTATAGATAATGGTAGTTCCCTGGGATGGCGGATTTCAAGGCTAGGGACATCTTGAGGTGAGAGGAGAGAGATTAAAGACATGGGGTGGGTGAGGGGTGGTAGTGAGTGGAGCAAGTTTTTTACACTGGGTGGTTCACATTGTGGAATGAACTTCCTGAGGAAGTGGTGGATGTGGGTACGATTACGATGTTTAGAAGATATTTGGATAAGTATATGAATAGGAAAGATCTGGAGGGATATGGTCCAGAAACAGGCAGGTGGGACTAGTTCAGTTTGGGATTATGTTTGGCATGGACTTGTTGAACTGAAGGGTCTGTTTCAGTTCTGTATGATTCTGTTTCTACCACATTTTCAGGAAGAAAGCTGTGGTGATTCTCATTCTTCTGAGAAGGTTTCGCCGGATCTCTGTTTTAAATGATTTTTCAGTGACTACAAGGATGCCTCTAATTCATCTCTACAAGTCAACACGGTGAAAGTCAATCTGTGAAACAATGGGAGAAGTTCTTGAAAGGCTTATTCTTAATCAAATTGTCACTCCCCTTTATGAGTCTGTGGCTAGCCACCCCTTGTCTTATGTGCAGGTAAGGGAACAGCAGATGTGACCTGTTTAATAAAAAGTTGAATAAGGATCCCTCTATGATGTTAGGTGACTTTGGTAAGGCTTGTGGATAGTTCTGTACAAATGATTGCCTTAAATAATGTCTTTCACCTTGGGAAGAACAAGGATTTTATCTCCAAACAAAGATCAAAGTAGCTCTTAAATTCTTTGTGAGACATGGACAACTAAGTGTTCCATCTTCACTCTGATCTGATGGTAATATCAGGTGGCAGGAGAACACTAATGTTGCTGCAAACTGCTGCATATGTGACATGGAAACATACTTGTCAGAGCTCAGCTTTGTTGGGTCACTCATGTGGTTTGCATGGAGGATTCTGGATACCAAAGGCAATATAGACAGCTGAGCATGGGTATCCACGCCATAGGACACCCCAAACTTAGATATAAAATTAATTTTATAATCTGACTTCAGAGTTGCAAGCTGGGCCCCAGTACACAGGAGGAAAAAATTTTGGACAGACATAAGTCAAGTCTGTCATCAAAAAGTCTCCATATTTGAGGACAGCAAAGTCAAGGTTTTGAAGATAAGTGAGGTGCAAATCCAATGACTCCATTTATTCCTCTAACACTGACTTCCTCAATTGTTTGCTTTTGGCAATGCAAATCAATACTTGATCTAAAGTCACAGGTAAAATCAGTCTAGGCTGTAAACTAATTTTTGTTTTTTTTTGCTTTTTGTGTTTGTACGTTCATCAAGGAATACGGAGAGAATCCAGGTAGGCTCCAGGGATACAGAGACAATCCAGGTAGGCTCGAGGTGAGTGAGAGTAAAAGACTAAGTGAGCAGCCCTGAAATATGATCTGATCCCAGTAGGAATGGAGTCAAGCTTACCAGTTCGGATTGTCTGCTAAAGGGCCCACTCCCGACTTCTAACACTGACTTCTTGAATTTGGCCTCCAGGAGAATGTGTGCGTGTAGTCTCTGTCAACTTTGTTTTTAAGTTGTCTCCTGAGCAAGTCTTGTTTCACTCAACGTAGCTGCAGATTGTATCTGCCCAGCGTTCTGACTGAGGCCTGTTCCGTGCTCCAGCCTCGTATTACTGTCTGTGTTCCAGCATTCCAAGCATCGAGCTCCACATGACGACTTGTGGTTTTGTTTTTTGGTATTTTGACTGTCCTTAATGGGTGAGCAGCCAGGAGCTGTAACCTGACAGGTGCAGGGAGAACAGATATTGTTTTGGGCTCCTTTACTTCTCCTTCCCTGGGTTGGCGAGAACAGTGGAGTACCTGAGTCTGGTCTGTTTCTTTAGGGGATTATAAGTCACCAATCACTTACTGTCACTCTTCTCCCCACATTTTAAAAACCGATTGGCACATGAAGCCAGCTAGTAAGAGTTTGATTAGGAGAGGCTATTTGAGATATTGAACATGCGAGACTACTTTCTTGATGAAGAACATCTCAATTCTCTTCATCACAGTCTTTCCTCATGCATTGTCACCTGTATGTTATTGTATGATAACCGATTGAATGATTAGCTATGTCACATAACATACCATTCCACATTCCCTTAGTTAGACTTGTCCCAGATGTTGTCTTCAATAGGATACCAGGAATAAACTTTTGAATTATTTAAAAGAAAATCATGTGGAAGCTAAAATGATCATTTAAAATTTTGAAGTTCTCTTAATGCAAAATCCTCAAACTAATCGCAAAGAAAAATGATTTGCAGACTGGGAGATTTTACAAGGAAGTTCATTTAAGCATAATGAAATGTAGAATATTGCACAGCTGGTGCATGAAGCACAACTGCATTAAGTGTAATTTTATGCAAAGAACACATAGAGGCATTATCAACATAAATGACTGCTAGCTGGGCCTGCTCCAGAAAATGTTTAAAATCTCATTGAAATGTCAGAAATATACTGGATTTTAAATGAGAGAACCTGAACGCACCAAATGAAAGCTCTCCAATATTGGGCATTGTGGAGATGATGTGCCAAATAAAATGTGGTGGTGAGACTGTTTTGAAGCTTAAAAACATCTGCCATGGTTTTCCTCCCTTGACTGTACAGTGATCCTGATTTATTCATTGGAATTGTCAGCATTGCCAAGTGCCTTCTGAGATTTACCTGCATTTGCTTCCACTTTGCCATCTCTGAGCATGATGTGATGCACTGAGCCCTGCAAAAATGACCAATGTATTTTTAGCTGGCAACTAGCTCTCCAACGGTTTTTATGTTTCAATTTCTGTGTGTATATCAGTACCTTGGGAAAACTTTTAATCCAAGGAGCCCCCAAAACTAGGGTTCCATTCTGTGTTTTACAGAAAAAAATGGAGGACATGGAGAAAGAAGGGATGGAAGCTTGTGTAGTTCGCTTCATAACCACAGGACATCTCCAAATACTTGACAGCTGTTGCAATTTCAGAAACCTTGCAGATAATTTGTGCATTCAGTAGGGCTATGTAATAATGACCAGATAATCTGTTTTTGTTTGTGATTGAGGGGTAAATGTTGACTGGGATACGAGGGATAACTTCCCTGCTCCTCTTCAAAGTACAGCCATTGGACACTTTACATTCACCCAAGCAGGCAGAAATGGCCTCAGTTTAATATGTCATCCAAAGATCAGGTGTTGTACTCCTTCAGTATTGCGTAAGAATATCAGCCTTAATATTTGTGCTCAAGCCCTCTCTTAAATCCACAACCTTGAATCAGAGATCAGTGCTACTCCCTGAGCCATAGCTGACCAATTTAGAATTGGACACAGGAGGTGACTCAGGACCAGTATATGTCCATGTCATTGAGTCCACAGACTGAATTTTTCAAATAGGCAGCAATTTCCCACAACACCATGACAAATTTAACATGGAAACATAGAAAATAGGAGCAGGCCATTTGCCCCTTGGAGTTGGCTTCAGCACTCAGTATGATCATGACTGATTATCCTACTCAGTGTTTTCTTTCTGCTTTCTCCCTATCTCCTTTGATCCGTTTAGATATAAAAGTTGTATCAAACTCCTTCTTGAAAACATTAATATTTTGGCCTCAGCCATTTCTTCATCCATTGCAATTCTAATGGCCTACCCCGGTTTAGAACTCCTGGTCATCGGGAACATACTTTCTGCATCTAGTTTTGTCCAGTTTAGAATTTTATAGGTTTTTATGCAATTCCCCCTTCATTCTTCTAAATTTGAGCAAATATAGTCTTAACTGATCCAATCTCTTCTTGTCAGTCCTGTCATGCCAAGATTCAGTCTGGTAAACAGTTGTTGCATTTCCTCCAATGCCAGAACTTCACTTTTCCAGATAAGGAGACCAAAACCACACAACACTCCCAGGTGTGGTCTCACTAAAGCCCTGTACGATTTCAATAAGACCTCTCTGCTCCTGTACTTAGAGTCATAACAGCATGGAAATGGACCCTTTCGTCCAACCAGTAGAGGGTGACTATGTTCCCAAACTAAACTATTCCCACTTGCCTGTGCTTGGCCCATATCCCTCAAAATTTCTTATTCACAAATTACCTAAATGTCTTTTAGACGTTGTAACTATACCAATATCCACTTCCACACACACCACTCTGTTTCTTTTACAAAGACAGAGATTTTTTAAAAAGCCCTTCTCCTCTATCTTTAAAAATATAACCCCTCAACTTGAAATGTATACCTCATTATTTTATGAACTTCCCATAATGTCACCTCAACCTCCTACATTCCATGAAAAAGTCCCAGCCTATCCAGCCTCTCAAAACTCAAACCCTCCACTCCTGGCAACATCCTGGTAAATCTTTTCCGAACCCTCTCCAATTTAATAACATCCTTCCTATAGCAGGGTGTCGAGACCTGGACACAGCACTCCAGAAGAGGCTGCTCCAACATCCTGTACAGTCTCAACATAATGTCCCCCCATCTATATTCCAAAGTCTGAGCAATGAAGACCAGCGTCTCACTTACTTTCTTCATGTTTGCTGTGCCTGCAATGCTTACAGTGTGACTGGTGTACAAGAATACCCAGGTTTCATTGCACCTCTTTCTTTCCCAATCTATCACCATTCAGATAATAAAGTGCCTTACTGTTTTTGCTAGCAAAGTAGATAATTTCACATTTATCCATATTATATTACCTTTGCTATACATCTGCCCACTTACTCAACTTATCCAGTTATGCCATCTGTTGAAATTTGATACAAAATCTTCTCACCAGGGACATTGCTGTGTCATGGGCTGTGAAGGTGACAGCAGCACAAACTGTTCTGCATCATGATGCTTCCAGGCAGCCTCTGGTATAATTAGTCAGTCAACAGCTCAGGGCTGCATTAAATGTGTCACAGATGGTAGGCACACCTCATGAGTTTATTCACACCCAAATGAATTCAGCAAGACATAGAGAAAGAGACTTATTTGCAATTTCCTAAAAGCTGGATTCCTACAAGTGCAAGATGACATTGATATCCCCCACATCTGAAATCCTCACCAACATCAAACCAAGAGGATTTCACTCCTGAACTCCAGTAAGTGATGTTAGCCGTCAACTCACTTACTATTAAGGAAGTATCCACAATGTGTTTGTTTCCTGGGACTGCCCAAGAATAATTGTTGCTCAGTTGCAATAGTAAACCTAAGAGCATAGGACTTGGGAGCAGGAATGGGCAATGCAACCTCTTGAGCCTGCTCTGCCATTCAATACGATTGTGACTGATCTCCTCTCAATGTCAACTCCACTTCCCTGCCTATTTCTCATAACCCTTCAACCCATTATTAATGAAGGATCTGTCTATATTCATCTTAATTTACACACTGTCCCAGCATCCATCACGGCTGGGGTAGTGAATTCCTCAGATTCACAACCCTTTGAGAAAAATAATTTCTCCTCAACTCAGCTTTAAATTTGCCACGCTGAACAATGAAACTAAGATTGCCCCTCAAGAGTAAATATTTGCTTTATTTATACTTTAGCACCTTGTATACCTCAATTAGATCTGTTCTCATTCTTCTGAACTCTAGGCAGTGTGGGCCTAAACTGCTCAAGCTGTCTTCTTAAGACAACCCCAGCCTGATCTCTGGAGTCAACCTAGGCAATAGTGGAGTCATAGAGATGGTCAGCGCAGAAACAAACCCTTTGGTCCGAATCATCCATGCCGACCAGATATCCTAATTAATCCGGTCACATTTGGCCCATATCCCTTCAAACCCTTTCTATTCATATACCCATCCAGACACCTTTTCTTAAAAAGTTGTAATTGTACCAGCGTCCACTTCGTCTGGCAGCTCACTCTATACACGCACCACCCTCTGCATGAAAAAGTTGCCCCAAGGTCCCTTTTAAATCTCTTCCTCTTCTCTCCCTAAACCTCTGCTGTCCAATTTTGGACTCCCTTACCCTGGAGAAAAGACCTCATGACCTTAAACTTCTATAAGGTTACTGCTCAGGCCCCGATGCTCCAGGGAAAATAGCCCCAGCCTATTCCCCCTCTCCCTATATCTCAAACCCTCTTGACAACATCCTTAAATCTTTTCTGAACTTTGTCATGTTTCAGGACTCCCTCCCTATAGCAGGAAGACCAGCATTGAATGCAGCATTCCAATCGTGGCCTAACTAATGTCCTGTACAGCTGCAACATGACCTCTCAACTCCTATACTCAATGCTCTCACCAATAAAGGCAAGCGTACTAAATGCTGCCTTCACCTCCTTGTCTAGCTGTGACTCCACTTTCCAGAAACTGAGCTTGCATTTCAAAGTATTTGTTTGGCAGTGCTCCCCAGGACCTTACCATTAAGGGTAGAAGTTCTGCTCTGATTTCCCCTACCAAAATGCAGCACATGTATATCTAAATTAAACTCTGGGTGTTCGGTAAAAGACTGGGGGAACTCACTTTCAACAATATCTGTGGATGCTCTTTTGAAGCCCGACACCAGGGATCAATCATAGGTTCAACGGTGTCTTGGGATGATGAAGATCATTGTTCAACAATCTATTGGAATGTTCTGTATGTCAATACCCTCCGCATGATGGAGGAAATTAAGAATGATAAATAGTGGGGTTGATTCTTCAAACTAACATTATATACCATCAGGCAAAAGGTAAGTTCTCCTGATGAAGAAAAGACTCTCCATCTGTATTCCACAAAGGGCAGTGTATTTCTAGCCATGTTCAAGTGTGGGATTCACACTAAAAGGCATGAATTCTGAAGACGAGTCATACCAGACTTGGAGTGTAAACTCTGTGTTTCTCTGGTACCAGACCTGCTGAGTTTCTCTGAGTTTGTTTCTGATTCCTGGCATCAGCAGTATTTTGCCTTCATTACAAAGCATTGACTAGCTCTACAGCCTATTCCAAATTTCTTGACTTTTCCCTGGAGGTGTTAATCGAAACATGTCAGTTAGCTTTTCCAATGAAATTGATCCAAAGTAAGGAGCCACTTAATGCTGGTAAAATCAGTGGGGCAATAATTTTGTTGATGTTATACAGGCCCCCTTTGTCTCCACCCAAAGAAGCAAGAGACGAATACTACCTAGCAGGTGGTCGAGGCTGTGCTACAGTCGAATGAGATAATAGAATGCCTACAGTATGAAAGCTGGCCATTTGGCCCATGAAGTCCACAGTGATCCATTGAGGACCATCCCACCCAGACCCCATCCCTCTAACTCCGCATGACCAACCCACCTAACCAGCACATCTTTGGACTGTGGAAGGAAACCAGAGCACTTGGAGGGGACCCACACAGACACTGAGGATGTGCAAACTCCACATACAGTCGTCCGAGGGTAGAATTGAACCTGGATCCTTAGTGCCATGAGGCAGCAGCGCTAAGCGCTGAGCCACCAAGATGCCCTTTTTGAAAGGGAGAGAAGAACATTGAAAGATCTCAATGTTTCCAAATGAAAATGCAAGACTCATCCAGGGAGGGAACAGTCTTGCCATTGAGTATCGAATTGCTGGTGGTAGATTGGGCCCATAATTGGAACAATGAGCTCTCAGCTACTCCCCAGTTACAGACGCGGTCCATGTTTCTCTGTCATTCCTACTGCTTGAGCCTCAGCAGCTCTCTCCCTCATCACACGGAGGGATCTGAGCCTTCCCTGTAGTGGCCTGTGCTGCCTGCATCTCCCAGTTCCAGAACCTGCCCACTGCCCCTATGTAGATGGCAAATGCAGGTGACCTGGTAATGTAGCTGCTTTCTCTAAAAATTCAGCTGGAAGGCATGTTGGTGTTTCATGACTGGGTGATGGCCCCTAGGTCAGGTTTCTGCCAAGGGTGACAAAATTCAGCCCAATAGATCCCTTCATGATCTCTCTGTTTTGCTCTCAGACATCACCTCAGCTTTTCTGTGATACTTCCAATGGCCATCACAGAAGGCACTTGCGACCATTAATCACCATCCAGTGTGTCCCCATGTCTCTGACAGTGTTTGTGTGTGTGTGTGTGTGTTGGTGGGGGTGGAGTGGGGGCAGTATGTTTGTTTGCCCGTCAGAATGAGGAAGATGCCTGCTCATTGGCAAGAATCTGCATCTTGAGTCTTTTAACATGTGGCGACTGATTTGGTTGTCTGGGCCTGTTTGTTCCACACACGGTGCTGGTTTTAGATCTGAGTGGGTCTTATTATTTCACAGCCCCATGTGTAACCAAGCTGGAAAGATCAGGTTATTCAAAATAAAGGGTATGATCTTACGGGGCCCTGAAAGATGTGGGAAGGGGTAGTGGTGTCAGGGGTTGGGATGGGATGGGTGACAGTGAGTGAGGGAAGATGTTGCGGGCAATAGTGAGTGGTAGGGCATGAGCCTTGGTGGGAGGTAGGTGTAGTAGCAGAGAAAAGATGGTGACACTGAATCCTGGCAGTGTGGAGAAGGTCACTGACCTTTTTCCAACAGTACTGGGCATCAATCCATACTGTGGAGACTGTACATTAACCCAGGTGGCAACCTTGGAGAAGGCTGGCGTGGTCTGGTGTTACATTTCCATAAATATGGACAAAAAATTTTGGATACTAAAATGTTTTATGGAAACATAGAAAATATGAGCAGGAGTAGGCCATTTGGGTCTTCAAACCTGCCCAGCCATTCATAGCTGGTCAACCAACTCAATCTGTTCCCACACCATATTCTTTGATCCCTTTTTAGCTGCAAGTGCTGTATTCAACTCCTCCCTTTGAATCATGCATTGTTTTGGCCTCAACTGCTTTCTATTAAAAAAAATATTTTGTATGTAACAATGAAACAGATTTGTTTGTTTTTTGGAGGAGGATTGCGTACTGAAAGTAGCAGTGAATATAAACAACTGTAAGAATCTCTACAAGCCTAATGATTTCTGATATTTTAAAAACAAAATTCAGTGAATTTCTATAAACTGGATACTACATGTTCCTTCATAAATTGGGTTAATTGCCATGAAACTTCAACCAGAATGGGAAATCAAATCCCGTGCTGTTAGTGTTAATCTGATCCACGCACAAGTCAACCTACCCTATGTACGTTCCCCATTTTCAAATAGAAAGAGGACAATATTTGGGTTGTTACTGCCCTGTTTGTTTCTAAAAACAGTAGCAACAGGATCCAAAGTGCCAACTTGCCTCTATTTGCCTGCAATTTTCAGTCACACCTTAGTTTAAACAATTAGATCTCTTTGTAGAAACAGGCAGGGACTTGGCAGAAAGATGCAAACTGATGGGGCATTGATCCCTCGCAGTGCCATTTTTCTCCCTGCCTATGTTGCTGCTGCTGTTTCAGCTTCTGACCTTCCTGCACAAATCCTAAATTGTACAAGTTGTGGGGCAGTCATTTGTAATGATATTTAAAGGGATCTTTCGAATCTGAGGTTCAACGGTTTCAAGTGATAGTCTGCCAGTGTGACTTTTTTTTTTTTTCTTAGGTAATTTCAAGTGATTGTCGTGGCTGTAGAACAATTTTAAACTTTTAAGGGATTCCCATGAAACATTTTGTTTCTGGGCTGAAGTCATTGTGGACAATTTCACTCTCTTCATGGATTTGGAAAGGGCCTCCATTCAAAAAATGTGCAACTTTTTTGTGTGAGCGCTAATATGCTCACTTTCTAGATAGTAGCCATAATGCTAATATTTTATGGCAATCTTTAATTCTACCATTCTTTATTCCTGTACATCAGATGAGACAATGGCTGGCTGCTTGCAGGACAGTGTTTTCTTTGCTCACTTGATAAATGGCCCATGTTTGTTGTCAAAACCACTACTACAGTTAAACCCATAGATAATCTATTGTGTAGACCATCAAAGTCCTGAACTCAATGAATGGGTTCTCTGATTAAAGTCATCTTGCCTGCTGACTGACAATGACAATGTTTCTGACCATGATCTACCATTGAAAATATCATCTCCCCTTTAAAGTGCTGCAGGCTGCTTTTAAATAACACAGACACCTGATTTTCCAACCTGCCAATCAATAAGCTGCCTGTAAAGAAAACAATTAGCACTGACAGCTTGCTGAATGCAACTAGATTTGTGTGGATGATGAGTTTGCAATAAACCCCGTACAAATTCTTGCAGGTGCACAGAATACACACCTTACTCACTATCACACAATTTATATCAGATATGCAAATAACTCCAAGGATTAGCTGACAGAAGCTCATCATATTGTTTTTTTTTGTTATCAAGTGTGGACCTCTCTCGATGCCTCAATCAAAATCATAAGCAGCCTGAATTTGGGTCCAGGGCTATACTGTCAAACTGTTCTGAGCCTGCAATTGAAGTGGGCATGTAAATTATACAAATACAGATTCTTTAACCCTTTCTAGGCAAGGAACAAATTTCAGAATTTGTGCGTTTGGATGAAGAGCAAGTGCTTTAGGGATCCATTGTTGTGAGCGATGGTTGTTTATCCAGCGATAGTTAGTAGATTCCCATTGCAGCATTTATTTACGGGTTGGTTTCCCCCAGGAAGGGGAGAGGGCAGGTTGGATTATGTGTTAAACTATAAAATACAAGTAAACAGTTGCAGAAAATAGTGACTCATTTTCCTACTTCAGTAAATGAATGAAGAACAAGATATATCTAGGGCCTGATAATCTGACTCCCAAAATGCTTTCAAATAGCAATGTAACACAAGGGCACCCAAAGACAAGGAAATAGTTGAGCGCAGATCCATGCCATAGAATGGCTTGGGTTTATTGTTTAGAAAGAGGCTATTTGACTCAATGATTTATGCTGCTATTTATATTCGTGTCATATCCCTCATTATTTACAAACTTTTGGGCTTTTTGAAAACTAGATAAAGAAGGTATAAAGATCACTGTAACCCATGTGCTGTTTGACATTTGATCTACCAAGTCTCAAGTGGTATTCCAATAAAAAATGGGCATTCAAGGTCATCTGGGAAATTCACACATCCCTTTGAGGAATGGGTTAACGTGAAAAGAATATGGAATCCCAAGACAGCATACCTCCCGGGCCCATTCTGAACAAAAGAAGAGATCAAAACCCCCCATGGAAAAGGGGCATGAAGAGAATAAATGGACACAATCATATCTTCCTTTGTATCAGGATTGTTTTCCTCAGTCAATCCTTTGACAAGTTCCTTCCTGACAAAAGATGAAGTCATATAGAATCCATAGCAAAGACTGTAAGATGATACAGAGCTGGCTTCGTCATAGAAGGCAGACAGCAACAGTGGAAAGGTGTTTTACTGATTGGAGATCTATGACCAGTCGTGTTCCACAGGGAACAGTGCTGGGAGTCCCTGTTGTTTCTAACATATATAAACTATTTGGAAGAGGATTTAGGTAGCCTGTTTAGTAAGTTTGCAGCTGACCTGAAGTTTGGGGGAGCTGTGGATAGTGAGGTTTGTCAGAGCATACAGCAGGATATAGATAGACTGGAGATCTCGGTAGAGATATGGCAGATGGAGTTTAATCCAGACAAATGTGAGGTGATGCATTTTGGAAGACCTAATGCAGGAGGAAAGTATACAGTAAATGAAAGGACCCTTAGCAGCATCAACATACAGAGGGATGTTGGTATACAAGTCAGCTATTTGCTGAAAGTGGCAACACAAGTGGTCCAGAAATCATATAGCATACTTACCTTCATTGGTCAGGGCATAGAGTATAAAAATTGACAAGCCATTTTGCAGCTGTACAAACTTTAGCTAGGCCACATTGGGAATATTGTGTACAGCTCAGGTCACCACATTGACGGAAGGATATGGAGGCTTTGGAGAGGGAGCAGAAACCAAAACTATTTTGGAGGGTATTAGCTATGTGGAGAGA
Organism: Ginglymostoma cirratum; assembly: GCA_024137785.1. Classification (NCBI taxonomy): domain Eukaryota; kingdom Metazoa; phylum Chordata; class Chondrichthyes; order Orectolobiformes; family Ginglymostomatidae; genus Ginglymostoma; species Ginglymostoma cirratum. Next base: position 19,947,622 of record JAHRHZ010000025.1, on the reverse strand, counting down.
TTGGACAAACTTGGTTTGTTTTCATTTGAACATTGAGGAATGAGGGGCAACCTGATTAGAAATTTACAAAATTTGAGATGCATGGATAGTCGGAATCTTTTCCCCTTTTATTAGGGCACGTACCTTTTTAAGGTAAAAGGGTGTAAGTTTCAAGAAGATGTGAGAGGTAATTTTTTTTTATATATAAGAGGGTGGTAAGTGCCTGGAATGTACTGCCAGATGAGGTAATGTAGGAAGATACAATAACAACGTTTAAGAGGCATATTGACTTATATGAATAGGCAGGGAATACAGGGATGCAGACTACATGGAGGTGAAAGACTTTCAGTTTAGAAAGGCATCATGCGTCGATGCAGTCTTAGTAGGCCAAAGGGCCTGTTCCTGTGCTGTACGGTTCTTTGTTTTTGATGGGGTGAATCTCAAATATTAAATCCTAACACGAATATTGGAATCAACATAAACGCCACACCTTATTTAGAATGGATTTTGAAATTGTGGAAGTCACATGGTGAGGCAAAAGTTATTTCTGTCTGCTTTATTAACATTAGTACATTTCAGACTAGCTGACTGACTCCATCAAATGACTCCATCAGTCAGCAAGCATCCATGGCATTTATGAGTGTTTGTGGGAAATTTGGGTGTGACATGAGTGAATCTGGAAGTCCGCATGAACTTCCCGCTGCGATTAGAATGAAGTAGAGAGTTTTAGTTAACTTCATAAGCAATCATATTGATGACTAAGGATTGGTTTTGATTTATTCTTAATCAAGAAAGTAGTCTGGTTAAAAGTAAAGTTAATTTAACTGCATAGACATGCTCGGGTGTTGATGCAGCAGACAGAGTTTCTGTGAAAATGCAATGTGGCAGCTCCAGCATTTACCTGAGGCCCTGTCTGGAAATGGAATGTGCAGATGACCCTATACCACACCAAGAAAGACCACGCATGGGATTGAGTCAAGGATAGGGTTGAAGCACAGGCATCAGAGGAGAGGAGATGGCACCTGGGAAGATAAGGAGTGGTGAGACCAGGAGTAACAGGCAGCTTGCCATTTTTGAAATGTATGTAAAACAAGGTATTTGTCTAATACAAACTATTACTCAAAGTCTGAGTGATGTAATTCAAGTAGACTGTACAATGTATAGATATCTGGTGGACCCTCATAAGTAAGACAGCTACTTGGAATGTCTTCTGGGGTGGACTGTGCCAATATTGGCACAATTAATGATTGTTGACCTGTGCCTTAAAGCTCCTGAGATTATTTTTCAAAATAATCTACCACAACAATAGCAATGCCTCAGAAGTGGGAGATCCCAACAAAGCAAAGGTCTCAAGCATGGGGCTGGATGAACACAGCAGGTCAAGCAGCATCATAGGAGCAGGAAAACTTGACGTTTCGGGCCTAAACCCTTCATCAGAAATTTCTGATGAAGGGTTTAGG
>JAHRHZ010000025.1:19930656-19945783 GCA_024137785.1 Ginglymostoma cirratum | reverse complement strand
ACCATCCAGATGTGATAAAATGTTTTTCACCAGTGATGCATTTTTTGAATGTTATCCTTTGTTGTATTGTTGGAAATGTGGCAGCTAATTTACACACAGCAAACTCCCTCAAATATCACTCTGATAATAATCAGATTATGCATTTTGAGATTTGGATTCAGCAATAAATTGGAAAAACTTGCTCATTTTTGAGATGCTCTTCGGATGCCATGACACTATGGTCCACCAGTGGAGAGCTCCTTCATGTGGAGTGTCAGCCATGATATTTGTATTCAGAAGTTTAGAGTGAAACTTTTCACTAAGACACATGCAGATCATAATCTTAAATCCAGGAGGTTTATTTGATGACCTCAGAGCATTTAATAATCAATGTGATCTATTTGATGTTGGGAAAAAGTATTCTGCTTACAACCACTGTCTCTTAGTGTTAACAACTAACTATTCAAGAATGGCACGCTGCTGACCTGAGGGCCCTCTTGGCCAGAGAGAAAATAATGGAATTGTGGCACTGTAGTTTTATGGTATTTTTTAAAAGCTTTGTGAATTTTTATGTACAGAAAGTCTGCAGATAAAATGCTTTGCAGAATGGATTTTAGCTCCCGTGTTATTCGTACCAACTGAGATACTCAGGCATGTGTGTACTTGAAAACAATTGCAATATTGTTGTGAGTATCTAGTTTAACTTGTCTAGTGAATTAGAAAACTGTGGGTTTGTGTTGGAGCTGTGGGGATAGCTAGATTTAATTTGTATTAGCCACTGAATTTTAGGCTGACTTCTCATTTACAGTTCAATCAATCTTGCATGTTCCTCTTCTTTGAGATCAACACTCTGGAGGTGACATTGCTTAAGTCAAGATTAAGGTTGAAAGACTTTGCACTAAATTTTAGTTAACAAGGTGTGCACCTGGATGAACACAGCAGGCCAAGCAGCATCATCGGCTGCTTGGCCTGTTGTGTTCATCCAGCTCCACAACTTGTTATCTCAGATTCTCCAGCATCTGCAGTTCCTATTATCTCTGACTAAATTTTAGTGTTTGCTTTACACCATCCCAATCTAAATGCAATGAAAGCATCATTATGTAACAATAATGCAATATCTATTATGGAGGTAGCGTACATTGAGCATTATATCATATCGAGTGGTGGTGAATCTTACTTGGGAGTATGTGACAAAGTGCAGCATGTTTCTGACCCAGAATGACACTATTCTGTTCATTGTGGCATTCCCAGTTTCTGAAATGACAAAGTAGTTTATTCTATTCCTCTTCTCTTTTACTCATTTCTCTTTTACTATTTTTTTTCTTAAAAGTCCAATTTCCTCTTAAAAGTTACATTTTTTTTAGTCTGCTCAGGCCCAGTTTAGAATTCCAGTTGTATCTCGAGGATATCATCGGCAACTGGCAGGCATGTACAAATAAGGATCCTGTGGACTTTAAATTGGAGTTCATCCTGCCTGGTCAGGAAGTCAGGATTAAATTATAGACATGGCATTCCCTGTAGACACTTCATTAGGTAATTTGAAGTGTTCATCCACTAGTCAGATAAATTTAACGTCCCCCTCAATATTATAGCTGTAACTTAATAATTTGTTTAGATTGAACATGAAGGAGAGACTTATGTAGCACCTTTTCATAACCCCAGGACATCTCAGTGCTTTATAGTCAATTAAATACTGACGAGGTGCAGTCAAGTTAATGAAAGAAATGCAGCAGCCAATTTGCACACTGTAAATTCCCAAAGATAATGATGCTGTTCTGATCAGATAGTCAGTCTGTCTTATGATGCCTATTGAGTGATAAATATTAGTGAGGACACCGTCCCTACTTTTCTTTGAAATGATGCCATGGATTATTTTTTATTACTGTACTTGCAAGGGCAGATGAGGCTTCGGCTTTACATCTGATTCAAAGGTTGTCACCTTCTTGCAACAGCCATTCAGTACCATACACAACTGTCAGCTTGGATATTTGTTTAAGCTGCAGAGTGGGACGTGAGCCCCCAAACGTCTGACTCAAATGTCAGAGTGTTACTAATTGAACCAATGCTGACATTCACATTTCTTTACATCCACACACCAATTTATAAAACTTGTGATCCCATCCCCTTTCCTGAAAACATTACCAACTTGTCCCTCCTCACACATTCAGATTTAAGTCTGAATGTCATTGAGTAATAAAGAGGGAATTTTCTGTGCCCTGCCAGTGATTTCTTTCACTTTGATAGCATACAGTTTATTTCTGCCATATAACCAATTGTATTCTTCTGCCCCTGTCATCATAATTTAGTTTTCTTTCAATGTTGCACTAGTTGCTGAGTAACACAGCTACCAAATTAATTTTACAAACTTGCCCACAAATGTATAATTTTACTTATAATACAAGTAAGAAACCTGCAGACGCTAATGTTTACTGGGAGGGTAATTTCCAAGTAGAGATCTGATTCCTGCTTGCATTCTTTTTAACAGGGTCTGCACCCGGAAGCCTAGTTATAGTTGGTAAGTTTGTCACCCAGTCAGGGACAGCTCCAAAAGAGACCAAAGCCCAGGAGCAGTTAGATTTGTCCTTCCAGGTGGATTTGTGATGGAGACTGAAGAAGGTGGGTACAGAGTTCCTTTTAAAGTGAGGGTTAAACACACAAGATTGAAGGATCAGGGACAGAGCCAGGGGAGTCAATTGGGAATGGGTGGCCCAGTTGTGGGTGAGTTACCATGTTTATAAGGATTAGGTTGGTGATATTGGACAAAGTTCTGATTGCAAAGGGTGGCAGGGAGTGCAATTGAGGGAAGTACATTAGAGTGGTCAGCAGGTGATAGCACTCCTCCCCACACCCTAAGTAGCGTTATTTCACACAGTCATCCTCACCTATTTAACTGAGTTTCCCCAGTCCTATTTCAAAAAAAGTGTTGTTCCCAACAATATATATTACTCGATCAACCTTGAACTGTAGCTGAATAACCTAGTGTTAGCCCAGACACCAGGTGCCTGTGATATGTGGCTCAGTGGTTTGGGGGGGCCTCATAATGCCAGGGACCTAGGTTCAATGCCAGCCTTGGGTTGATTGTCTGTCTGTGTGGAGTTTGCACACTTTCCCTGTATCTGTGTGGGATTTCTCTGGGTTAGGTGGATTGGTCAGGTTAAATTGCCCATAGTGTCCAGGGATGTGCAAGTTAGGTGGATTAGTCATGCAAAGTGCAGGGTTTCAGGGATAGGGTAGGGGAGAGAGTCTGGGTAGAATGCTCTTTAGAGGGTTAGTGTGGTCTTGAAGGGCTGAATGGCCTGCTTCCACACTGTAAGGATTCTATGATATCAGGAGCTGTATTAAACATCTGTTAGATATTTCAGTACTACATCAGCCACATCTAATTTTAACATTCCAGGAGGTAACATAATGATTGATGCATTGAGAGCAAATACCTTGCTGGAGGTAGAGCCCACATCATTGGGACACATTCAAGATGGGTTTCATTTGGGTTGGTAAAATTAAAAGCTTTTACATCTCACTCAACCCATACCTGTTTTGAGGATTCAGATCCCCTTTTCCTGCAGGTTTCTGAACGTGCACTGATTAATTCAGACTCAAGTTTAAGTTTGTTTCACAGCTGGCACTGGGGTAGGCAATTGTTTCATTTGGTTTGTTCTCAACGTAACTAAGCTAAGGAGAAAAATAGCTGCAACGCGTGGCTCCCTTCATTCGATGGAGTTCACAACAGTTAATGTACGAATAAACAAGTAAAAATGTCTCTCCTGCATATAATACAATTGATTACGAATTTAATCTTTAATTATGGTCATGGGTCAATTGAAAGAACTGTGCCAAGGACTGTTTTAACTAACTAACACTGCTGCTAGGAATTATATGCTGGGAACTCACGTTGGATTCCTAGGTTTTTTTTGACATACCTGCTACATGTAATTCCCTATCAATGAAAATGTGTTGCAAATGTAATTTGAATGAGAAATGTAAGTGATCTAAATGCAAACAAAAATTTTATGCACGGTTACTAAATTGAGGATTTTTTCATCTGGATGTCAACATGGGAAAATGACATTAAAGCATCCTCTCTATAAATTCACTCTTCATTTAGTTCTACTGCAACACTTAGGAGTTACAGTTTATTAAATTGTTCTTATCTGAAAAAGGTTTCACATAAATCCTGAAGGGGAATAGAGAAGTGAAACCAATAAGAAAAATAGAGTGGAAGAAATAAATACATAACTTTCAAAACATTTCCAACTCAACATGCAACAGTAATGATTTTGTTTGTAGAAGGTCACCATAAGAAGTCAACAAAGCCAGGATTGCTCAGTGGGGAGGATTACACACGAACCATGACTTGCAGATCTGGATCACTCCATGTAAAGCTCTTTGGTTTCAAAGCTGTTCATTTTCACAGTGAGAATGCACAGTGGGCAGCAATCATCACAGAAATCAAATTGTTTGCATTTAAAAGCGCTGCAGGGAATTTCATTATAATTTTATAAACCTCTTGCTCATTCAGAACATTCTTATTCTGGTGAAAATGGCGACAGAAACAATGAAATTTTGTACTAGTTGAAGGAGGGGTAATGTGATTAAATACAGTGAAATCTGTACTACAGGGGGCTAACTCTTCTTTTAAGAATAACCCTGACTTTTTAAAGACAAACTTTCAAAAAATCAATTGCTGCTCTTGAGTGTATTTTGCAGTCAATTATTAATATCATTCATGTCTCAAGGATAACGTGACAGCTAGGATTGCACAGGATATGCTGAATAATATTGGGCCCTACTTCACATGAAAAATGAAGACAATCATTGCACATATCAGTGTGGAATTAAAATAATCAATCTTGTGCATTAATCACAACAGTGGGAGTCTGCAAATTGTAAGTGTTGCATTAGTCGGTGAATCTCCAAGGCTGCCATTTGAAATACATTGACAGGGCTACATCTAATCTGAGTCATCTATAAACTCGTAGAGATTGATATTGTGGCTGAAATAAAAAACGTGGGGTAATTATTCTGGCTGCTATCGTCGGTGGTCTTAATTAGAATGCATAAACCTGAAGAATAGTACACCATGCAAAAACCTTGTGTCATGATCTGATGAGACAAGAATCATTCATTCTCCATTTCTACAATTGAACTGAGCTTTTGGAGAGGTACAGTGGTGATCAGGCTAGGAGAAAACATAACAATGTTACATTTATTATTTAAAGGAACACATGCTGATATAATTCTGTTCCTTCTAATAATAGTTTTAATCCTAAATTATTTTTCTTGTTGCTGTACATTAGGGGGAAACAGTGCATTTTCAATTATCTAAAGTACATTCAGCTCCTGGAGTTACATTGTTCCACCAGCTTGAACATTCGGTTGACTTACACCGATGGGGCTCTGCATGACAGATATATACTTTACCACCTACTCCTGAGATGAGAATTCTCCCTGTGGTGTGTCTGAAAACATACAATATTCTCGCAGATTTACAGGGATAGTGCAGTTTACTGCCTATCAAATTGATGCAGCATTGCAGTCTACACAAGCACATATAAACAAGCATCCATGTTCACTTTGTAAATATTTTAGATTGTATTTTTCAATGTTAATATTTGTTTTGGGACAAAAACCACCAGGAGTCTGGGGTAAGCTGAAGTCAGAAAGTCTCTATTACAAGCCGGAAGGAGCCTTCAATGAAGAGAGGTCTCTTGGTAAAAAATAATTACAATAGTTATTTATACAGCAGTTTGAGAAGGCAGTGTCTCCTTGCTTCATCACATTTTGTGTTTCTTCTCATAATCATGTGTCCTCTGCAATAATAGCATTTGCTCCCTGCACACAGGTACCACAGAAAGAAAAGCAATATTATCATTATGAACTACAGTAACCCTTTACTTCCCACATCAGATAACTCCATTTAAACTTAATTGAAAAATATTTTTGGAGGATTTAAGGCAACAAAGATTTCAGAATCTATATTTTTGTCAAATCCTGTGGTTAGTTTTGATTTGCAAAGTCTCATTTAGATTTTTGCCATTTGGAATTCAAATCTAATGCACATGAAGGTAAATGATAGGATTTAACTGAAAATTGTTTAGAGTTAAGAACATAGGAATGTAGCAACAGCAGTAGGCCACACAATTTGTCTTGTCTGCTCCACCATTTAATATAGTCATGACCAATTGAGCACTTCAGTGCCTTTTAATACACACTATCCTCACTATCTTTTTACGCTCTTGGTAATCCAAAATTTATCAATCTCTAAATATACTCAGATTGAGCTTCCACAGTCCTCTGGGATAGAGAATTCCAAAGATCCACCACCTTTTGAGCAAATTATTTCTTCTCATCTTGGTTTTGAATAGCATTCCCTTTTACTTTTAAATTGTGTCCCCTGTTTCTGGATTCCTCCAACCAGAAGAAACGCCTTCCCTGCATCTACACTGTTTATTATTTCAAGTACTTCATGAGTTTCAATGAGATCACCTCTCATTCTTCAAACTGCAGAGAATACAGGTCCAGTTTGTCCAATCTCTCTCTCTCTTCATAGTACAGTCCCACCATCCCAGGAACCTGTTTGGTGAACCTTTGTAACACTCCCTCTAAGGCAATAATATCTTGCCTGAGATAAAGAGACTGAAACTGTACACATTATTCAAAGCTCAGTCTGGCCGAGCTTCCCTACAATTGAAGCAACACTTCAGTACAGCAGTGACGTCCTCTTGTGACAAAGTCTATCATTCCATTTGCCTTCCTCATAGCTTGCTGTGTCTTGCATGTTAGTCTTCAGTGACTTATTGGTAAGGGCACTCAACTCCCCATGCACACCTACGTTTTCCAACCTCTCACCTTTTGACAAATGCTTCACAAATCCGTTTCTCCTACCAAAGTGGAATACCTTAGATTTTTCCATGTTATATCCTGTCTACCATATTCTCACCCATTTGTTATGTCTGCCCCAAACCTCCAGAAAATAAAATAAAAATTTATGCATTCTTTATGGCAGACATTCTCACTTAGCTTTGTATCATTTGCTAATCTGCAAATATTACATTTGATCCCCAAGTCCAAATCATTGACATATACTGCAAACTTCTGGATGTCAAGTACTGATCCTTGTGGTACCCCATGATTCACAGCCTGCCAATATTAGAATAACTCATTTATTCCCACTGTGGTTTCTGTTAGCCAATCATTAATCCATTCCTCTAGATGATGTGCTTTAATTTTCAAAGCAGCCTCCTATGGAGGATCTTATCAAAAGCCTTCTGAAAATCCAGACTCACTACTGCAAAGGCACCAAATATAGGAGCAGCAGCTGGTCAAATAGTCTCTTGATTCTGCTCCATCTTTAATAAGACCAAAGCTGACCAACAACATCAATTCCACTTTCCAAATAGATTCCTCCATCTTTTGATGCTTTTCCACAATCTATCCTTTCAGCCATCATCATACTTAGTCATTGAGTGTCCATAGCCCTACTTCTGTTTTCTTTTGAACATCAATCTTCCATCCATGCTAATAAACGACTCCAATCTCTTAAATACTTATGCAACAACCTATTGTTAGCACTGTACCAAATGCTCTCTGAAAATCCAAAAGATTTTACTTCCATTGGTTCCCCTTTATTTATCTACCCAGTTACATCGCCCAAACCCTCAAATAGATTTGTCAAAGAAAATTTCCCTTTCATAAAACTATGTTGACTCCCTCATTATATCATAATTTTCTAAGTACCCTTGATATGATATTCCACCATTTTTGGCAATCTAAACCAAGCTAACTGGTCTGTATTTCCCTGATTTCCTTTATCCTCTTTCTTGAATAGTACTTAACCATGCTCCTTAGTATCAGTGACATTGGGCTATGAAATTATGGAACAGTTCACACATGCTAAGCCTGATGGTGAGAACTGCCAGCATTGAGTTCTGTTGTCTAGATTGCACAGATGCACCATTGGAATGAGTCCACGGTCCCTGTCCCTGGCAGACTAACAGTGATTAGCTGAATGAGTCAGTATGATAATACCAGCTATCTCTATCCTCCCTTGACTACCAAAAATTCAAATGGACACATTAATGCAGTATCCCCTCAAGAAATGGCAGTTTAATGCCTCGGTGACTGTTTTACTAAATAACGAATTGAAGGTGAAATAGACCAAGCTTTGGGCAAACTCTGAAGCATGTGATTTGTATCTGCTGATGCTTCTCCAGCATATTAATCCCATAACTTGCCAATTAGTCCATTGTGAATGTACAACTTCCTAAAAATCCACAATTGCATATCTGAAATCTGCTTAATGAGGTGAAGTATCACAATTGTTTTCAATTTCCTCTCTAGGTCTGTCTGCATGCGATAGACCAGAACTTAAAATGAAAAGTATTTTATTTATTTTGCATCATCTCATAATATTTAATGTAACTTGCTTCTGGGTCGTCTCTAAAACCTATCAATATCAAATTACATTTTCAGATTTCAAGACTCGTCCAGCAGGACTCTTAATGTCCTGATTTTGCTGATTGAGGTTACTCTGAAAAGTTGTGACTTTTATTCAGTTGCAAAGACTTCAGATTCACTGGCGATATTCCTTTAATTGTTTCTCTCTGTGTACAGAAGCATGGATGCATTGGTGTGTGGATTTGATAGTAATTGAATGTAACTGTTTGTTTCACTCACTGGTTGAAGTTGACCTCTTAGTTATGATGGAGAGCTACAGTAACCCTACATTATTTATTGTGTTTCTGTGTGAAGCCATGCTGACAGTTAGTAACGCTGTGTATTTACTGTAGACTTTCCAGAAATAGTAATGGATTATTTTTGCAAAATTTTTTCTTTCTGTAAACTGCAATTACCCACCTTGATGACCTTTCACTTGGATGTACACTAAGGAAAATTTGTAATTTCTTTAAAATAGAATCTGTAGTTGTTTAAAAAAAACAAAAGATCTGTGTGTGTGTACTTGTTATGAATTTATAGTTATTATACATTTTGCAAGAAACTATAATTTCCTTTATAAAAATTGATACAAATGAGCTCTTGATCATGGCTTCTAACACTCACTAGACTTTTCTTGTGGATTCAACTTCAATTAAGCCTCTGAAGGAACCAGGCTGTACTTATCTCAAGAAGGATTAGAAACCGACATACACAGATACATGAAGGCATTTGACATTCAAGCGCATTTCTACAGAGGTAAACAGAAACGCATCAGCAAAGGACTTCCTAGACCATTCCTATCTCACCTAGAAGAATGAATGGTATTCAAGTTAATAGCTGAGACAATTAAGAGATTAATTACATAGAAATGATGAATTTAGGAACAGGATTAGGTCACCACATATTGAGCTTGCTCTGCCATTCATTAAAATATGGTCTAGTTGTGGTCCTAATTCCACTTTCTTGTCTGCCTCCGGTGACCCTGGACACTCTCTATCAAAAATCTATCTAACTCAGCTTTGTATAAACTCGATGACTCAGACTCTACTATTTTCTAAGAAGGAGAATTCAGAGTAACAAACCTCCTGAGAGGGGAAAATAAAATCCTCATCTCCTCCTTAAAAGTGAGATCTTTTATTCTTAAATGGTGTCTCCTAATTCTAGACTTTCCTACAAGGGAAAACATTCTTTCAGAATCTACATGGTTAAGTCTTAATAAGAACTTATATGTTTCAGTAAGATCACCTCCTCATTCTTCTAAATCTTTCTTCATAAAATAGGCTCTTCATCCCAGGAATAAGGCAAGTGAACCTTTGTAGTAATTGTAATAAGGTCAGTGAGGTAAATGTTATAGAATGAAATCCCTGATTGGACCAGATTAACAGCCCCAATCAGGGACCCCTGTCTGATGGATATAAACAGGAATTTTAGAGGTTCTGTTCACTCTGAGAGCTGGCTCTAAGGTAGCTGAATCAGTGTCAAGGACTTTGCACAAGCCACGAAGTCCCCCTTTATTTACGGGATACCAGCCTCCCTGGAGTTACTTTGTTGCTTTTTTGAAGTGCTTCCAATAGAGTAATTTCCTTTTTCAAATAAGAAAATCAAATTGTACACAGTAATCCAAATGTGATATCAGCAATGCTCAGTGCCACCTGCAGTAAAGTTCTTCACTCTTGCATTCGATTCCCACTGCAATAAACACCTTTCAAATCACTCGCAGTTGCAAACTAACATTTTTGTGACTTATGTACCAGGACACCTAGATCCCTCTATGCTTCAAGTTTCTCTCTCTTTAATTGTACGCTGCTTTTCTATTCTTCCTGCAGTAGAAGACAAGTTCACATTTTCCCACATTATATTCCATCTGCGAGTTGTTTTCTCCCCTTACTTAATCTATTTTATATTTTTTCTCAGTCTCTTTACCTTCACCTCTCAACTTAATTTTCTGATCTATCTTAGTGTCACTAGCAAATTTAACTGCCATACACCCAGTCCGTTTGTCTAGGTCATTGATAAGTTGTAAATAGCTGAAATCCCAGCACTGACCATGTGACAATTCACCAGTTGCCATCCCAAAAAAGACAAACTTATGCCTATTCTCTGATCCTGCTTGTTGGCTAGTCCTTTATCTATGCCGATGCGTTATCCCATGTACCATGAGATCTTATTTTGTGGCACGTTATCAAATGCCATTTGTAAATCTATGAACTCGACATTCACGGGCTCCCCTTTATGCAGCTTGCTTGTTACTTCTTCAAAATAACTCTAATATTTGTTCAACACAATATAGATTTAATTATAGATTCCAGTAATTCCCATATGACAAATGATAGACTAACTGCCCCATAGTTTTCTGCTTTCCTGTTATTTTGAATAATTGTGTTATGTTAGCCATTTCCCAATAAATTGTCTCCTTTCCAGCATCGAAAGAGAATTTTTGAAGATTTTATCCAAAGTTATTATTTCTGCAGTCTCTTCTTTTAAGGCCCTAAGATCTGTGCCATCAGTTCTTGGGAACTTGCTCAACATAAAGCCTCATTGTTTTCCTAGCAATCTTTCCCTGGTAATAATGACTGCAGGACTGCAGCTATGCTATGAGGATCTAGCTGCCTCAGGAATACGACTGTTTGTCTCTCACTGTGGACAGGTTGACGTCTGCTATGGAAAGACTGTTTCAGCAGTCTGAGTCTGCTGGATATGTGCACAGATCTGCATTGCATCACCCATGCCAGTAGTTCTCATTACTGAAGGCATGGCAACAGGGGGCTGGGCAATCTTGAGCTCACTCCGTTAAGTGGTGCCGTTGACAACAAGATAGGGGACTTCACTCTGGCCACTCAGATGTCTTCCCTCAAGATACTCCAAAGGTCGCTGTGCCCTCAACCTCCACTCTGCATGCCCTCCCCCCATGGAAATTCAAGATGAAGACGGTCCCTTTGGTTATAGGAAGGAGATTCTCACCATTACTGATTCATCCAAACACAAATGACTCCAAGATTGCCTGACCAAAGTTCAAAGGTCAGCCCCCTCTACCCCAGCTGCTAAACCTGGGACAACACTGAGATGTAGTTGGAGGATAAGTTTAAAAAAATGCCTTGCATTCAGATAAAGGATCTTTGGTTTTAAAAACAGAAATTACTGGAAAAGCTCAGCAGGTCTGGCAGCATCTGTGAAAACAAATCGGAGCTGTCCAGTTCTAAGGAAGGGTCACTGGATCTGAAACAATAACTCTGATTTCTCTTCACAGATGCTGCCAGACCTGTTGAGCTTTTTCAGCAATTTCTGCTTTTGTTTCTGATTTACAGCATCTGCAGTTCTTTCGACCTTCAGTTTTATCCTTTTTTTAGTCTTTTTGCAGACTCTAGTGTTATCTGTTGGTTAAACCTTAAATTTGTACTGTCTAGCTCTTCTTGTCATGGTCTGTTTAACATTGACATGAGCTAATAGAGTCTGTCTATACAATATACAAATGAGCAGAGTATCTCAAGAGCTTTACCAAACAGGAGCAGACTCTTGAGACAATGCTGTACCAAAGACGAGCTGAGACGTTTTGCGTATGTCTCTCTTTCACTGTTTTTGGAAGTGGTGTGCCCAGATCTGCAACAGTGATTATCTCTAAGAGAAAATAAAGTAAACTGAGATCTTTTTAAATGTGGAAATCTACTTCATACAACTACATCCAGCAGAATGACGAAAAGAAATGACTGCCACATTGAAATTCATTGCATTAAGACCAGTCAAAGAACAGCTAATCATTTTATTATAATCCCAGCTAACATTATTACTGAGCAAGTGAGAACCCAGAGAGAAATCTGGCTTGACAGGTTTTTTTTTAAATTTACAATGTGGTCATTCTGTGAATCACAAGCTCAGAATGTTGCTGATTTGGTTTTACCAATAAAGCTGAAATTTATTACACCAGGGCACTCTAACATGGTGGCTCAGAGGTTAGCACTGCTGCCTCATAGTGCCAGGGACCCGGGTTTGATTCCAGCCTCGGTGACTGTCTGTGTGGAGTTTGCACATTCTCCCTGTGTTTATGTGGGTTTTGTCCAGGTGGTCCAGTTTCCTCCCACTGTTCAAAGATGTGCAGTTTAGGTGGATTGGCTATGCTAAATTGCCCATAATGATCAGGTTAGGTGGATTAGCCATGGGAAAAGCAGGGTTATGGGGATTGGGTAGAGGGGTGAGTCTAGGTGGGACATTGGAGTGTCAGTGTGGGCTGAATGGCCTGTTTCCATACTTAGGGATTCGATTTGATTCTAATTTAAAAGAAAATATGAAATAGAATAAACCAAGCTATTTACATATAACACAAATTGAAAGGTTTCAAAACACAGAATAAATACATCCTATCTATCTTAACACCATCAACGAACAGTATTCAAATGCCAAAGCAAATTCTCTCCTCTATCACATCTATCAGTTTGACTTAACATTTCCTTTCAATTCCCGGCCTTGAGAATTTGATAACGTTTTCCTTAATTATTCACACAACTGATCCTAGACTTTCTCAGTTAGAAATAACAGGATTCTAACAAAACACTTCTGGTTTGGAACCTTGAACCGAAACTTCTTATACTGAGGTGACCAGTTTTTAACTGTTTTGAATTATCTGTTTTCTTCAGGAGGAACTGTGTTTTATCATTTAACTCCAACGTGGACCTCTGCTCTTCAATGTTTTGACACGTGTTTAGGCTTTCTATAGTCTTTCTCTAATAATGTTTCTACTCTTTATTTTTTCCCCTTCTAAAGTGCATAAACTCACACTTTCCCACGTTAACTTGTTTATGTCCCTGTGTAGATTCTTTGTGTCATCTGAAAACTTGGCAATAGTGTATTCACTTCCCATATTCAAGTGTAAAGACCTTTTTTTTATTTTCTGTATCTCTTATGGACTGAAATGGGAAATGGACTGTTTTAAGACACAAGGATTGATGAAGGCTCTATTTTCTGCATATAAACCAACATTTTCCCAGCTACCATCAGTTCTGAGGAACGTTAACCCTGACTTTTTTCCTTCACAGATGCTGCCAGACCTACTGAGCTTTTCCAGCAGCTGTTGTCATGGTTGTTTCAAAAAACCACTATGTACTATTTTTCTCTAGATGGGTTCCAAACAATTTTTTTTTTAATTTAATAAACCATCAAAGCACATCACTTTGCTAATGTAGCCCAAGACTTTATTAACTGCAACTCTGTCTGGGCTGATCGCAAGTTTTTTTTCAATTTCTGCATTCCCATAATCATCATTGCTGCACAATTAAATGTGTACAACATATGTGATTTCATAGGTCTTCTATGCCAATATCTATAATACAAAATTAATTATAATAGATCTCCCATTACTGGAGTTTTAAACCTGTACTAATTTGTTCAAGAAAATATTATATTTACCTGTCAAGGGCATTGAACCATTTCTCTTTAATTCATCAAAGCAGTTAGTTGTTTTTCACTAGTTTCCTGACAGTGTGCTGTCTGAGATCTGCTGATACAATCACTGTCTTTAACTGAGGGAATTGAGCACCGTGCCAATATGTAAATAATCAAGTGGTTCTGCATTCTTAAGTTTAGACTGATGAATGGCTGACAGGTTAATAGTTTTTGGAAAGGGAATAAATCTGTAGAATGAGGTTTTGAAAAGTTCAGGAATTTATAGTTATTTCTCTAATTATACCACAAAATGACTAATGTGAATTGCATTTAGGTAAAAGTCTTCACATTTCAACTCGAGTCTGTGAATTCAGGTTGTTACTCTTAAAAGAGAGATCAAATTCTAATCCATTAATAAGGGCTATATGACACGGGGGCCAATTTTATGATTTTAGAATGAACCAGTGGCACCTGGATGTTGCAAGCTTTTCACTTGGAAGGATTTAGATCTTCTGGAAACAAAAAAAAAGGTTGTTGGATAATCTTTTCAGGTCAGTAGAGAGAAAGAAGGTTAATGTTTGGAGTCCAATATGACTCTTTGGAATGTTTTCATGTTATTATTACAGTGAAAAGGTCAACTGTTTTTTTTCTTCACAAATGCTGCAAGACCAGCTAAACTTTTCCTACACTTTGTTTTTAATATTATTTCCAGCATATGTAGGATTTTGTTTTTATTATATTTCATTTGCTGTATTTTATTTTCACTATCAAAGGCCCCAAACATACCTTCCAGGTGAAGCAGCATTTTACCTGCACTTCATTCAATCTACTCTACTGTATTTGCTGCTCACAATATGGTCTCTTCACTTTGGGAAAATAAAGCGTAGACTGGGTGACTGCTTTGCAGCACTCCGGCATTCTGTCCACAAACATGATCCTGATTTTTCAGTTGCCTGCCACTTCACCACACCACTGTGTAACCTGACCAACATCCCAATCTCAGGCCTGTTGCAGTGCTCCAGTGAAGCTCAGCACAAACCAGAAGAACAGTGTCTCAGAGATAAAAGGTACTGCAGATGCTGGAGAATCCGAGATAACAAGCATGGGGCTGGATGAACACAGCAGGTCAAGCAGCATCATAGGAGCAGGAAAACTTGACGTTTTGGGCCTAAACCCTTCATCAGAAATGGGGGAGGGGAAGAGGGTTCTGAAATAAATAGGGAGAGAGGGGGAGGCGGATAGAGGATGGATAGAGGAGAGGATAGGTGGAGAGGAGGCAGACAAGTCGAAGGGGCGGGGATGGAGCCAGTAAAGGTGAGTGTAGGTAGGGGGGTAGGGA
>JAHRHZ010000025.1:19836807-19930256 GCA_024137785.1 Ginglymostoma cirratum | reverse complement strand
ATGGCATTTTTGCAGGAGGGTGGGTGGGAGGAGGTGTATTCCAGGTAGCTGTGGGAGTCAGTGGGCTTGAAATGGACATCTGTCTCTAGGTGGTTGCCCGAGATGGAGACAGAGAGGTCCAGGAAGGAGAGAGAAGTGTTAGAGATGGTCCAGGTGAACTTCAGGTTGGGGTGGAAAGTGTTGGTGAATTGGATGAACTGTTCGAGCTCCTCGTGGGAGCACGAGGCGGCGCCGATGCAGTCATCAATGTAACGGAGGAAGAGGTGGGGTTTAGGGCCAGTGTAGGTACGGAAGAGGGATTGTTCCACATAACCTACAAAGAGGCAGGCATAGCTTGGACCCATGCGGGTGCCCATGGCCACACCCTTTGTTTGTAGGAAGTGGGAGGAATTGAAAGAAAAGTTGTTGAGGGTGAGGACGAGTTCGGCTAGGCGGATGAGGGTGTCGGTGGAGGGGGATTGGTCCGTTCTGCGGGACAGGAAGAAGCGGAGGGCCTTTAGGCCATCGGCATGGGGAATACAGGTATATAGGGACTGGACGTCCATAGTAAAAATGAGGTGTTGGGGACCTGGGAATTGGAAGTTCTGGAGGAGGTGGAGGGCGTGGGTGGTGTCACGGACGTAGGTAGGGAGTTCCTGGACCAAGGGGGTGAAAATGGAGTCTAGGTAGGTGGAGATGAGTTCGGTGGGGCAGGAGCAGGCGGAGACAATGGGTCGACCAGGGCATTCAGGTTTGTGGATTTTGGGGAGGAGATAGAAGCGGGCGGTGCGGGGTTGGGGAACGATGAGGTTGGAGGCGGTGGGTGGGAGGTCATTTTCCTTTTGAGAGCTCTGCAGCCTTCTGGACTCAATAATGGAATAGCTTCTCACATGTCCTTATCCCAATCTCCACACATCAAGCCTTGTCATCAAATGGGCTTCTACCAGACACAACCCATTGTCAGCTACTAATAGTCTCCATTAGCAGCTATTCATTCTCCCAGGCTGACCTTTGCCCAGCCCCTTGTCTATCCAACAGTTTTTCTCTCTCAGGGCTTTGTCTCCACCTATCATTTACTAACACCCTACCCGTACACCACCATAAATACCAAACTTTTCCCAGCTATAATCAGTTCTAAAGAAATGTTTACACTGCTTTTCCACCACTGAGGCTGCAAAACCTGATGAGTTTTTCCAGCAATTTCTGTTTTTGTTTCTGATTTCCAGCATTGTCAGTTCTTTCAGTTTTTTTAAATTGTATTTTATTAGCTATGCAAACTGAGGTTCTGACTTACCTGCCCACCAAGGGGAATTAGGCAAAGGAAGCTGTGCCCATTATTAACTGGACGTCACATTTAAGGGGATGTAATGATTTGAAATGGAGGGGCAGCATTTAGGGATAAAATCTTTTCAGGCTTTGCAAAGGATGCATAACTTCAAGATAATTCAAAGACAATATTTTAAAAAAAGCACAAAGAAATAAATCCTGCCAAAAATCCAATGGATGGTAGCTAAGGGATAAACACAGCACCAAAACACCCCTGCCTTCATGGACAGCAGAGTGGAGATGTTGTTCCATGAGATGTGGGAAGGAGCTTGTTGATCAGTGTAGTGCACCCTACCCCGAAGTTGGTAATGTAGCATGACTATCAAGAAGTTATAGCTCAGCAATAGCAACTTGCATTAATAATGTCCTTTTGAATGTATAATAAATGTTAAAAGGCATTCCACTGAGAAGGAAAAGAATTCAGAGTTGGAAGAATTGGCCAGAAACCTGATTAGATTGGATCAATATAGAAGCTGCTTATTTGTGGTGCTGGAGGTGCAGGAGTGTTTAGGATGTTGGCATTTTCAGAAAATGGAACTGTGTCAGCTGAAGGCTCTGACGTCAATAGTTTAACTATTATATGGTATTTCAGAGGAAGTCAAAGTAAGCAGACCTGAGCACAGTTACTGGATAGGTATGATTGAAAGTGTATGAAAGTTGAAAGATGTGAAGGGATAGAAAGAACAATTAGACATTAATGAGGAAGGGGTGATGCATCAGAAATGCTTGGGAACTCGATGCTCATTGTCAAGTTTGGAAGACGTTGGAGTTTCAGAATCTGCTAAGAAGTACATCGGAGGGTTTAGTCTTGAAACAATAATGGTTTTAGCAGCAGTTAATGCAACATAAAAGTAGATCTATGAAGCAATGTAGAAAAGTAACAGCACCGCCTGAAGGAAGTTACCAATGTAGGATTACCCAAATGTATTAGACAATGTGACACAGTGGTACTGTCCCTACTCTGAGCCAGGAGACAAGGGTGAAGTCCCACCTGCTCCAAAGATATATAATAAAATCCCTGAAAAGGGTGATAAGATCTACCTACAGTACCACATATCAGACAGGCAGCCCGAGTGCATATGCTGCTAATGTGTCATTCTGCTCCACATTCATCATTGGCATACGTCAACGTTTCACACAACCTTACAACACTATCTTTTCTTGCCCTGTCCTCCAGCAGGGCACACATTCAGCTGCAAGCAGTTCACAGCACCTTGTACCTTTTACACTGATACTTGCAAATCCATCACACATAGCCTGGCGGGTGCAGTTAGTAAGATTGAGAAAGTAGCACTTTTTGAGTTACAGTCACAGCTAAAAGGAAGAGAATGATGGGGAGAAGCAGCAGGAACCAGTGCAACAATATCTACCTGGCTGTCACCTTTGAACTCTGGAAAATGCATCATCAGGGATTTAAAAATATCTACATCATTCTGTTCCTATTTGGCAAGAAAGGAAATGAACTGATGTATCAGTCATTTTTTTTTAAAAAAACTGAAGAACTATGGATGCTGCAAATCAGAAACAGAAATTGCTGGAAAACCTCAGCAGGTCTGGCGGCATCTGTGGGACATAAATCAGAAATAACGTTTTGCATCCAGTGACTCTTCTTCAGAGCTGACTTCTCCCCACAGACCTGTTTCCTTTTTCCAGCAATTTCTGTTGATGTATCAGTCAGATCTAAAGACGCAATATTAACTGATATTGCAAAACCAGACTGGGGCAGAGATAGAAAAGCAAAGAGTGGTGATGAATGGACTGCCAGGTGAAATACAATTCCTATGGTACAGAGTTGGCTGCAGATGTCCTTTCAACAGATGAGGCAGCTTTTCAATGGCTACCCTGTTTGTCCCAGAAGCAGTTGCTTTTGTTCATAACCAGATATGTTTGCTGGGACTTGATTAACAGCACTATAAACACATAGTCTGTCTTTGTGTTTTCCAATCTTTCAAGTATACTTTCTTTAAGCTAAATTCAACAATGAAAGATGATTTTTCAAGTGATTTAAAACCAATTCCCTGTTGATAACTTCAACTTGATTTTATGGTTGCCTGTCTGTGAAATTTTGTTTTGTAAGACCCTCTGCATTTATCACAAATTTTTTTAAAAAGTAAAGTCTTATGTTCCATTCTTGTAGATTCTTCAATTCCATTTGTGATTTTATATTTTTTGACTTTTTTTGGTTTGTTTTTAATTTAAGCAGTCCCTTTTCCCTGTAAGTTGAAGTAAATACAACCACAAATAGATATCAAAAATGCCCTCTCTGATTAAAAATGGTCAAAATAAAAGCTCATTTTAAAAAAAAAACACTAACTAAAGGATAACTCAAAATTGAAAGACATTATATAAGACAGTGCTTGTGAGTTTATGAGATCCATTGCCTACGCGAAAGATAATACAGTTTTTCCATTGAAAGTGAGCTTCAAAATTTCGACCAGTTGCTGGAGTAATCCCCAATAGTCTCCAGCATGGAGCATTGTCTTCTGAGGCATTAACACACATAGAAATCTAAATGGGTTCTATTTGGTTTGTAAATCCTGTTGTGTCAGCATTTACATTGATGAATTAAACTCCTTCTTTGATGCTTTATTCAAAGATTTTTCAATCCCCCTTCAAGCCCTTACCATAAATGTATCCTCCTCTTTTATAGCATGGATAGACTGGTACTCTCATTGGGGAATCTATTTGTCCAATCTCAAAATTAACTTTTATTTTATTCACAAGACTGTCAAGAGAAGTGTTCTGAGAACTTTTGGACAAACGCCCACTAAAAATCAATGCATAGGCGAAGTTTCTCCATGCTTAAGTAGGGAAAACAAAAATGGTCTTCTCAATATCTCTGAGATATTGATGGTTAGCTCTTACCTGCATTTGTACCATCTTTGAATTGTTAGAATAGAGTTTCAGGTAGAATTTGGGGGTGAATGGTACAGACACATTGGCCACACTTGCACGATCCCCTTTTACCTATGGTGGGAGGTGGGGGACTGCTGGAGAGCACTGGACAGGCAGTATTCCAGATTTGAGGGTTTTCAACAGGATAATATTGGAGGTGGTAAGACAGTGGTGGGCCAGAACAATGTTTGTTGAATTTAACACATGGACGTGGCCTTCAATGGGTGGACAAAAAGTATAGAAGCTATATCAGTAATATCCATATCTACATCAGGTGGGAATGATGTATTATATCCCATGATTCAGTGGAGAGAATTGAAAGGGAGTAGAAGTTGCAGCAGGATCTTCGGAGAATTTGTGAATTCACTAAGCTGTGAATAAAGAGTTCGTACAGAAAAGACATTGACAAAGTTTTTCAGGCAGACCAAAGAGCGCCTTTCACTGAGTTGATGGTCCTCCAGGCACAGTCAATGTTTGTCTCAGTGTGTGTCCCAGAGAACAGACTGTAGAACAGAGTCCTGCGTCACAGAGCTGCTTGGGAGGGACTGCGATGAAAACCACTGGATCTCTCTCCAAACATCGTTTGCAAAGGCACATTCCAGACGGAGATGTGTGACAGTCTCGACACTACCCCACAGCTTTGAGGGCAGTGTGTGGTGGCTAAGAGAGGCCAGGCGTACATGAAGGATCTGACAAACAGTGCCCTTCTCACTATCAGCCAGGTGATGTCTCAGTGCATGTTAGAAAGTTCTAGTGATGAGGTTTTCTGCTAATTGACTCTGACAGTCTGCTCAGGGAACCAGGTGATAGGATCTACCCTCCCATTTTCCCGAAGGATCTCAAGGATGCTACGTGTGGGCCACATCCTGATGGACTTGTGGTCAAACGTGTTTTTCTTTGCAAATTTCTCCATGATAGACAGGTGATATGGAACGGTCCAACTATTTGGAGGCAATAAGGCTAGGCCCATCCTTCTCAACACCGGGGAGAATCTGTAGAGAGACTTGGTGTTTGCATACTGAAGGTCTAGGCACGGATTGATGCAGCCACACACAAAGGTGGCCATCAGGATGAGGGCAGCAGTGTGTACCTTCTTCCCCCACCTTATCCAAAGCTTGTACATGGGGTTTCCCTACAAACATAGCCCATCTTAGACCTCCAGATGAAGTGGAGGATGGCTCGGACGACTGCAACAGGGCAGGTTTGGAGAATGGGCCAGACCTGTGCCAAGTCCTGCAACAACAAGAATACCTTGCACCTGATGACCAAGCTTTTACCCACAATGGAGAGGGAGCTGTGCTCCCAAAAGCCCAGTTTCTGCCTCACCTTGGCAATTGCTCCTCTAAGTTTTTGTGCATGCCGCAGCCCTTCCGATCTATATTCCTAGCAACTGCGGGTAATCTATCCAGATAGTGAAGGGGATAAAGATTGGTCAGTCCACTTCCCAAAGAACATGGCCTCACTCTTGCCTCGATTTAGCTTTGCTCCTGAAGCCAGTTCAAACTGGTCACAGATGCTCATGCGTCTGATGCCGGACCTGAGCAGAAAATGGTGACATTGCCTACATACAGGGAGACTATGATCTGCAGGCCTGCACTGCCTGGAATAGTGACCCATTTCAGGCTCGCATGCTTCCGGACTCAGCAAAAAGCTCTATACAGCACATAAACAAGCAGAAAGAAGGCAGTCCTGCCTGACTCCAGATATGATCAGCTAGCCTTGGAATGCTATGCTGTCTTTCAGTTATGATATTTAAACCAAGGCTTCAGCAACCTGATTTGGAGGGTATAAAAGATGATGAGTAACTGTTTTGAAGAATAGCAGGGTAATTATTCTTGGGGTCCTGACCAATATTTATTCCTCAACAAACATGAGAAAACTGTTTGCATGAGTTTGCTACATGCAAATTGCCTCAAAGATAGTAGTGAATACATTTCCAAAAAATGTATTCCAACCTCATTGCTTGTAAAGGAATTTCAAACATCCTGTGCTTATGACAAGTATTAGATAAATCCAGTAATTTTCTTTTCTTGAGGTACTCAGGTTCACAATGCCACCTTTGACAAAAAAATTGCAAACCTTTTGTGGAAATGCAAACACTTGATAACTTGGGAGCATTTTTTTGTTCTGTGAGAATAAGAGTTTTCTAGTGCCTTGTTTAGGATATGTCAAGCACTTCAGAACAAATTATTAGTTTTCTAAATGTTGAAGACAAAGACATCAGCTATTTTGCTTATCGCAAGTCTTCACAAACAAGTAATGAAATTAAAGGTCCTTGTTTGAGGCAGTATTACCGACTTGGAGGCTGGGACACACCCTTGTCCCTCTTCAACTAGTAATTGCATTTATTCTACTTCTGAAGAGTTATTGGTGAATTGGTAGTATTGCTGATCTAATAATCCAAAGGCCCAAGATAATTGCCTGTGGGAAGGGGTTCAAATTACATCACAAAAGCTGGTGGAATTTAAATTTAATGAATAAAATGCATCTTGAGTTGAAGTTAATCTCAATAATAGTGACTACGACCAATATTATTCATTGTTACAAAAAATCATGTTGTCTATTAATGTCCTTTATCTTACCTGGTCAGGTCTACATGTGACACTAGACACATAGCAACTGATTTCACTTAGAAAAGTACTGGTGAGCCATTCAATTCTAAAGCAATTAGAGATGGTCTTGACAGCAATTCCCATAGCCTATGAAAGAATAATCAGTGGCTAGCACTTCTGCCTCACAGCGCCAGAGACTCGGATTCAATTTCACCCTCAGGTGACTGTCTATGTGGAGTTTGCACATTCTCCCCATGTCTGCGTGGGTTTCCTCCAGGTGCTCCAGTTTCCTCCCACAGTCAAAAGATGTGCAAGTTAGGTGGATTGCCCATGCTAAATTACCCATAGTCTTCAGGGATGTGTAGGTCAGGTGCATTAGCTATGGGAAATGTGGGGTTACAGGGATAGGGTAGGGGATTGGGTCTGGCTGGGATGCTCTTCAGAGGGTCAGTGTGGACTTGTTGGGCTGAATGGCCTGTTTTTACACTGTAGGAACTCTATGGAAAATAAATCTGAAGACAGACATTGATTTAAAGGCTTATCTGAATGCAGCACTTCCTTTTTTCTCTATTTCCCATATATTTAGCGCAAAATTACTTCATTGAAATGTTTTTTTTCTGTTTTGAGCAATGACTAACTATTCATATGAACAGAATTGTTTTTACTCATTGGTGGGACGTGGGTGTTACCTGTTGGGCCAACATTTATTGCTCATCCCTGGTTGCCCTTGAGAAGGTGGTGGTGAACTGCTGCCTTGAATGGCTTCAGTCCATTTGGTGTAAGTACTCCCACAATGCCATTAGGGAGGAGTTCCAGGATTTTGACACAGCGACACTGGAGTAAAAAATACATTTTCAAATCAGGTTTGGTGAGTAGTCAACTTGCAGGTGGTAGTGTTCCCACATATCTGTTGCTCTTATTCTTCTAGATTGCAGTGGTTGTGGGTTTGGATGATGCTAAAGAGCCTTGGTGCATTTCTGTGTATATGGTACACACTGCTGCAACTAAGTGTGAGAGTTGGAGGGATGGTTGTGGATGTGGTGTCAAGATTCTTGAGCATTATTGGAGCTGTGTTCATCTAGGCAAATGGGGGGTATTCCATCATATTCCTGTCTTGTGCCTTGTAGCTCACGAACAGGCTTTGGAGAGTCATGAAGTGAATTACTCATTGTAGGATTCAAAGCATCTGACCTGATATCCATATGTCAATAAGTTAAACATTTTGGACAATGGGGTGGTATATTGCTTTTCCTGCATCTTAATTCCATTAGAACTATTCTTATCAATGTATTCTACAACTGGCTTGTGTACATAAAATGCATATGAGCTAACTGATTTAGAGAAATATTTAGATTTATTAATCAATTCTTCATTTCATTAATCTCCCATTCAAATGCCTTTCTAGGCAGAATGTTTTGACAAGGGCACATTTAATGACCTCTGAGATTGCAATTCCTCTCTTATCCATTTATTTCATAGATCAATCTCAAGTCCACTAATTATAGAATCCCTAGAGTGTGAAAAGAGGCCATTTTGGCCCATCAAGTCTGCACTGACTCTCCAAAGAGCATCCCACCCAGACCTGTAACCCTACATTTCCCATGGCTAATCCATCTAAACCTGCACATCCCTGGTCACTATAGCATGAAAAGTCCACCTAACCTGCACATCTTTGGACTGTGGGAGGAAACCCTAACAGACATGGGAAGAGCATTCAAACTCCACACAGATGGTTACCCAAGGCTGGAATTGAACCTGGGTTTCTGGCACTGGGAGGCAGCACTACTAACCACTGGGCCACCATGCTTCCTCTTTCAAGTTTGGATTGAAAGCAAAAGCCTTGGTAATAATGGAAGAGACTTGATTATTGTTGACATTTTAATCACATAATTACTTTTAATTATTCTTTAGGCAGTTGCTACCCTTTAATTGCTACTGTATTAGTCAGATGTACAATCCCAAAAGCTATTTTGAAGTCAAAATACTATTGCCCAAAGTATGTACTACTTTGTTTTCTAAAAAATTTTGTTTAGTGTCTTGTACTTCAGCCTTGCTTCAGGGTATTACTTCATTACGTGATATTGCAGTGTTCAGGATTTTCAATATTATGGCATAAATGACAAAGCAAATTTGACACCCAACAGTCCTGGCCAAAGTCACAAATGTCATCCACAGTTATGATACCTTGGTGGATTATCTTTTCTTGCCTGTCTGCAACATTCAACATACCTACGTATTAGTGCAGTTAATGCAGACTCAAGTCCAAAGGAGTGCATCACCTGGCATTGCTCATGATACCAGGGAAGTTCTCCGATAAGCTACAAAGATATTGGGATAGATAGAAAACAGCGATGTTCCTCTTTGATGATTTCTTGTGCTGTAGACCTCTATGACTCTATTAGTATGTCAGCCTTATCAGTTTAATCTTTAGCATTGAAAGCTTATCTCTACATGTGGTTAATGCCAAAAGAATTAGAAAGCAAGTGAAACCAACATTTCTGAAACAAAAGTAGAAAAGAAACATATTTTAATTACGATTATGAATGCAACTATTTTCATTTAATAATTGTTTTTTGTGCCTTTTCGAACAAAATATGCTGCAGTTGCCTGACATTTAAAACAGAATTTAAATTCTTAGAGTAGCCCTAAGGCACATATGGTGTAATAGAATAAGGAATGAGCAACAGTAAAGGTGAGAATTTGTGAAGATTGCACGCATCCAATGACATGGATAAGAAGGAATCTGCATTTTAATTTCTGTTGCACTTCACATATTACTGTCAAACTTGAGAAAAAAATTTGTTGAAGTGAATCTCATTAGCAAGAAAATTGATCTAGTTTGTTGATTCTCCTTTGAAAAATAATTGAAGTCGAAAATTCAGTCGGCTAGCTCCAAAAGCGTTCTTTATTCCTAAGAATCGCTAAAATGATTAATTTGAACACTACGGACCAAATTACTCAGAAGGTACTCAGAAGGATCAGAAGGTTTAGGTCATATTATATAGTACAGCATTACTAATAATAACCTGTACAACAATTGATTGGAAATAATATTGTAATAATTCTATGAATGTCTTCATGTATTTAAATTCCAGACTACATGTTTAGATCATTAAAATACAATGCAGATTTTACGTAAGGCTGTCAGCAAAGACCTTGCAGAGAAGAGATAAAGGCTACAGAAAAAGGCACACATTTTGGGGTAAAAAATGAGATTTGCTACCAGGATGAAAGGACCTCAAGTAAATTATGTTGTTTCAGTACATTCTGGCCATTGACATATGTACTTACAACATTCTCTGATCTTTATTCTACTGTTTGACTGTGTAGATTAATATCCTGTTGGCTTTGTTGATTGATATTCTGCCTTGATAAAACATGTTTAGCATCAAGCTTACTAGAAGTCTTTCAATCTCATTCAATTTCTACAATCGCCAGGACTATGTGTAAAGTGTATTTTTCTTTCCAATGCACAGTGTTTTGCATTTGTCTGCATTCCAGTTTTGTGTTATATTTCTGTCCACCTAAATCATCAAACGCATTGTGTAGTTTGAGTGACTCTGCCTGATTCACTTTTTTGAATTTGACTTGCTGGATTCAGTTGATATAAATTCGAAGCAGCAGCAATCTGAAAATTAAATCCTTTAGCACTCTATGCAATACATCTTCTCACCTATAACTCTTCTGACAAGTACTCATTAATTTCTACCCTTCAGCCATTTTTCTATCCGTTTCCAAGAGTTTCCTCAAATTCCCACAGCTTTGTTTGCTTTTAGCATGGGACTTAATGAACCACATTGAGAAAGCTAGGCACAATATGCCATTTGGTTTTCCAACTGTTTATTTTGTTTGTATCCTCAAAAGTGTCAAGGAGATTGAGCAGGCAATCTGAATCCACAAGAATTATCATTTACCAGATTATAATTGTACAGAAAAGTTTTGGGTTTATTTTTCATAATGGGTCACGTTATTTTGTATTAAATAGATATAAATTTAAGTCTGGAGTTGCTTGCATCAATTTATCACCCTTTTAAATATAGATATTACAGGAAGGCAATAGCCTGGTGGTATTATTGCTAGATTGGTAATCCAGCAACTCAGGAAATGTTCTGGGGACATAGGTTCAAATCCTGCCATGGCAGATGTTGGAATTTGAATTCAATAAAAAATATGAATTTAAGAAAACTAATGATGATTGTGAAACAGTTTCTAATTGTTGGGAAGCCCATCTGGTTTACTAATATCCTTTAGGGAAGTAAATCTGCCATCTTTCCCTGGTCTGGCCTACATGTGACTACAGGCCCACAGCAATGTTGTCGGCTTTTAACAGCCCTCGGGGCAATTAGGGATGGGAAATAAATGCTGGCCTAGCCAGTGATGTCAATGTCCTGTGAATAAATATTTTTAAGAACTAATTCCACTTCAGTGGCAAATGCCCATTTCCAGTAAAATTCTCAAAATGGTTGTCTGATAGCTGAGCCCATAAAGGGCCAACAAAAACAATTGTAATGTTACCTAAGGTGCTTTGGCAGCAATAAAGTTATTGAGGGCCAACATTTTTCGATCTCATTGACATATCTGGATGTAGAAGAGGAAATGTGTGTTGCCATCTCTGCCTCGCGAGATTGTGACAATGTTGTATGATGACTCCAGGATCACATTTTGTATCGGGTTGTTCTTCCCCTAGGTAGGATGGTTCTCATGAAGGTTTCCCATTACCAGATCCCTCCTGGCCACCTCGAGGACATCTACCATTTGAGGAAGTCCGTGATGGACGTGAGCATATTGTTTGCTTTATTACTTCAAATGTGGCAAGGAGGTAGCAACTCAATGGAATGCACAGATTCCACTAGGTGGCAGAGTTTCCTCAATTTCTACACGTTGCAAATGGCACCCATGTGGGCATAAGGCAATACATAAGTGTCATGTCTATAATAAATACCAGGGGTTTGCAAACAATTTATTTTCAGGATTTATTTGCCCACATTCTTATGTACTGCAATTACTATGATTGAGGAAACAACTTTAATATTTTCATAATGTGGCAATTTTTAGTTTCCAGGAACAGGAGAATATGGTTTAAGAATCCAGGCCTGACTTCTATATCAATGACAATTTTTTCTATTAGGAAACATCCAAAGGTAAGGCAGGCTTTGGCTTGAAAGTGTGTGCATCTGTTTTTCATTCCATGTGTGCTGTGTAGTTTGAGAAGGAAGGTAAGGTTCCAAAATTGCCTTCAACAAAAACAGGGAAGTGATGAAGAGAGCTTCAATGTTTTAAAGATTAGCTATCAGTAGATGTAGTTGTCCAATCTTGATGGTCAAAACTAGAAAACTGAATCTTTGCAATCTCCCTAATACAAACAATACTATTCGTTTATTCTTTGCCAGATATGAAGCATAGGGGCTACAACACAAATTTGAACAACACCCAATGAAGCCCAACTCTCCATACAGCCTGCATCAATACTTTTACTGGAGGAGGCTAGCCAATGGTATAATCTTTACCTCTTCAATACCTTTTATCTTCATGGGCTATTACAAGCAATCACTTACCATTTGGCCTGTTGAGTCTTTCAAAGAGTATTATGACTACTAAACTTTATAAGGAAGTTCTGTTTTAAAGCATTTCTTTTCCAATTTAAGCCAAAGTAGAATGGTCTAGATGGGGACCGGTTGGAAATTGTACTTCTCACCATGACAATGTGAATCACATGGGCCTTGTATCCAGGCATAAATGCTGATCAGTTATCTTTGGAAGTTTTGTCTTTTATCTTGGATTTGGAGGGATAATTTTTAAAGCATAGCAGTTCACAACTGATATTCTTAACAAATCACTGAGACTTTGGAGACACATAGTCTATCCACTGTTAATACATCGGCTGCTGCCACTATCTCTGCATGTAAGTTCTTAGTAAAACAATCTACCCCTATTCAGGTTTGCTGTCAGGCAGACTTCAAAACAGGTCACTTGACCCTCTTCAATTTACTTTAAATTAACAACAGTCCAAAATATAACAATCATATAAACCCAAAATGTTAACCATAGTTCAATTTAATGTTATTGGT
The DNA here is from genome assembly GCA_024137785.1 of Ginglymostoma cirratum. Lineage (NCBI taxonomy): Eukaryota > Metazoa > Chordata > Chondrichthyes > Orectolobiformes > Ginglymostomatidae > Ginglymostoma > Ginglymostoma cirratum. Next base: position 19,917,436 of record JAHRHZ010000025.1, on the reverse strand, counting down.
CTCTACATGCATCATAATAAGAACAACAAAAACACACTCCCTCTCCCACTCCCCTGCTCTTTCCTACATAATTCAGGAGTAGCCTGTTAATTATATTTGCAAAATATAGAATATTTCATTCCTTTTTTTTTGAATACCAGGCTTCAATTGCTTGATACATATGGCAGCAATTCTTTTTATTTGAAGACATAACTCTTTGCGAAAGGTTTGGATTTAAATATGATATATTCTTCTTCTTCCCATCCTTGTTAACTTTTTAAGACTATTCTGAGTTTCTTGAAAATCATTTTCATTTCTGCATGCATGCCGACTCACATATGTGCCTATGTAACCTTTACATTGAATGATAAATCCCCCTCTATTTCCTGCTTAATCATTTGTTCTTTTGACTGAAATCACAGCGCAGATGGTGCCAGATGTTATGAATAGATCAAATCTTCTTTGAAGAATAGAAGTAGCTGTTAGACTTGTTTTATTTAGCTATGAAAATATAAATACAATTACTGAGCTGCAGACATTTCCTGTGGGAGATATAATTTTAGTTCCAGAATTTCTACACATGCTTTAGTTCATTGTTCCTCATACAAGAAGCAATTATAGCAGAAGATGTATTCATAATTGGATTGCCACCTACAGAAGAAGCAAACATGTGGCTGTATTTGGCTGAACTTGATTGCTTAATGTAAATAATTAGTGTTACCAATCATGACACCACTTTACCATTAGTTATACAATGACAGGACCAACAAAAATAACTGTTTGCTTTTATGTTGTACTTTTAGCATATATATGTTCCAATGTGCTTTACAAGGGAATAATCAGCCAAAAATGGGCATCAAACAAAATTAGGTGACATGATGAATTGTGACCTAAGTTTTTGTCAAAAAAACAGTTTTAAGGAGAATCATGGAAGCAGAAAGCTAAAGATGGTTCTACAGTTTGAAGCCAATATTGGAAAGAAGGAAAAGCAGTGATGCACAAATAAAATTGAATGAAGAGTCTTTTTTGGGATGGAGGTTTGGCAACTAATGTAGGCCAAGTATTCTTGTGGCAAGTGTTCCAACAAAGCTTAGATTGATTTAATGAGAATTTATCTCTACTCACTGTAAAGGGTCTATTGTGAAAGTGCTTGGCCAATCTTAACCCTCATATAGAAGATGTGGGCTCACAAAGGTAATGTGTGTTTGTTTTGGAATGAAGTGTAGCAGTTAATTACAGAAAAAAAAACTGGAGTTACCAAAGATACAAAGAGATTCAAGGGTCCAAATACCGAGACCATTAAAATGTAATGGTTAGGTAAACAAAGAAATACTGAAAAGACTAATGCAGTATTAGCATTTGTAACAACAGAACTAGAATTTTTAAAAAAGAGCAAGTTTTGTTACAGTTATGCAACATAGATTGATTGGAAAGTTATCAGGAATCCAAGGCCTACAGAATGAGCCCAGACTATAACATCCACTGGATTATAAAAAATTAATGGACTAAAATTTTAGAATTATGGAAGAAATTTGGACATTATGTAGACAGATGGTGAGGGAGTATAGGACAAGAGAAAATATCCTTAAAATCAATGACAGACCATTCAGGAGAGAAATTAGGAAATGCATCTTTAGAAGTATGAAACTGTCTCCTGCAAAAAAAAACATTAAATGTGAAATTGATAAATATTCGCTGGCCAAGATTCTTAAAGGATATACATCAAGATGAAAGATGAGAGTTCATATACAGATCAGCCATGTTTTTGCTGAATAGCAGGACAAGTTCAGGGGGCCCAATTGTTTATATCTGTTCCTCTGACATGTCATGATCCAAATTGGTATAGGAAATTGTGAAAAATCACAGTGATATTGCAATAAATAGAATTCTCAGGTGCAGCCTAAGGGAGAGGGGAGTTCACTACGCAAGGCTGGAATTGAGGGTCTTTAATTTAAACGATGTGCAATAAAAGTGATAATGTCCCAACATTCCATTATTGCACATCTTGCTATAGCTCTAAAACCAGATAAAGCATCCCCTGGGACTAGGATTGGAAGAATCAGTCTTAGTTTTCAATCTAAAGATGTTATCTGGAAGTATGTGCTTGTGAGGTGGTGTAGTGGTAACGTCACTGGGCTAGTAGTCCAAAATACAAGGCTAATGTTGTGGCAACATGGGTTTGAACTCCATTATGGCAGATTGAGAAGTTTGAATCCAATAAAGTCTGAGATTAAAATGGGCTAACCTAACAGTGACTGTGTAATCACTAATGACTGTTATAAAAATCTATCTGGTTTGCTGAGGCTTGGAAATCTGCTGACCTTACCTGGTCTGGCCTATATTTGACTCCAGAGCTGCAGCAATACGGTTGACTCTTAAGTGCCCTCTGGACAATTAGGTCCGGCCAAACCAGCAATGCCCATTTCCCATGGATGAGAAAATAATCAAAAATATTTCCTTTTTGGAATGCTAGATTTGACATACTTCCTGTCTCCAAAAGGAAATTGCAGCAGTAACTTTTGTCCTTTAATTTCTGGTTATGTTCATGATGACAATACAAAGCTCATCTCATCTCTTGTCATAAAAACAGAAATTGCTGGAAAATCTCAGCAGGGTCTGGCAGCATCTTTGGAGAGAGATCAATGCTAACATTTCTGAAGAAGGGTCACTGGACCTGAAACGTTAACTCTGATTTGTCTTCACAAATGCTGCCAGACCTGCTGAGATTTTCCAGCAATTTCTGCTTTTGTTTCTGATTTCCAGAATTCACTGTTCTTTTGGTTTTTCACCTCTTGTCATTGCTATTTTACTTTGTACTTGCAGAACCTTCAGTCCAAACAACAGAGCTGTTGCTTGCTGGAGGCAGATAGAGCATTCCTATTTTCTGGATGGTTTGTGTTTATTGTGTGAGGAAGCCTTCCTGCCGCAGTAATAATGTAATAGCTGAGAAAATGTTCAACCTCAGCAAGTTGTGAGATTGGCTATGAAGATATTAGCATATTTAATTTCGTCAACTACCACCAGGAGCAGAAAAACAAAGAATGAGCTGACATCAACTAATAAGCCAGGCACCAATGGGTGAGTGAATGTTATAGCCTATTGGATCAACTGGACCACTCCCTAATTCTTTACACAAATAATTATTAGCAACTTAACTCTGGATCCAGTATCGTTTTAAATGAACACTAGACAGAACACAAAAGAGAGAGAACACCACATGACTGCACAGACACCAAATAAAACAGTGCGAAGGAGAGAGTGCAGACACCAGATAGAACATTGAGAGACAGCAGGGACAGCAGATGAAATGCTGCGTGAGAGAGTAAGAAAGAGTGGGAGTGTAGACACCAGATGTATTCAGGGAAGTGGAAAGTTACCTGTATTCTTTGGACCAGGAGGCAGTCACACCTCTTAGCATAGGGTAATCTGAAATGGTCAGTGGTTAGGGACCCGAAGGTTTGACTACATGTGAGGCAGGTAGGGGCACCCAGAGGATAGGAATACAGAAGTGCCAGTCTCTGCAATTGTCCAACAGGTTTGAGGTTCTCTCACTGTTTGGGTGAGTGAGGGAGGGGGTGTGTGTCTGCTGTTAGATAGGTGAACGAAATGAGCATGGCACCATGGTGCAGGAAGTCATTGAACTGAGGGAAGCCAAAAGGAATGTAATAGCTGTGGGGGACAGCCCTAGTCAAGGGGATTGACACTGTTCATTACAGCAAAGAGCGTGTGTCTGGATGGATGTATTTCCTGTCCGGTGCCAGAGTTCAAAATATCTGCTCTGAGCTGGAAAAGAACTTGCAGTAGCGAGGGGAACAATCCAGTTGTTGTGGTCCATGTAGGCTCCAGTGACATAAATAGAACTGAGGTTCCTCACAACTAATATGGGGGAGTTATGTACCAAGGTAGGAAGCAGAACCTCAAAATAATAATCTCTGGGTTAATACTTGAGCTGCCACATGCAAATTGCATTGATTAGGTGAGGTTAGAAAAATGAATGTGTCACTGAAAGACTGGTTTGGGAGAAATGGGTTCTGATTTTTTTGGGCTACTGACAACAATACTGAGGAAAGTGGTATCAGTGCTGTTGGGATATCTATGCCTGTGCTGAACTGGGGCTCGTGTTCTTGCGAACTGCATAACTACAGAAATAATGTGAGTTTTAAAGTTAACTAGTAGGGACAAGGGCCCAAATTTGAGAAGTTTTTGTGAATCAAAGCATGGGGAAAAGGCTACAGAGGAAGGTATTAAAATGGGATATGATAAACAGACAATGTCAGGAAGGTGCAGAGAAGTTAGATTAAGAGAAAATCAGCAGATATAACTAGAGGTTACAAAAATCATAAAAGAACAAAATATAAGGCACCGTACTTGAATGCATTCAAAACTGATGGAATTATTTATGGAATCACTAGAGTGCGGAAACAGGTTATTCGGCCCAACAAGTCCACACTAACCCTCCGAAGAGGATCCCGCCCAGACCTGTCCCCTTCCCTACAACCCTGTACTTCCTGTCGCTAATGTACCTGACCTACACATCCCTGGACACTATGGGTGATTTAGCATGGCAAATCCACCTAGCTTGCATATCTTTGGACTATGGGAGGAAACTGGAGCAAAAACAGAGATGTGGCAAGAATGTGCAAACTCCACACAGAAAGTCGCCCAAGGTTGGAATCAAACTGGGGCCTCTGGTGCTGTGAGGCAGCAGTGCTAACCACTGAGCCACCATGCCACCTAGTAGGCACAAATTGTGATAAATATTGACCATTACTGTGACATAGTTGCAGGATGTGCTAGATTGAAGAGTGTGTAAAACTTAGGAAGGACAGGAGACTTGGAAAGTGTGCAGGAGTGGCTCTGTTGAGTAAAGATGACATTGGCCCAATCGAAACCTAAACCCCGGAAACTAGGATATAGATGCAGGCAGAATAGTGATGAGGAATGATAAAGACAAGAGTTCACTTGTGGAAGATGCGTACAGGCCCCCTGACAGTAACCACGTGGTAGCACAGGATATCAAAAAAGAAATAATGGGAACAAAAACAAAGTTGCTGGAAAAGCTCAGTGGGTCGGGCAGCATCTGTGAAGGAAAAAACGAACACAGAGTTAACGTTTCAGGTCCAGTGACCCTTCCTCAGAACAGATCTGGGGAAGGGTCACCGGACCCGAAACATTAAGTCTGTGTTCGTTTTTTCCTTCACAGATGCTGCCCGACCCGCTGAGCTTTTCCAGCAACTTTGTTTTTGTTCGTGATTTACAGCACCCGCAGTTCTTTCGGTTTTTAAGAAATAACGGGACCTTATTTAAAAAAAGAAAAGCAATGATCATGGGTGATTTTAACCTACATACAGATTGGAAAAATCAGATGAGCAACTAATTGTATGGATCACGAATTTATTGAATGTTTTGTGACAATTTTCTGGACCAGCATGTTATGGAATTAACCAGAGAGCAGGCTATACTGAACCAATCAACAAAATAATCATCCAGTACCCTTTTGACTGCCTCAACTGAAGCTGCCTCCACCACATTTCCAGGCAGTGCATTTCATATGAAGGGTTTTGACCAACAAAAATAGATTAATTACTGACCTCACAGAGGTCAGAAATATGCAGAGAGGTCTGGGTGTTCTAGTGCATGAATCATGGAAAGCTAGTGTGCAGGTAGAGCAAATAATCAGGAAAGCTAATAGAATATTATGTTTTATTGCGATAAGAATTGAATACAGGAGTAGTGTGTGAATGCTTCAGTTAGTGGTGAGGCCACATGTGGAGTACTGTGTACAATACTAGTCACTGTGCTTATTAAAGAATTTAGAGAAGTCAGAGGTGACCTACTTGAAACATATAAGATCTTGAGGAGACTTGACCAAGTGGATGTTGAAAGGAAATTTCCTTTTGAGAGAAACTAGAACTAAGGGGCACAGTTTAAAAATAAGGAGCTGTCCATTTAAGACAGATGAAGAAAAAAAATTCTGAGGGTTGAGAATCTTTTTGGAATTCCCTTCCTCAAAAGGTAATAATGCAAAGGGGATGAAAGATCATCAGGGGTTTGCAAGAATGTAAAATTGGTGTTAAAATCAGATCTGCCATGATCTTAGAGTCGTAAACTCATGGAGATGTACATCATGGAAACAAACCCTTTGGTCCAACTTGTCCACGCCGACCAGATATTGTAAATGAATCTAGTTCCATTTGCTGGCATTTGGCCCATATCCCCCCAAACCCTTCCTATTCATATACACATCCGGGTGTCTTTTAAATGTTGTAAATATACCCACCTCTACCACTTCCTCTGGTAGCTCATTCTGTCCATGCACCACCCTCAGTGTGAAAAAGTTGCCCCTTGGGCCCTTTTTAAATCTTTCCCCTCTCATCTTAAAATGAGGACGGGAAAAAATTGTGCCTGTAAGAGCTGTTGCTTATTTAAGGTTTCTTTGGCATTGGAGTTGATTTCCTCAATTTCTTCCAGCAGAAATTACTGTTCTATAAGCTGTTGCATTGCTTTACAACTTTAGAAAAAAAAATCAAAACGCGGTACTTTAAAAAGGGAGGAAAGAGAGAGAACAGGTAACACGTGGAAGGTGAAAAAAAGCAGTGAACCAGCACAGCTGATTGACCAGACAGTGAACTTTCACAGCTGACTGCCTGTGCTATGTAGTTACAAGCATCCTCTAGAATGGTGGAGCAGACTTGAAGGGCTGAGTGGCCTAATCTTTTTTCTCCCTTGTTTGTATGGAAAAATGTATATGGGAAAGCAGTCAAAATAATTAACTCTATAAATCACTATTAGTGTATTACTCAGGGATGAACTGAAATTGCTTGGAATAATTTACTTCTGCATTCTCTGGGAGCTGTTGCAACTACGTTTTCCAACTCAAGCTGTTCAGACATATTGTTACACACCTCTAGAACATGGGGGATTTGAACTCAGGCACTCTTAGACCAGAGGTAGAGACACTGCTACTGCACATAAAGGCTCTCTCTGGTGTAGCTGCTATAATTTGACAGGCTCATTAAAGACAGCAGGCACTAATCCTCTCCAATTCATCTGTGTAGTTTCAGGATCCACAGCTGGGGTGCGGAGAGCCTGTTGGCCTTACCCTGGAGATGTTTGTAGCTGGAGATCCATGTATACGGAGGCTGTCCTGCCTAGATGCAGGTTCACTCTCCTCAGCTTGATTTCCCACAGAATTGGGGATTGCAGAAAGCTGCTGGTGAAGGGTTTGGGGATCTCTTGGACACTTTTGAGAGGAGACTTCTGGGGGCCTACCTGTGGTTCCTCCTCTGGCCTGGTGCTTACTGAACACCACCCCATCTCCTTGTGAGGAAGGGACACCGAGAGTGAGGCCCAGTGGCTATAGAAATGCAGTGCAGATCTCAGTGTCTGACAGATATAGACAAGGTGTGCCGGATCTGGATCTGTATTGAACCTGCCAACCTGCCCAAGGATGCAGCCAATTACATACATGCCAGAGGTAGCACCGTAAAGGTAACTTTGGTGGACTCGTCCAACCTTCGCTTCAGTTTCTTGAGGGCCTTCAATAAACCTGCCTGCTGCTCCTGTATCTGAATGTGCAGTTGATAGTCATTAATAATGACTGACACCATGGGGTCCTCTTGTGCCTGGCGTTGAGCAGATGCATGGTCCCTGTAAGCCCTCTGGGTGCCAGCAACGTGGGACATACTACTGATGTGCTGACCAAAACCTGCTCCCGACTCTACTCCAGGTAAAGCACCCTTCGTGGTGTCAGAATCTGAGCTGGCGGACGGTGTAAGCTATAGCCTTGCCAGTTCTTCTTCTTAGGTGTCTGTGGTTTCTTTCTCAGAGGTGGAGGAGGAGATGAGGGTCACTTCAGGGTGGAGACTTTGTGGATGCCCACAGGAGACAACAGACAGAATGGGTTGTGAAAGAGGTGTAGAAGTACAAGTAATGGGACAGCAGCTTTTAACAATGAATCTTATGGAGCATTGCCTCCACCTGAAGGTCTCAGTATCACCACTTAACCTTGGATCTCCCACTGAGGCAAGGATTCGGTCCTCATAAGGGGTGATGGGCTGAATGTTGAGCATTTCCTATCCCACCCCCAACACCACCCCCACCATCTTGACTCTCTCTACCCTATTGTGGGCTGTTTTCTCTTGGAATGAGAAACAGGGAGCAATTTAGTGAGATGCAAATAACTGGCACAGCTGTTAGTGCTGGTGTAGGTGGGAGGAAAGTTGCAGTGTTCCAAGTGAGTGAGTAGAAAGCCTGGAGTGCACGTAGGGTTAGTGGTTTGGGGTGGGTGAGTGTGATTGGGGTATTTCACTTGAAATAGAAACATTGGGAAACCACGAGCCTTGGTGGGAATCTACTGCAATGGCAGAGTCAGAGAGATATATCACACGGTAGAGAGAAAGTGGTATTATTGCAGAGTGCCTAAGGCCAGTATCACCTTCCAGGATTGTTAGTTGTTCCACCGGATAGTGGAAACTCCACTGACCCTGGTGCTAACTTCGAACAAGGCTAGCAGGATCTGGTGCCATGGTCTCCTCTGGTGATTGTGAGGCAAGAAGCAGCCCTCTTTCCACTATCCTGGTCACCAGGACTTCCAGGTCCCTGTCAACAAAATTGGGTCCCATTTTGTCTCTGTAGACCATCTCCAGAGAACTGCTTTCCACACTTTGACACTGAATGGCAACACTTGGGTGGCAGCATTTGACCTGGTGCGCAGCTGGGGTTTAAAAACAGCTTTAGTGGTGGAAATTCTGGACAGGCCTGTCTGTGACAAATATTTCTGCCATTGAGGCCTAGCTAATGACGTGGAGAATTGTGTGAGAAAACCTACTATAACTCAATGGGAGAAACACTCCTTGAAACTTGCTGAAATTGATACCTAGCTGATCTTTTTGGCAAAAATAAGGGAAGCAATGGCCAAGAGGTATTGTCGCTATGCTATTAATCTGGAAACTCAGCTGAGTCCTGGGTTTGAATCCCACCATGGCAGATGGTGGAATTTGAATTAAATAATAAAAATCAGAATCTACTGATGACCAAGAAACCATTGCTGATTTGTCAAGAAAAAAACAATCTGGCTCATTAATGCCCTTCAGAAGAGGAAATCTGCCATCCTATCTCAATGGCAAGGTAAAGGTGTACAAGGAAGCAGCAATTAAGAGAGTGGGCCAGCATTAGAGTGGAATGCTGAGGTCTATGCTGGAGAGCCTTTGACATGAGGAGGCTGAGCAGGGTACAGGTAAGGGCTCTTTGACTCCACTTTCTTCCTGTCTAGACTGAAGACAGTGGGGACGGCAGCTGAGGCAGGCACCTGCTCCTCTTGCAGGATGTGGAAAATCAGGGAGACTTCCAGTGCTCCTGGTGGTTACACCTGTGAGACGTGTACCCAGCTGCAGCTCCTGACAGACAGTGTTAGGGAGCTGGTGTTGGAGCTGGATGCACTCAGGATCATCTGGGGTGCAGGCAACATCATTGATAAGAGCTACAGTGAAGTGGTCACTCCTAAGGTGCAGGCTGCAGGTAGCTGGGTGACCACCAGAAGAGGTAAGGGGGGCGAAGGCAGATAGCCAGCGTTCCCCTGTAGCCATTCCCCTCAATAACAGGTATACCGCTTTGGATACTGTTTGGGGGGAGAGGGGGCAGATGACCTTTCAGGGGCTAGCAGCAGCAGACAGGTCATTGGCACAATGACTGATTCTGAGGCTCAGAGGGAAAGGGTGCAGTCAGACACAGCAATGTTGATAGGAGACTCAATTGTGAAGGGGACAGAGAGGAGATTCTGTGGCTGCTGAAGAGACACCAGGATGGTGTGTTGCTTCCTGGGTGTCTGGTTCAAGGGCCAGGTATCTGAGTGGTTGCAGAACATTCTGAAGGGGAAGAATGAACAGCCAGAGGTCATTATGCACATTGGTTCAAACGATATAGTAGACAAAGGGATAGGGTCCTGCAAAGAAGGTGAGAAGTTAAAAAGCAGGACCTCAAAGTGTAGTGATCTCCGGATTACTCACAGTGCCACGTGCCAGTGAGGATAGAAATAGAAAGATAGGCCAGTTGATTGCATGGCTGAAGAGAGGGGCCATCAAGAAGTCAGGGGAAAATACATTAGCCATTGAGAACAAGTTTAGTGTGCCCCTGGCTACCCTGAATAGTAAAAGGAGGGAAAAGAGTTCTGGTTTAAAGTGCATTTGTTTCAACAAATGGCCTGACTGGTAAGGCAGGTGAGCTCAGAGCATCGATTGGCTCTAGGGGACTGGGATCTTACTGCCATAACAGAAACATGGCTGAGAGAAGGGCAGGACTGGCAGCTCAATGTTCCAGGATACAGAAGCTGTAGGCGTGACAGAAGTACAAGTAAGTGAGGGGTGGAGTTGCCCTTTTGATAAGGGAGGACATAACAACAGAGCTTAGAGAGGATATTCTTAAGGGATGAACAAATTAGGTCATATAGTTAGAACTTAGAAACAGGAAGGGATGGTCACTCTATTAGGACTGTATTATAGACCTCAAATAGCCAGTGGGTATTAGAGGAGCAGATGTATAGAGACATTGCAGATACTTGTAGGAATAACAGAGTAGTATTGGTTAGAGATTTTAATTTTCCCTGTATTGAAGGGGGCACCCAGAGTGTAAAAGGCCTGGACGGGGTGGAATTTGTCAAATGTGTCCAAGAAAGTTTCCTAAATCAAGATATAGAGGGCCCTATTCGGGACGGTGCAACGCTGGACCTTCTCTTAGGAAACAAGGAAGGGCAAGTGACTGAAGTGTCAGTCAGAGAGCACTTTGGGTCCCGTGACCATAACTCTTTTAGTTTTAATATGGTTATAGAGAAAGATAGGACAGGTCAACAGGTTAAAGGGCTAAACTGGAGCAGGGCCAATTTTGGGGCCATTAGGCAGGATCTAGCAGAAGTCAATTGGGTGAGTCTGTTTGAAGAAAAAAATATCACTGGCAAATGGGAGACTTTTAAAAGTGTGATATCAAGAGTTGAGGGATGGTATGTCCCTGTTAGGGTGAAGGGAAAAGCTGGTAAATTTAGGGATCCCTGGCTGACTAAGGATAGCGAGGCTATGGTCAGGAAAAAGAAGAAGAGCATACATTGGGTTTTAGCTATCGGGCTCAAGTGAATCCCTAGATGACTATAAGAAGTCACAGGGAAATCAGAAGAGCAAAAAGAGGGTATGAGATGGATGTGGCAGATAGTGTTAGAGATAATCCCAAGATGTTCTATAGCTATATTAAGAGTAAAAGGGTGGCTAGGGAGAGAGTAGGTCCCTTTAAACATCAGCGTGGCCATCTATATGTGGAGCCACAGAAGATGGGAGAGATTTTTAATGAATATTTCTCCTCGGTGTTTACTTAGAGAAACATGGATGCTAAGGAAATAAGGGAAACAAGTGGGGATGTTTTGGACCAGAGAAGAGGTGTTTGCAGCTTTAAAGCACATTAAGATGGATAAATCCCCTGGACCTGATCAAGTCCATCCTTAGACATTGTGGGATGCTGGGGAAGAAATTGCAGAGGCCCTTGCAGAGATTGTTGCTTCATCTTTAGCCGCTGGTGAAGTTACGGAAGACTGGGAGGTGGCTAACGTTGTTCCATTGTTTAAGAAAGATAGCAAAGACAAGCCGGGGAACTACAGGCCAGTGAGCCTGACATCAGTGGTAAGCAAGTTATTGGAGAGGACCATGAGGGGCAGGATCAACCAAAATAGGATAGTCAGGGCCTGATTAGGGATAATCAGCGTGTCTTTGTGAGCAGGAAGTCATGTCTGACAAATCTTTTAGATTTTTTTCAAAGAGGTAACCAAGAGGATGGATGAGGGTAGGGCAGTGGATGTTGTCTAGATGGACCTTAAGAAGGCCTTTGCCAAGGTCCCACACAGCAGGTTAGTCATGAAAGTTAGGTCACATGGGATCCAGGCAGAGCTAGCTAATTCGATTCAAAATTGGATTGATGGTAGAAAGTAGGGTGTGATGGTTGAAGGTTGTTTCTTGGACTGGAGGCCTGTGACTAGTGGTGTGCCTCAGGGGTCGCTGCTGGGACTTTTGTTATTTGTTATTTACATAAATGATCTGGATGTGAATGTACAAGACATGATTAATAAGTTTGCAGATGATACAAAATTAGGAGGTATTGTTGATAGCGAGGAATGTTATCAAAAGTTTAGAGAGATCTTGACCAGATGGGGAAGTGGGCTAAGGATTGGCAAATGCAATTTAATACAGATAAGCATGAGGTCTTGCACTTTGGAAAGTCAAACCAAAGTAGGGCTTACGTAATAAATAGTAAGGTCCTGAGGAGTGTTGTGGAACTCATTGAAAGTGGTGTCACAGGTGGACAGGGTGGTGAAGAAGGCATTTAGCATGTTGGCCTTAATTGCTCAAGGCATTGAGTATAGGTGTTGGGACATTATGTTACAGTTGTATAAGTCGTTGGTGAGGCCACACTTGGAGTATTGCATACAGTTTTCATCCCCTGTTATAGGAAAGACATAGTTAAATTGGAAAGTGTGCAAAGGAGATTTACAAGGATGTTGCCGGGAGTAGTAGGCCCGAGTTATAGGGAGAGTTTGCCCAGGATGGGACTTTATTCCTTGGAATGTAGGAGAATGCGGGGTGTCCTTACTGAGGTTAATAAAATCATGAGGGGCATGGATTGGATGAATGCATATAGTTTTTTTTTCCCCAGAGATTGAAATCTAGAGGGCATAGGTTTAAGCTGAGAGGGGATAGATTGAAGAAGGACCTGAGGGGCAACTTCTTCACGCAGAGAGTGGCGCATAAATGGAATGGGCTGCCAGAGAAAGTAGTTGCAGCAGGTACAATAGCAGCATTTAAAAAGACATTTGGATCAGTTCGTGGATGGGAAGGTTTTCGAGGGATATGGATCAAATGTGGGCAATTGGAATTAGCTGAGTGGGCACTATGGTCAGCATGGACCAGTTTGGCCAAAGGGTCTGTTTCCATTCTGTATTACTCTGACTCTATGACTTGCTAGTCTGGCTCACATGTGACTCCAGAGCCACAGCAATGTGGTTGACTCTCAACTGCCCTCTGAAATGGCTTAGCAAGCCATTCAGCTCAAGGGCAGCTAGGGACAGGCAATAAATGCTGGCCAGCCAGAAAAGCCCACATCCCACAAGTGAGTTTTTAAAAAAAAATTCAGGCCATTTTGTCAAACTAGGCGATTATCCTCAGGAACATCAGCCCACATGATGTCCTAAAGAAGAATCAGATGGCAGCACATGTAACAGACTTGACCACCATTCATCAGATTAGCTTTATTTTCCTGTCTTATTAATTGAATTAAATTCAATGATCTGGTGGGATTCAAACCCACATCCTAAGGGTATTAGTCAAGGCCTCTGGATTGCTAATCCAGTGGTGTTATAATCACGTGACCATCATCCCCAGGCTAAATGATTAAATTCAATCTTCCAACAAACCTTTTTTCTGTTGGATTTATGGTAAACACAGTAACACTTGGAATAGGGAAGAGAATGACCTTTCAGAATTATTGATGGGCTCCTTGAGAACTTTGCAGTGGACTAAATAAATTCTGATGAAAACTCATTGATCTGAAGGGTCAGCTTTGTTGCTGTTTCCACAGATGCTGCCAGACCTGTAGAATATTTCTATTTCATTTTAGATCAAATTTCCCATTTTAGGATTTGTAAAGTACTAGAAATAACTTAAAGAACTGACGAGGCTACAGCCACAGCTTAGGGATTGGAATTGATTCCATCTTCTGCACTGATTTGGCTCAGCTCTGTTATGAATGAATGCAGCAATATTGGACATGAAAGCCAAAGGCACAAAATTGGCTATGACTTTAAGTTTGCATTTTAACTGTCAAGGTTGTTTTTAGCCATGTCTGATAAGAAAGGTGATTTGACAGCCGTTTAACTCTCCCAAGCCAATTTTGCCAACATTGAGGGACCAATCACTCAAAGCCAACACTACCAGACAGGACATGTTGTTATACGTATGCCTAGTGTCGGACACCTGAAAGAACTGCTCTACCTGGAGCTTGGCTGTGACATGAGACTCCTGGAAGGATAGCAGGAAATGCTTTAGAGATGCCCTCAAAGTCTTACTGAGGAGGTCAGTTATCTCTGTTGACTCGTGTGTCTCTGGCTTATGACCAAACAAAATAGAAATATCCCTTTGGAAAGTACTAAACACACTGTGAGAGACTTCATCAGTAATATGCACAGCAGGTAGTGTAGGCTTAGAGAAGACTTAATTGAAACTGTTACAATTATATAAACAAACCAGGAAAGGTCATCAGCTTAAAGTTTCTCCCTGCACAGTTGCTGCCAAACCTGCTGTCTAGCTATGTTTTTATTAAGGAGACGATTTCTTCTGTTTGGAGAGTCGGTGAAAATAGGTGATCAATTAGAACAATGTAATTACACTAACCACGTGAAGCTAATAGAATTTTTGATTGATATATGAAGAAGTGTAACAAACAAAATTAGCAGTTTGATTTGTTTCATTTACACAATATATTTTTGTGAACTTAAGAAAATGGTAGGTCAGACTGTGAAATTTATTTCTGATCATTCTGTGTGGTTAATTTTTGGGTACAGCTTTCTTTGTCATACATTCGCGTGATCTGACTCCCACTGGCAAGCCTACATTTATTATCCATTCCTAATTGCACTTGAGAAGGTAATAATGAGCCAACTTTGTGAAGCTCTGCAGTCCATGTAGTTTTTACTATAAACTGTTATATTCTTTTGGTATGAGGTTCCTGTGGTGCACTGGCAATGTCCCTGCCTTTCAACCAGGAGGCCTGGGTTCAACTGCCACCCACCCCAGTGCTGTGTCATAACATCTCTGAACAAGTTGACTGGAAAAATATAATCTTGGTTTGGTACAAATGAGTAGCTTGCTAGGGTATTTTGGAGGGCATTCATGAATCAGCCACATTGCTGTGAGTGAGTCACATACAAGCAAGACTAGATGGATAAGATTACTTTCCCTCAATGACATATTATATATGAACCAGATGGGGTTTTATTGACAGCATTACTGATACAAGTTTTTTATCCCCGTAATGAGCTTTATGTAAATCTCCCAGGACCCTTACAGAACCATTAGTTCAGGTCTCTGGATTATTACTTCAGTACTAAAACCAAATTGTGACTATAAACCCTCGATTTATGGATTATGTCCTAAATATGTGCATAATATGGGTGAAGGCTAGCCATATAGTAAAGAAAAGAAAGTTGTCATTGTATTTAATTTCACTACTCCGAATGACCATACCTTGCCAGCAGAAAAGAAGGAAGGGTTAACCAATAGCAAGCAACACCAATTAGGCACGTTCTGGAACAGGTCAATCAGCATCTAACCACAAAATGGACAGTGAGCAGGACTAGGTCTGGTGCATCCCAGGTTAGTCCTCAATATCTGCAACGTCAACCGCACCGATTGAAGTTAGTGTACTCCAAACACAAATGGTGAACAAAAACGGTGAAGATGTACTAAGATGAACTCTGTTATGTGCGTTTAATCCAGAATTCCAAGTTATGTTGAATGAGAAAAACTACACATTTTCACACTGAATTGTGGTAGATGTTTTGAAAGTAAACATATATATGAAGTAGATTACTATGAATTATGCAAGAGGTTTTTTTTTAACTAAAATTAATACTTCTTGCTAAAAAGGTGTCGGCCAGTCAGTGATTTCATTAACACAATAGTAAGAGAGTGAAGAAAATGGGTAGGAGCAGTTCCTTGATGCTGAGTGATGGGGCCAGAATGTTTTTTCACATGGAATAGGTGGGGAACAGATGCCTGCATTTTATTTTTGGGAACAGGAGATAATTATTTGAAGCAGAAAAATGGTCAATGCTCATAACCAAAAGAATAAAGTGGTGGGGTCACTTTTGGATTTCTGGCAAGATGGTAGCAGAGTAAGATGCTCCTGACAGAGCTCCTCTGCTACACCTGTTCTTTTTCTTTCTTTTCCCTCTCATTTTTCTTTTCTCTCTGCTTAGCCCTGGAGTCGAATCCTGTAGCAGTGTGTGGGCAGTGACTCGTGGAACAGCTCATGGGCTGTGAGCCCTGGATCAACATGTGGTCAGTGAGTCCCCAGAGCAGCGCATGGGCAGCGAGCTCTGGGCAGAGACCAGAGCAGAGGAGCCAGTCCTGGAACTTACCTTTGGAGAAGCGGAGTGCTAATACGGAGCAGACTGGAGGCTTGGAGCAGGGATGGCTGTTGGGCTGGGATCTTGTGCAGGTGGCCAGACCATGCGCGGAAGCCCTCCACTGAGCTGCTATGATGTAATGTTTATTTGATAATTTTTCACCTGACTGTAATGTCCATCCTTTGACAATGTCTTAATTCTAACTTTTTTTTTAAAATTTGTAAATGCATGCGGTTTATATTCCTCTTTTGTATTCAAGACTTGTACCTAGGTACTTGTATTTAAGATGGTGCTATAAGAGGCAGACATTGTAAAAACTTTTCACTGTACCTCTACAATAGACCACATATGACAATTAAAGGATACTCTATTCTATAAAAGGATTGAGCTAACAAAGAGACAAAACAGATACAATTGGGCAAACAGTATTTTGTGTTTTGAAATGCCAATGCAAACCTATCCAATAGATAAAATAATCTGGGTCAAGGGAAGCAGGGTGCAAAATATTCATAGTACAGATGAGATGTACAATGAAAATAATAGAAAAAAAGTGCAAACTCCTGATTGTATGCAAATCTTATGAAAAATATGTTTATGATAGAACGACAAGACAACAAGGTCATTAAGAGATGAAATGGATATGAGAAAATAAACAAAATAATAGGTAAGTATATTTTAAAACCACACCTTTTGATGCAGTGGTTCCTTGAGGGACTCTCTTTTATGTGATAGATGTACCTTGCTTTCCTGAATGTACTGGAGCTTTGAATGGTTGTCTTGGGTATCGCAGAATTGCAAACTGGGTCTCAAACGGTTCTTCGGGTCTTTATGAGCATGCCAATATGGAGGTGACATACAGCTGGCTTGTGGTAAACCTCCGAAAGGCTTAAACATTTGCTTTAGTATGCGAGAAACAGGTGTGCCACTATCAGCTATACAGTTTGCTTCCTTTTTAGGTCATGGGTTGCAACAGTAAAAATCCGCTTAGCGCAGGCATTTATTTAAGTACTTTAGAGATGTAATTAATAACTTTGCTATACAGTACAGCAATTCTGACATGAATATCTAAGAATCATGTTTGGCTCATGTCAGTTTTTATTTAGGCATTACCCTAATTAATCTGTAAAACACATGAAGGTTGATTAGTTCACTTGGCTGGACAGCTAGTCTGCAACGTAGAGTAACACCAACAGTATAGGTTCAATTCCTGTACTGGCTAATGTTGCCATGAAGGTCTCTCCTTCTCAATCTCTTTCCTCACCTGGGATGTGGTGACCCTCCAGTTAAACCAGTACCAGTCATCTCTCCTAAATAAGAGAGCAGCCCCATGGTCCAGACTTTATCTAAAGTGTCCACAAATTTTCTGTCATTGTTCCAATTAATGGTGTTAGCTTGTGTTTAAACCTAGGACATACATACATTTTCCGTGTTAGATCAAAAATTGATTGCCCACTAATTGTTCTGTTTACCCATTTTTGAACAGCTGTTTAATATTTACAGCTTTTCAGTCCTCTGGTATTACCATTGTATCAAAGGAGGATTGGAGGATTAAAGCCAATATGTCCACAAGTTCCACTATTACTTCCCACAGTGTTCCCTTGGATGCCTGTCCCTGATATTAGTTACCAATTAAATTCCTTCCTTTTCTTAAGCAATCCCTCCAGAATTGAGGATGTCTTGCTTTCACTCTGGTTCAATGAATTCTGAGTTGAGTCTGTAATACAATGGCTAAGTACTGTACTCAGTTTGCAGATTCTATCATGTGCAGTGATGCTTCAGTAGGTCAGACTTTTTATCAATTTTTAGCCCAACCAATTTCTCAATAACGCGCTGGAACTTCCTATATTTTGGCTACGTGTTAAGTTTCAGGAGTTTCCTGGAGGGTTTCCCATTGAGAGTCCTGGTGACTTCCCTCTCAATTGTCTGTGGCTTACCTAATCAATTATGCAAATTGCACCCATGGATCTACCCTTGATGAATTGCCCACAGAGGTGGGAGTGATCATTGCTGCTAACAACTTCCAGCTTAGGTACATCCCCCACCCACCCTGGTACCATATTTAAACCCTCGCTGCGCACCACTTCAAACTCTGCGAGCCAAGAACAACCATTCCAGGTGGGTCACTACATCACGCCACGAAAGTAGATAGCTCAGAAAGGGAAAATGGCATCCCTCTTTGTGGACAGGGACTTGACGGTCCTGGTGAATACACTGATGTAGAGGCAGGCCTTTCTCTTTCCCTCGGAACTGCTAGAGAGAAACACAGCACTACACCCTGCTAACCTGGTTGGAAATAGCAACCTGGGACACTGTGGTGTGTACAATCTGCAAGGACATGCAGCAATGCCACAAGAAGGTCAGCGACTCCCAGTGCTTCACAAGTGCAAGTGCACAAACCTCTGTCTGTAACCTGACATTCACTTTACACATTTGTCACAGAGGCTAATAACCTACCATTTTAGTATTGCATGCAGCATCTTTACTCAATGGCTCAGACCCATCCCATCCTCCTAAACTACTCAGGCTTCCTGCTTTCTGCAATTCCTACTCAATGACTTGGGTCACTTCTTCTGCTACTGCTCCAGCACTAACGCCTCGTCCAGCCACTTTTATCTCACTCAAACTCTCTTTATCTCATTGCAGGAGAAACACTATGGCCAATAAAACGGAGCCAAGAAAGCAAACGCAGCCAAATGGGATGGGCGATGTTTTCTTCCTCATTTTATACAAGGAAATGATTCTTGAACTAGTGGAAGAGGCTCAAGAGTGCCCATCAATGGTTATCAAGACCCCCAGAAGGCAGCCAAGTGAGTTTCGTTGGGCCGCGCTGTGTTACTCTCCCATTATCACTGAGCCATCATTCCTGCACAAAAAACAAAACAAATTTAATCCACCCACTATGAATGTGGGGCAGTCAATTTATATATTTATTCTACAATTGAGATTTGGTGGATGATGGAATGTTATCCAGGTCATGCTCCTGACAGTAGCTCTATCTGAAAGTTAAGATTCCTCCTCTCCTCCACCACCCTTCATGTTTCCTTTTGTGTGGCTGCCCCTGTCAACTTACCAGTTCCCATCCAACATTTTAATTTAACAGGTTAATGCCCCTATTTTCCCCCTCAGTCTCTGGCCTACCACATAGTCATGCACACTATTGCAATCCACTGCCTTCTTCCTGAAGCTAGATTTGCAAATAAAAGCTCCTAAAGTACTCCATGCCCCACCCATGTAAATCAATCCCATTATTATGTTTGAAGTTATCTACCCTCATAGTTATTGTCTCTTCTGTGTCCTAGCATAATGGTTCGAATCACAGCGAGTTTTCCATTTTCCCTGGCATAGTACAGACTAGTCAGACATGACCTGCAAGATTGGCTGTGGCCCAATCCCCAGATTGGAAGGACACTGATCCCAGGACTCTGATCACACTAAGCACCCGAGTGACAATGAACATGATTGTGGATTGTGATTGGACACTGCACTTGACTGAGTGCAGTGGCACTCCCTGACTAACTATAGTCCCCCTTCATTTGACTAGGACTATGCTTCTTAGACCTGCAGTTGTGGGCACTTCGTTGAAACACAAACAATGTGTGTTGACCACGTAAGCTGCTGGCATGTGCTATAGGTGTGACATTGATGTAGTATGGTGATATATAGCAATATGTTTAACCCCAAACTGTTCAGCGTTGGGATTGTGTCTGTGCTAAAAGGCAAGGCATTGGCAGAGATGCTGTGAGCATCCAAGTAAGTGCGAAGTGAGTGAGCTTTAACAATGCAAGGTTAGAACCCTGAGATGTATTTTGTCCAGTGAGATGAGATGGGTGTGTGACTCTGTGTGCAATGTGAAACAGCGGTTGCATTGCTATGTAAGGTGGCAGCGAGCTCCAAAGTGCAGAAGTGAAGGTCTGAATGTCTCCCGAGTTGGTCTGAGATCAGTCATAATAGACAAAATAGACATAAAAGATGAATTTACTGTCTGAGTCATGCTCCCCACCTCCATGGCTAAATCCCTTTTTGCGCTTCTAATCATCCCAACCACTCCTGCTACCATCTTCATAGAGTCATAGAGTCCTACAGCACCAAGACAGGCCCTTTGGCCCAAACTGGTCCATGCTAACCAAAATGTCCATTCATCCTAACCCCATTTCCCTGCACTTGGCCCATCTCCTTCTAATTTTCTCTTGCCTGTGTATTTGTCCGAATGCCTGTTAAGTGTTGTTAATGCACCCGCCTCAAGCACTTCCGCTGGCATCTTATTCCATGTGTGTACCACCCTCTGTGTAACAATGTTTCTCCCTCAGGGTCCCATTTATTCTTTCCCCTTTTACCTTAAACTGATGCCCTCTAGTCCTCAATTTCCCAACCCTGAAAAAGCCTGAATACATCTACCCTGTTCATGCCTCTCATGATCTTATTCACTTCTTCAAGATACCCCCTCAGTCTCCTATTCTCTGAAGCAAAAAAGGTGCTTTCTTGTCCAACTTCTCCCTATAACTCAGTTCTTTGAGTCCTGGCAACATCCTTGTAAATTTCTTCTGCACCCTTTCCAGTTTAATAACATGCTTCCTGTAGCAAGGTGACCAAAACCGAACACAATACTCCAAGTGTGGCCTCACCAACATCCTGTACAACTGCAGCATAACTTCCCAACTTCTATTCTCAATGCACTGACTTATGAAGGTCAGTGTGCCCAAAGCCTTCTTCACTGCCCTATCTACCTGTGACTTAACTTTCAGAGAACCATGCACCTGCACTCCAAGGTCCCTCTGTTCCACTACATACCTTAAGGTGCTACCATTGAACATGAAACTCCTACCTTGATTTGACTTTCCAAAATGCAATACCTCACACATCTATATTAAACTCCATTTGCCTTTTCTCGACTCACTTCCCCAGCTGATCAAGATCCCGCTGCAATTTCTGTTAACCATCCTCACTGTCTACAATTCCACTAATTGTGGTGTCATCTGCAAACCTACTAATCATGCCTTATACAGTCTCGTCCAAATCATTGATATGGATAACAAACAGCAATGGGCCCAGCACTGACCCCTGAGGCTCACCACTAGTCACATGCCTCCAGTCAGTCAGGCATCCTTCCAGTATTATCCTCTGCTTCTTACCAACAAGCCAAATGAGTGTCCAGTTTGCTGGCTGTCCCTGGATTCCATGCGACCTAACCTTCCTGAGTAGCCTACCATGGGGAACCTTAACAAACACCTTACTGAAATCCATATAGACTATGTCTACCTCCCTGCCCTCATCAACCTTCCTGGTCACTTTAACAAAGAACTATAATTAATGAGGCAAGATCTCCCACGTACGAAACCATGCTAACTACTCCTAATCAAACCCAAGCCAAATACATGTATAACTTATCCCTCAGGATCTTCTCAAGTAACTTACCTACCACAGATGTTAAGTTTACTGGTCTGTAGTTCCCAGGGTTTTCTTTGCAGCCCTTCTTGAATAAGGGCACAACGTTCACTACCCTCCAGCACCTCACCTGTGGCTAACAATGATGCAAGTATATCAGCCAGGGCCCCTGCAATTCCTTCTCTACCCTCTTGCAGTCTTCTTGGATATATATGGTCAAGACCAGGAAAGTTATCCACCTTCATACGTTCTAATAAGTACAACACCTCCTCTACTGTGATATGGACTGTCCCCAAGTTTTCGCCACTAACTTCCCCAAGTACCCAGGTCTTCACGTCTTTCTCCACAGTAAACATAGAGAAGAAATATTCATTGAGGACCTCACCCAATTCCTGTGGTTCCACACATACATGTCTACTTTGGTCCTTGAGGGATCCCATTCTCTCTCTAGTTATTCTTTTTCATTAATATACTTAAAGAATCTCTTTGGCTTCACCCCAATCTTCTCAGCCAAAGCTATCCTGTGCCCCCATCTTGCCTTCCTGATTTCCTTCTTCGGTAAATTCCTCTATCCCCTATATACTCCAGGGATTCCCTTGATCCCAGCTGCCTGTACATGAGCCATGCCTCCTCCTTTTTTCTGGTCAAAGCCTTCACATCTCAAGTCATCCAGGGTTCCCTACCCCTGCCAACCTTGTCCTTCACCCTGACAGGAACATTTATAGATCTTGAACTCTAGCTATCTGGCTTTTAAAGGCCTCCCACTTGCCTGAGGTCCCTTTGCCTGCAAACAAACTATTCCAATCAACCCCTGCAAGCTCCTGTCTAATTCCATAAAAATTCACCTTGTCCCAGTTTAGAACTTGAACCTATGAACCAGTTCTATCCCTCTCCATAACTATTTTAAAATTAATAGAACTATGGTTTCTGGTCCCAAAGTGCTCCCCCACTGTCACCTGTCCTGCTCTATTTGCCAAGAGTAGGTTGTGTTTTGCCCCTTCCTGAGTACTTCTTGATACCAGGCCCATGACAATCCATTCTTCTGTGCAGTTGACTGCTTCTAGGCTCTAATGAATGCGCTGAAGTGATGCCCCTCCCTCTCAGTCACCCTATTCTGTTATTATTTCCAACTGTTTTATTAATTTATAATGAACAGTGTAAGAACAGCAAAATGAGTGTAAATTGGAATTTGTGAGATGAATGCTGAATCAACAGTTAAAAGAGAAAAAGAGAGACAAAGACAAATTGGATTAAGACAGAGAAAGAAAATGAGAGGGAAGGCCATTTATCTTTACAGTTTTAAAATCTTGAAGAATAGGATCTGAAGGAATCAGGTTCCATCCTGCTAATTGTAAACTTTCAGTGCTAGCAAGGTTGACTGGCAAGAATTAATACATTATAAAAAGAATGTTCTGATTGAAATTGATAAGGCTTGGATTTTATTGGTTCGTTCAAGTCTACTGTGCAAATACAGCAACTTTACATTGCACAATGCATTGCAATAGGTAAGCCAGACAACAAGTTGCCATTCTCACAAATAAAAACTGAAAGAACTGTGGATGCTGTAAGTCAGAAACAAAAACAAAAATTGCTGTGAAAGCTCAACAGGTCTGGCGGCATCTGTGTTAAATGTTAATGTTAAAAGATAATGTTTCAGGTTGAGTGACCCTTCCTCAGAACAGAGAGCAATTCTCTCCAAGGCTAATGATAAGACAATGTATATCTTCCTGAAGCCTGTTTTGTTCAGTTCACTAGGATATCTGACCCCAGCTGATGTTGCTCTATATAAATAATGGGCACCATTCGTGCCACTGTTATCTTGATGAATTATTATAGTGCATTAACATTTAAAATAATTATTTTTAACATAACACTTGACTAATAATCACAGTAGGCGAGTTGACCATGTACCTTCAGTTGTCATCATAATCATCACCCTAAAAGCATCTTTTGCAAATTAATAGTCTCCAGTTCTTAACCGATGTTTCCTTGTTTGTATTCACCAAATTAATTTCAATGCTACGAACTTCGAGAGGTTTTCAATTAACAAATTTAGTAGATTGATCTCCAAATTAAAAATTAAAAGGCAAAAATTCTAAAATTAGAGACAATAATATGAAGTTCAAATGACTTATGCTTCTCACATGTCAGTCAAAATATTATAGTGCATTGACTTTAAGTATAGAGTCATATAGAACAGAAACAGAACCTTTGGTCCAACTCGTTCATACTGACCAAGTTTTCTAAATTAAACTAATCTCACTTCCCTGCATTTGCAGCTTATTCCGCTAAACCTTTCCTATTCAGGTACCTGTCCAAATGCCTTTTAAATGTTGTAACTGTACCTGCATCTATTACTTCCTCTGGCAGTTAATTCCACATACAAACCACCCTCTTTGTGAAAATGTTGCCCCTCAAGTGCCTTTTAAATCTTTTTCCTCTTCACTTCAAATATTCTTCCTAGCTTTGAACTCACCCACCTTAGCAAAAAGACCCTATTCATCTTTCCATTGCCTCTCATGATTTTATAAATCTCTGATGTCACCCCTCAACCTCCTATGCTCCAATGAAAAATCCCAGGCTTTCCAGTCTATTTTTATAACTCAAGCCCTCCAGGCCTGGCATCATCCTAGTAAATCTTTTCTGAACCCTTTTCAATTTAATATACCTCAGGATAGCAGGGAAACCAGAACTAGACGCAATACTCCAACATTCTGTGCAACCTCAACATGACATCCCAACTCCTGTACTCCCACGTCTGAGCAATGAAGGCAGGCATGCTAATAGACAAACTAAATGAACGTCAAAACTATGGCATTTGGAGCTAATTGTGGTGCACTGTGAGGTCATCCACTTTGAATTTGAGAAAGAACATGATAATATTTTGTTATTGTTAAGTAACTATGATAATAGAACCTGATTTCATTTGGAGAATTGTTTCAGCTTTCTGAATATCAGGAATGTTCTAATAAAAGCAATGTACAGTAGCTGTTGGAGATCTTAAGTAAAAACAGAAAGTGCTGTAGAAACTCAGCTGATTTGGTAGAATCCTTGGAGAGCGAAACAGAGTTAATGTTTCAAGCCCAGTATGATTCTTCTCTGAGAATTGAAGAAAAACTTAATGAAGTTATATCAGCCATAAAAGAAGTACTGTACAGATTCACAAGAATATTATTAGGGATTAAATTAAATCAGGTTAAATTTTGATCACAGGTTGTAGAACTTGAGTTAGCATGCAACAAGACCCAGAAAACATTCCAGCTTGAACTGATAAGTGACTAATAAAATTCATACATTCAAATGTATCCTGTCATTAGAGGGAATGAATGTTTAAATGAAGAATTAAGGAAAACTTTACAGCACAGAAGGAGGCCATTCTGCCCAACATGTCCATGCCGCCTGGAAGAGTGATCAACTGTTCTTAATCACCCTATCTTTTACCAAATTTGTGGACATGCATTCCAAAGTCCGTCTGTTCCTCTATCCTTCTTGGAATCCAGTCCATTTCTTCTGTTACTTTGTCTAATTTCATTATGGTCGTGGACGGGTCACACAATCCAAAATTTGCTTTGTCCTGGATGGTGTTGAGCCTCTTGAGTGTTGTTGGTGCTTTATTCAGCCGGGTAAGTGAAAAATGTTCCAGCACATCCCTGACTTGACCCTTATAGATGGAGAGCCAGAAGGTGAGTCAAATACCACAGAATACCTAACCTCTGAGTGGTCTTGTTGTCACATTATTCATGTGGTTGGCCTGGTTAAGTTATTGGTCATTGGTGAACTCCAGTATATTGTTGAGGTAGTGGAGAAAGGGGTAGGAGGATTCAATGATGGTAAGGTGGTTGAATATTAAGGAGAGGTGATTAGATTCTCTTAAATTGATGATAGTCACTGCCTTACGTTTGTGTGTGTGAACTGAAAGCAACTGGGTGGTATTTGTCCTGATGCTGAGGGGTTACTTTTGGTGGGATAGGTTTGGGGGGGGTGGGAGAAAGACTGAGATAGGTAGAATCATTGAGTCATACAGCATGGAAACAGAACCTTTGGTCCAGCTCGTTCATGCCGACCAGGTATCCAAAACTGGACTAGTCTCATTTGCCTGCATTTGGCCCAGATCTCTCTCAACCTTTCCAATTTGTTATAGGTAGTCCTCCTATAATGAGATAGTTGTGTTCTTGTGTGACCCCATGCTGTAGAAAATCATGCTGTAGGGAAATTGCTGCAGAAAATCACTATACCTATACAGCAGGATGTTTGCATTATCCAAACTGTGTCCACTAATCATCAACCACGTTACAGCCAATTCGGATTAATGAAACATGCATTGTAGCAGAACTACCTGCACCTAGCATAGAAACAAAGAATATAGGAGCAGGAGGAGCCATTCAGCCCTTCGAGTCTGTTCTGCCATTCTTCATGATCATGGCTGAGCATCCAACTCAGTCGCCTTATCCTGCTTTCTCCCCATAGACTTTGATCCCATTCACCCCAAGTGTTATATCTAGTTGCGTCTTGAATACATTCAATGTTTTGGGATCAACTACTTCCTGTGGTAATGAATTCCATAGGCTCACCACTCTATGCCTGTCTCGTCATCTCTGTCCTAAATGATCTACCCTGATTCCTCAGACTCTGACCCCTGATTCGGGACACACCCATCATCGGGAACATCCTCCCTGCATCTACACTGTCCGCTCCTGTTAGAATTTTATAAGTCTCTATGGGATCTCCCCTCATCCGTCTGAACTCCAGCGAATACAATCCCAACCTAGCCAATCTTGCCACTTATGTCAGACACCCCATCCCCAGAATCAGCCTGGTAAACCTTCACTGCAGTCCCTCAAGAGCAACAGCATCCTTCCTCAGAAAAGGAGACCGAAACTGCACACAATATTCTAGGTGTGGCCTCACCAAGGCCCTGTATAACTGCAGCAACACTACCCTGCTCCTGTACTCGAAACCACTCACAATGAAGGCCAACATACCATTTGCCTACTTTACAGCCTGTAGCACCTGCATGCTTACCTTCAGTGAGTGGTGCACAAGGACACCGAGGTCCCGCTGCTCACTCCCGTCTCCCAGTTTACAGCTTTTCAGGTAGAAATCTGTCTTCTTGTTTTTGCTTCCAAAGTGAATAACCTCATATTTATCCAAATTATACTGCATCTGCCGTTGATCTGCCCACTCATCCAACCTGTTGAGATCATGCTGAAGGATCTCTGCATCCTTGTCACAGTTCAACCTTCCACCCAACTTGGTGTCATCTGAAAACTTGGAGATGTAACATTTTGTTCCCAATCCAAATCATTAATATATACTGTGAATAGTTGGTGTCCCAGAACCAATCCCTGTAGCACCCCACTAATTACTGCGTGCCAATTTGAAAAGGACGCATTAATTCCTTCTCTTTGTTTCCTCTCTGCCAACCAGTTTCCCATCCATCTCACTACTCTTCCCCCAATCCCATTCGCTTTAATCTTGCACAATAATCTCTTATGTGGGACTTTGCCAAACGCTTTCATTTGAAAGTCAAAATATACTACATCGACTGGACCCCCTTGTCAACTCTACTCATTACATCTTCATAGAATTCTAACAGATTTCTCAAGCATGATTTCCCCTTCATAAATCCATGCTGACTCTGTCTGATCCTGCCACTGCTTTCTAAATGGCCTGCTATAATATCCTTGACAATGGATTTGAGAATTTTCCCCACTAGCGATGTTAGGCTCACCGGTCTATAATTCCCTTTTTCTTTCTACCTCCCTTTTAGAATATTGGAGTGACATTAACCACCCTCCAATCTGCAGGGACTGTTCCATAGAATTCTGGAAGATGACCATCACTACATCCACTATTTCTAAAGTTACTTCATTAACTACTCTGGGATGTAGATTATCAGGCCCTGGGGATTTATTGGCCTTCAATCCTACCAATTTTCCCAGCACCATTTGTCAAATAATATTGATCTCCTGCAGCTCTTCCATCTTACTAAATCTTGCATTCTCCAACATTTCTGGTATCTGATTTGTTTCCTCTTTTGTTTAGACAGAATCAAAGTATGTATTCAGTTCCTCAGCCAATTCTGTGTCCTCTATTATATGTATCCCCCTGTTTCTTCCTGTAGGGGACCAACATTTGTCTTTACCAATCTCTTTCTCTTCATGTACCTATAGAAACTCTTGGCGTCAGCCTTTATGTTCCCTGCAAGCTTACTTTCGTACTCTATTTTGCCCTTCCAAATCAATCCCTTGGTCCTTCATTGTTGAATTCTAAATTACTCCCAATTCTCAGATTTATTATTTTTCTTTGTCAATCTGTATGCTTCTTCCTTGGATTGGATAGCATTTCTTATTTCCTTTGTAAGCTATGGATTGGCCCACTTACCCATTTTGCTTTTGTGCCAGACAGGAATAAATAGTTGTTGCAGTTCCCCCATGCATTCCTTGAATGTTTGCCATTGCCTATTCATTGTCATCCCTTTAAGTGTAACTGTCCACAATCTATCAAGGCCAACTCATGCTTCATATCCTAGTAGCTCCTTTACTATGGTTCAGCACCCTAGTCTCTGAATCAACCACTTCACTCTCCACCTTGATAAAAAAATTCTATCATCTTATGGTCTCTCTTCCCCAAGTGGTCTCACACAGCTAGATTGGTAATGATTCACTTCTCATTACACAACACCCAGTCTAAGATGGCCTGCTCTCTAGTTGGTTCCTCCACATATTGGTCAAGAAAACCATCCTGTATACACTCCAGGAATTCCTCCTCTACGGCATTCTGGCTAATTTGATTTGCCCGGTCTATGTGCAGATTAAAATCACCCATGATCACTGATATTCCCTTATCATATGCATCTCTAATTTCCTGTTTGATGCCATTCTCGACACCACCACTGGAGTTTGGGGTCTGTACATGGCACATACTAATATTATTTGCTCCTTGGTATTTCTCAACTCCACCCACACAGACTCCACATTGTCCCGTTTAAATGTTGATGGAGACTGTGGCCAGAGAGAGAGAGAGAGATAAAAGTCTGGCAGACAAAATGATTGTTGATAATAATCTAGAGAAGAAGAGGTGATAATGGAGATAGTGTGAAAATGGGTTAGCTTGACTGAGCATCATCCATACAGGATAGGATCTGGGGATATAGGGTTGGTAACAGATATGGAGGAGGCCATTCATGTTCTGAAATTGTTAAACTCAATATTGAGTCCTGAAGGCTGTCAGCAGAAAATGTGGCTTTGTCCCTTCAGCTTGCATTTGAGCTTCTCTGGAGCAGTCCTGAGATAGAAATGTTGGCATGGGAACATGGTGATGCTTTGAAAGGCAGGCAACTGGAAGCTCAGGGTTATTTTTATAAACAGAGCATAGGTGTTCATCAAGGCAGTACAGTCTATGCTTCATTTCTCCAATATAGAGGATACTGCAGTGTGAACAGCGAATGCAGTCACCTAGATTGAATAAAGTGCAAGTAGATCGCAGCTTCACCTGGAAATTGTGTCTTGGGCCTTGGCTCCTTGAGGAGGGAGGAAGTAAATGGGCAGTTGTATCAGTGATTGCATGGGAAGGTGCCGTGGAGGTGTGAGGAAATGCTAGGGGTGGAGGAGGAGTGGACCAGGAAATAGCAAGAACTGCAGATGCTGGAGCCAGAGTCAATGCAGTGTGCGGCTGGAGGAACACAGCAGGTCAGGCAGCATCAGGTCCAAAATTTGACTCTCGTGCTCCTCTGATGCTGCCTGACCTGAGGAGTGGACCAGTTTGTGCCAGAGGGAACAGTCTCTGCTAAATGCTGATGGGACCTTGGAAGTTGTGTATGGTATTGGAGGCAATCCATAAAAGATTCACCTAAAACCAGATACCGGATTTTGTTATGAGGGTGTGTTGAGTAGGTTGGGCCTGTACTTATTGAAATTTAGAAGAAAGAGAGGCAGCCTTATTGACGCACATAAGATTCTTAGGAGCTTGACAGGATAGATGCAGGGAGGTTATTTCTCCTTTTAGGAGTGTATAGAAACAGCAGGGAAAATCCAAGAAGGAATAAGGGGTCATACTATTTAAGACAGAGATGAAGGAGGGGTTCCTTCACTCAAAGTAAATCTGGGAATTATTTACCATCAGGGCTGTAGAGGCTGGGTTGCTAAGCAAAATGGAGACAGACATGTTTTTAATCAGTAAAATGATCAAGGGTTACGGGGAAAAGGCAGAAAGTAAATTTGCTGATTACCAGATCAGCTCTGTCTTAATTGAATGGATGTGCAGACTTGATGGGCTGAGCGGCCTATTTCTGCTACAGGGTTTTATGATTTTATGGTCTACTCATTTATCACTTCTAACCCGTACATATCCATCTTGCTTTTGATTTTTCCCTGTGTTTGAGCAACTAATAAACTCACTCTTTAATTCATTCAAGGCTGCCTGGTTAAATTGCATCATTTTTCCAAACATATATACATTTGAACTGGGAAAGGTATCGACAAGGGAAGGGAGCCTTCATTTGAAGTTAGCCTTGATGTGACCAGCAGGGGAGGGCTGGATGTCACCAGGGCAATTTAATCAAGAAGGGGAGTCAGTTCCTCCTCTCTGTTGCAATGTTAGATACCGTACTTATGAATTCGAAGGCAGGATGATAGAATTTGTTTGTAAAAATAATAGGGGGAAGAGTGTGGTCCCTTTAATGGGTTTTCTAAGGTTGGAGATAAACAAAAGTCTGCAAGCACCTGCAGATGTATAGTCAGTTCTGAAATTGAAATATATAGGTGGCCTGGTGGCTTAGTGACCTCAGTGCTGCCTCACAGTGCCAGGGGCCAGGGTTCGACTCCAACCTCAAGTGACTGTTTGTGTGGAGTTTGCACATTTTCCCCATGTCTGCATGGGTTTCCTTTGGGTGCTCCACTTTCCTTCCCACAGTTAAAAGATGTGCAAGTGTAGGTGGATTGGCCATGCTAAATTGCACATAGTGTTCAAGGATGTACGTTAGGTGTATTAGCCACAGGGATAAGATGAGGGGATGGGTCCGGGGAATGCTCTTCAGAGGGTCAGTGTGGACTTGTTGAGCCAAATGGCCTGTTTCCACACTCTGGAGACTCGATGATCATGACATGTATCAATTGGCTGTGCGGTTGGCAACCTAGGCTTGCTTTGATATTAAGGCAACCAGCTTGAATATCAGACAATTAATTTAGAGACTGAAAACCAATTGAATTTAAATCTGATGGTGTTGACAACCTTGGACCAATCCTATTATAAGAAAATTGACAGGTCATCAAGGGTATATATAAGAAGAGGGTTTTTGAAAATCAGTGTTTGAGTAAAAATCCATCGAAAGAGTCAAGCTCTGGCTCTCACAGAAATCTTAAAGCTTTCTGATTAAGCTCCATCTAAAAGATACCGTGGTACTCTTAGCTAATATTCCTGACACAAGGATTCAATGAAGAAAGAATTCCTGACTGAAGAATAGTGGAAAAGGCACAGAACATTCCAGAAGATGCACCCTGACTGTAGTTAGTAGTTGGGGAGAATTATTTGGTTTGTTAGCCATTCTGTTAATTTGAACACAATTACAGTTAGATAAATCAATTGTTACTTCTTTCTTATACAGTGAGTATCAGGGAATTCATTTTATTTAACTATCCCCGTCATTGTACACCTCAGTAATAAATTGGGGATCCCTTCGCCCAGAAACTACTGCACTGCACTGCACTTTTAAACTAATTCAAACGTTGTAAAATAAACTGTGGAACATCATGAATGAATTGAGTTCAAGTGTACAGCTCAAAAAACCCAATATATTGCACTCCATATTTTGCTGGGAAAAGGAAATTAGACCATTGCTTGTTGGGTTGTAGTCAGTGAAAACCTACCTTTAGTAATAAATAGAAGAATTATTAGACAGCCAGTGCTGTGTACCAAATTGAAACTGCAAGTGCAGTGTGTGAGCTAAGAGATATATCAAAATACACCATTTTTTCAACCTGATTGCAACAGCCAGCTTTACCTAAATGAATTCGAGAAATTCCTGGTTACTGTTTGTAGCAATGATTGATCAATTCACCTTCTCACTCAGCAATGATTCAGCAGACTTCCGTTTGCCTGAGAAAGCGATTAACTTGAGCCACCAGGCACCAATATTCCCATCTCAGCTTGGAGCTATTTTTCTTCAAACCATGTATTTTTTTCTGATTTACTGCTTTTATACACCAGCTCTAACATCATGAAATCATGCAATGCGAGTTCAATTCTAATGTATAATGGAACTTTGGGTGTGACATAGCTGCCTTCATGACACCGTGAGGCGTCATGCACAATCATGCACAAACTTCTAGATAGATGAGGTTTAACGGGCTGATTTCTTTTCTTCATGTTCTTGCCTTTTCTTGCCATCAGGATAGTCCTTGAGAGGTGCCTTCAAGCTGTTGTAATGTGATACATTTACTTGCCCAGTTGCTGCAATGATTACGCTATGAAAATAAACTAATCTCTTCATCCTGATAGTTAATGCACCTTCGTTCGGGTCTTGAGATAAATCTTCTTTGCCAATACAAATGGAATAACTGTATTCCTTTGTGACAGTTTAATAGAAATGCAACATCTGGCAGAAATTTTTTGTCCCTTGAGCAGCATGCACAACTTAAGAAAGTTGAGAAAATACAGCGGGAATGAAAAAAAGTCAGAATCTCAACGACATGAAGTTTTTTATCTTTTTCATCACTTTAAGGTTTTAGTGCAACTTAAGGTTTTAGTGCAACTTCAAGATCTCATTATTAAGCAGCGACTGACTAATTTCATGCATTTACATCTCATTGTTAACCCAATGCATCCAATTTCTATGCAGTTTCCAAACTTTCCTCCTTTCCCAAGAAACTAGATGATGCTAATTTCCAAGATGAAAATCCAAGGGGCAGCTTGCTGATTGCTTATTACCCCTTGTTTTCCTGGGCTTTGTCCAAATCGAACGTCATCACAACGGACCTTCATGATCCTTGGACACTCTTGATCCAACTCTAACTCAGCAATTCATTTTGGAGACCAGGGATATCTATGATTTACATGCTTCTGCCAAATCACTTTATACACAAAATGAACACACAGCTTGTGCATCTTTTGTGTCTTAGCTTCATTACTGACTTTGTGTTTACTTGGCAGTTTCCCTCCTCTATGACTTGCATTGCTTTTTAACGCAGAAGATTGTGCAGGAAGTTTGTCACAGATGGGAGTGCTGTACAGTCATGGAAGTGGGTATGTCACTGTATGGCACTATAT
The DNA here is from genome assembly GCA_024137785.1 of Ginglymostoma cirratum. NCBI lineage: Eukaryota > Metazoa > Chordata > Chondrichthyes > Orectolobiformes > Ginglymostomatidae > Ginglymostoma > Ginglymostoma cirratum. The sequence goes on along the minus strand of JAHRHZ010000025.1, from coordinate 19,884,654 downwards.
GGCATTGACTATATCAATGTTGCACAACGTGCCAGCAGTTTACATCGCAAACACATTGCATGTGTGTCAACCAACTGGCCATATTTGAAAGTCAAAGAGATGCATTCTTTCATGGGATTAATGGGGTCAGTCAGGGGAAACTGCCACAATCAGTCAAGGAGCTCATACGATTCCAGGCAAGGGGGTTGGTCATAGTCAATCAAGCACTTGATCTTATTAGATCCTGGAGATCTGTGTACTTGCAGACCATGGACTGGATCACAGTGAGTCTTGTTTGTCACGTGTAACTGGTCTGGGGATTACAGGTTGGTCAGCTCAGGGTGTTTCAGCAAGATCATTCTGAGGGTGGCCATTCTGAGTTGGGCTATTTCACAAGTCAGGCAGTGGGCCCTGGTCAGTCCTGGGGGCTTGCATCTTAATGATATCCAGGTTTATCAGAATATAATCCATGGAGTTTGGTGATGGGCTTCATTGGACTAAATCAATGAGGGAATAATTACAATGAAAGGAGATAATGCCAGATAGAAGTGTGGGATCTCAGAACATAGGAAGGGACAGGGAATTCTGGTAGAGGGGCTATAGTTTCACTCTGGTCCCTTCATGTCGAGAATGTAAGGCCAACGAGGGTATTGCAATTTGCAAAGCTATGGGCCTTGAGTATAAATTGAGAATGTTAAAAGTTATATAAAGGGTCTGAACATAAAATGGAAGGAGGCTAAACAGTCATCAGGGCCACAGGGATACCGACTCAAAAGGAAATTGAAAGACAGCGGGTGGTGGGGAATCATTCTGCATCGTAAGTGGAACCTCCAAGTCACTCATGAGGTCACGAAGTTTTAACTGACCATCTTTCATCCAAAGTCAAACACACAATAACAATAACAAGACTCCATGTGTAGGGAAGGTAGGAAGGATTATTAGTTTGGCAGGATGAGGTGAGTGAGAGCCTTTCGGGTGGACATGATGTATCTAATTGTGAGAATTATAGTCTATGAACCATGTGCAGTAGCAGAGGTAGTGCGAGTGGTGGTCCAATGAATGGGAGATTGCCCAGAGAAGATAGTGGCACTTATTCTGGCATATGGAGAGCAGTAAATCATTAACCTTCTTTCTGCTCTGCTCTGCATTGCAGTTTACCTTGTCCACAGCACCTGCCTGGACTGCAATCTTGGTCAGGTGGCATGGCTACCTTTGCCAATCTGCAGGACACAGCACTACCCTCTTTCCACCATGCAGTCCACCAGCATGAGCTGATCCCTGTTGGCAAAGTGAGGTGTCAACTTGCATTTTCCGGTCATTTTCTCTGGGTTAATGTTGCAGGATCAGTGGAGGTTCAGTTCCTGCTTTGCTTTGAAAGTCCAAAATCATGATAAGCTGGAATTTAAATATGATGGCAGCAGTGTGAAAGCCTGGAAAGTCCAGGCAGTATGAAATACTTCTGCCTCTGCAGCTATGCCATTCTTCCAGATGGGTATTCAAGATCCAGGGAGTAAAGTCACACCAAAACCATAGTGGATCAGGTGCCGTGAATCTCACTTGATAAAACTCTACAATTAAAATTCAATCCAACTTGTCAGTTAGAGAAATGGATTCCTTAAGTAATGTTCGTTAATTAATTACACTCACAAGTGTGCATTTCAAACACTAGACCTTCAGTCCCACAGATGAAATTGCCATTATGTTTTTGTTATTCAAAACCATGTACTTACTTATTTGTTTTAAGATAAATGCCGTTCACACTGAAAGGTACCAGTTGGGCAACCAAACTGTGGAGCTGAAAGAAATGAGCTGCTGGCTGATTTGGAGGTTACAGTTTTCTTTATGTTTGCAGAACCAAAAAGGACATTGCAGTACAAGTCAATGGATTATCCTGGGCAATGTTGCACTTCCCTGGCCACTAGAAGGGTAAATGTGATGGGGGTCCCAATTGCTGAGGGTGGGGACTGGGGCTTCTTCATGAGGTCACAGAAACACATTTTTTAACCACTCCTACTCTGCTTGATGCTACAGAACCAATTTAAAGCTGACTTAGGTTGGACCTCTTTTCCTCCCTTGCTTGTGGAACTGAATAGGATCTGCAGGGCTCGAGATTGAAATGTTATTGAAATGACAGTAGAATAATGCAACTGAAAAGGAAGTCATTCAGCCCATTCATGGAAATTTAATTTTCACATTAAATATGGCCTCCCATATGTTGAGTACCTTTTAAAAGTGTTGCCAACTGCAGTGTTGGAACTGAAAAGGTTATTGAGCCCAATGAAAGAAAGTAAAATCAACATTGAGCTCACAAAGTTGGAATAATATTGGAGTCAGTTCCAATAGGAGCTCTTGCACTGGCAGGGGACTGTCCTGCCCCGCAGCAGGAAGGCCCTTGGTTCAAATCTGACTCCAGACCTGTTGGCTATGAAAACATGTGGCCAGGGGTTCAGGCAACTGGCGTCTTTCCCAGGTCAGAGTAAATTGGGAGGATTGGCAACAGGAAGAGCATCTGGCTGAATAGCACCCACCAAATCCAAATCAAAAATAAATGGTTGATGTGAAGGTGCTCAACCCATGTTATGGTCACCCCTTTAATGCTGGAAAAAGCTTGAAAGAGATGTAGCTGGGGTTTGGGCATAAAGAAAGTCTGACAGCCAATGATAAAAGAATTCAGTACTGGTTCAATGGTAGTATTTTCAAATTTGTGTCAACTTTAACAGATAAGTAATAAATCAATACTACCTCCTACTGTTTCTCAAGGGAGCTAGTTGCATAGATTGACCAGCCAACTAACAGATGAAATTTGGATTGATTGAAGAGGATTCACTGAGGTCGGAAATTTGTTGGTAATGCTGAAACAAATCCCATTTGTGTCACATTCTTGTTCAAATTATATTGGAATCGATAAATATGTACTAATGGTGTATATTTTCAACTTCAGTATAACCAGCAGGGAGCTACATTGAAAAGCATAGTTGGGAAACCATTGACAGAGTGCACCCAATTCTAAATGTGAAGCTTTGTCAGAAATCACACGGCACCAGGTTATAGTCCAACAGGTTTGTTTGAAAACACAAGATTTCCGAGCAGAGCCCCTTCATCTTGTGTTTTCAAATAAACCTGTTGGCCTTTAACCTGGTGTTGTGTGACTTCTGACCTTGCCCACTCCAATCCAACACGTACACCTCCGCCTCAGTAAAGCTTTGTGGCAGATAAGTTTTATAAGCAAAAACTGGCCCCCTTGTGTTTAAAATAGTGGGGTTTAGCATCTGTTTTTTCACAAGAGAGGGCATATATTTCCATAAAACTATAATGCATTGTTTTGACATTTCCCTTTTATTATCTCAACAACATTAAAATGCTACACAATGGACGTTTACACAAACAAATCTGGCAGGGAAAAGTGAGCTTCAATGTTTTCTTAATAAAGAAAGTCTATGACAGGAAATGACACAAACGATCTTTTAACATAGAAAATGTGGGGGTGGTTTAAAGTTTGTTCACTCTTCTTGTTGCAGTTATTATTTGTCTCTTACTTAAATAAATTGATTCATAGGAGTTCATACACTGAAATATTAATTAGGTGATAAAATATTTTAATTTTTAATGCACCTTATTTTGAATGTAGTATCAATTTTTGTTGAACAATGATACTACAATGAATTGTGCAAGCAGGATGTGAATCCTTATTTATTAAAATATGAGGACTTTGTAATAGGGAAGAAGTTCAATAAATTGCAAGCAAGAGATAACTACAGAGCTGTAAATTCTAAAATGCATCAATGGAAGTGAACAGCCAATAGATTTTTAATTTGATTCACCATACAGTCTGTCAGTTGAATTAAAGTTATGCTGATATAGAAGCCAGGTAATGTGTATATTTCAAAAATGTTTATGACTAATAAACTGTAATAAATTGATTTAATTTGCTTTCCTTCTAGTGGCTGGTTTTATAATTCGATGGTTTCAATTTCTACTCTATAATGCGTCAGGGTAAAGGGGACCAACATGCCCTGATGTCCTCCTGTCTAACTGTATGCATTTGACACCTAGACCATAACTCTTGTAAATGAGGCAAGTGCATTTTGCCAGCAGGTTTTTGAAACCACATATGAATTTGTAAGCTGTTGTGCAACTGCTGCCAGCTTATAGGTAATGCCTCAGTTGTTTTTCAATAAACACTGTATGTTCCAGACCACAATTAATAAAGAATGATCAACGTCATGTAGGTGAATTATTAATAAATCCATGAAGTAAATTCCTCAACAAAAGTATACTTTAAAATTTAATCTTTAAATAGATTCAGATTTATAACATAGTATGTGCGAACTACATGAACAGAATGAATCCAATAGGAATTGGATGCCAAATTATGTTGCTTCCCTGCACAAGTTGAAATCTTCCAAAGTAAAATAGTCTGTAAAAATAGGCCATTAAAAAGAGAACAGTTTGTGTTAATGTTATTGGTTTGCGCCTTCATTAGCATAACAGCCTCTGTTTATCAAAATTAGTAATTTGAAATGAGATGCTGGTATACCTGCAAAGTGTTTATTTCTGCAGTGTTTGTTAAACGAGATGAAACAACTGCAGTCATTGCAGTGAAGGAAATGCATTGGTGAACGCCAGTTTATGGGGAGAATTTTCTCTATTTTTCTAATGCAGTTCAGTCACTGATTACAAATAGGGACATTATTCCTTTTTAGGAGCAGAAAGACCCTTTGGATTTTTTAAACATGATTAAGGCACCTCCAACCCTGGAATACTTTCTTAGCTGTTTCAGTTGAAGGGGTGGGGTCTAGCAACAATAATGGCAGGACAAAGGAATATTTTTTCCTTGGTTTTATAACGTCTACATTATAACTGAACAGAGGAGGAAATCATGAAGGGGAATGTTGTGCAAGAGGCTATTCCTGCAGCTACGACAGTAATTTTAAAATCTTACAAATTCATTCAAAACTTGTAATTTATTGCATGCTCAAAAATCATTCCCTGTTTCACAAGAAAATCGATGAATTCTAATTCACTATTTGAAACTGACAGTAGGAGGTGCAAGAGGCAACTTTTTGCTGCATCCATCTTACTTAGTCCTGCTAACTCTGGAAACAAACGTGTCTTTAAATTAAAAGCATTGTTACCTTCACTTGGTAGATCTCTTTATAAGGCACATTAGAAGCGATACCAGGAGTAGGGCTGAAATATTCCGACTGCTATACAAAAGCAAGAAACTTCAGAAGGATATAAATTAGGAGGAGTGTGCAGCAAATCAGCATCATTGTGAAGCAGACTGGGAGGTGTGTGCAACAAGTAAGTGCTGTGATTGGAATGAGGTCAGCCAGATGGACTCATAGAATATGAGTTCCCTGATTGGGGCTGTTATTCTGGTACAATCAGGGAGCCTTGGCTGACAGATATAAACAGGTGTGTCAGAGGTTCTGTTCCGTCAGAGAACTGGCTCTGAGGAAACTAGATCAGTGTCAAGGACCCTCCATGTGTAAATAAAAGGTAACTTGGTAATGGCCTCTGTGGAGTCCTGCATTTCTGTGAGCATAGTAAGCATTTCTGTGAAGCAGGCTGGGAGAACACACTTGTGTAAGATGGGCAGCAGTAGCGGGAAATGAAGACTGTCAGGGCTGGAGTGTGACATGATAGGAAATCAGGTGGGTGATTAGTAGGTGCAGTGGGAATCAAATAGGATTTTATATAAAAAAAGTTTACAACAGGAGTAAGACAACACTGTGTAAGCTAATACTATAAGGCAAACTTTATCAGGGATGAACCTTCAACACCTTAAGGTCTGTTTCAGTCTTGGAAACAGATGATGGATTATTAACAGATTCCTGTCTCAGATAAGAGAAAGACCTCGGACAGGAGATTTCTTTATTGTAAAAGAAATGAAATGTAAGTGATATATGCATATGTGATCACTGGGTCATAGGGCTAATGATTTCCAGTACATAGGGAACAAGGAATAGACAGAGATTGGACAGAGCTAGAGAGTATTGGACAGAATTCTGTTTAGCCAGTCTAAGGCAGACTCTCTCGCTGAGAGGGGTTGAATAAATACCATGCCTGAGTCCTCCTTAGTCTGCGTAGGAGTTTAACCACAACAATGGGTATTTCTTCCATGTCTCTTTTGATTGACCAAGTGGTTTAAATCAGGATACATTATTACTGGTGAAGAGTACTGTAAAGAAATTCAATTTTAAAATATTTAATGTCCAAATTCTTTAAGCAAAATAAAGATGGCTGAGCAAGCAATGTGTTGCAAACTATAGTGTGTGGGCACTTGTTGATACCTGTACAAGCCATAGTGACAACATCTGCAGCAAATGTTGGCTGCTTGTGGAACTGCAGCTCAGAGTTGTTGAGCTGGAGTCCAAGCTCCAGATACTTTGAAAGATCAGGAAGGGGGAGAATTACCTGAACACTCTTTCAGGAGGCAGTCATAGCCCAATGATAAATTCAATCAAATTTGGCCCACTATCAGGGACAAAAGTGTGTGACTGGCAAGTGAGGCAACTATTGGAGATACAGAATTTATGTGGCGAAACCTCAGCAGTGCCCTTGTCCAATATGCACCTTCTCTGTAGCTGTAACAATATATTCTGCATTCTGTTCTATTATTGCTTGGATGCACTTATGTAAGGTATGGTTTGTCTGGTTAACACATTAAATAATACTTTTCACTGTATCTTGGTACCTCATGTGACAAAAATAAATTAAATCAAATAAAAAAATGAGGTTTTTGTTCTTGCACATTCTGTCAAAAGGATGAGCAATCTGATCAAAGTGTGAGGGAACAGAGCCCACCCCCCCCCATTTAATATGGGGAGAAAAGAGAAATGTAACAATAATAGAGGAATAGATACTGTTCTGTGCAATAAAGAGGCCCAAAGGCTATGTTGCCTACCTGACCAATCTTCAGGATATTGCTTCAGGGCTAGAGAAGAACTTGGAATTGAAGAAGAAGTATCCAGTTATTTGGTCCATGTAGATACATATGACATGGTAGAGTTAAAAAAAAAGGTTCCAATTGAGGATTTAGGAGCAGCTCGGGGCTAAATTAAAAAGCAGAACCAAAGGTAGTAATTTCAGGATTGCTATGTGAGCCACATTTACCCAACAGGGTAAATAAAGTTAGCAGCAAATGCGTGGTTCAGTTCTAGGTGTGGGAGAAATGGGTTCTGACGGCTGGGGCACTGACAGCTGTTCTATTTGGACAGGCTTCATTGGAACCAATCCAGAATCAATGTCCTGACAAGTAACTGGGGTTGTAGATGGGGCAAAGCTAATGTGGAAGCCAGATATGTTGATTGGATTAGAGATTTGTTTCTTAGAGCACTACATTGAAGAATCAACACAGAAACATGATATTTTAGAATCAGTAATGTGCAATGATGTAGTATTAAGATTCGTTCAAGTTAGGATCCTCCAAGGGGTAAGGATTACAACAACATTGCAGAATTTCAAGTTCAATTTGGGGGAGAGCAACTCAAGTCTTAAACCAGTGTCCTCAATTTAAAAAGAACAATTACAGAGATATGAAGAAAGAATTGTATGTATAACAATGGGGGCCATTTGGGGTAGACAGGAAGAAAGGTTTTTCCCTGGTAGAGGGGTCAATGACTGGAGCCATAGATGTACAGTAAAGGGCAGGAGGTTTAGAGATGAAATGAGGAAATTTTGTTTCACCCAGAAGGTGGTAGGCACCTGGAACTTACTGTCTATAGGGGTGGTAGGGGCAGAAACCCTCACAATACTTAAGACACATTTAGTTGTGCTCTTGTGATGCCAAGACATACAAGGCTATGGGCCAAGTGCTGGAAAATGCAATTAAAATAGTTAGGAGGCTTTTATTGACTAGTGCACAGAAGAGGCTTTTTTCTATGACACTATGACTTGTCTAAAACGGGCTGGGAAAATAGCCTTAGTGGAAGTTCAGTGAATGAGCAGTGACAGACATTTAAGCAGATATTTCATAACACGCAGAAAAAATGTATTCAGATCAAAAAGAAGGACTTGATGAGAAAGATGAACGAGCCATGGTTAAGAAAGTTAAATCAAAAACTAAGGCATACAAAATGAAGAAAAAAACTAGCAGTAAGCCAGAGAATTGGGAAGTTTTTTTCCGAAATTAATAGTACTAACTAAACAGCTAATAAAAGGGGAGAAAATTGATTATGAAAGTAAATTGGTAAGACATAAAAGCATACACCCACCTTTAACGGGTGTATAGAGTTCAGCCAAACTAAGAGATGCAACTAGGAAATGATAATGGAGGACAGGGAGATGACAAAGGATTAAAAACAATATTTTGTATTAGTCTTTATGGTGGAGGACACTAGAAACATCCCAAAAGATATCAGATAAGCAAAGTGCTAGCGGGAGGAAAAGCTTTGGAACAGTCTCTATCCCTTGTGATGAAGTAATTGACAAACTAATGGGTGGGGCAGCAGACAAGTCACCAGGATCCAATGGCCTACATCCAAGGATTTTAAAAAAAGGTGGTTATAGGGATAATGTTGAAATACTCAAGAACTCATTGGATTCTGGGAGGGTTCAAGAAAATTGGAAAACTGCTAATGTGATGTGCCTGTTCAAGAAGGGAGAGAGACAGAAAGCTGGAAACTATTGGCCATTAGCCTAACATCTGTCATTGGGGTAAATTTGAAAGTCCATTTCTAAAGAAGAACTAGCAGGGTATTTAGAAAAGATTAATGTAATCAAACTGAGTCAATACAGTTTTGTGAAATGGAAATCATGTCTAACAAATTTGCTGGAGTTCTTTGAGGATATAACAGACAAAGTTGTTGAAGAGGAACTAGTTGTTTTTCAAATTCCAGAAGGCATTCAGTAAAATTCCATGTATAAGGTTATTCCGCAAGATAGGAGCTCATAGTATTGGGGCTAGTGCATTAGCATGGATTGAGAATTGACATAAGACAGAGTTGGGATTAGTGGGACTTTTAAGTTTGGAAAGATACTAGTGGAGTGCCACAGGGATGTATTAATGACTTGGAAGAGTGTTTCAAATTTACTGATGACACAAATAGGTGGAGAGTATGTTTGTAGAGGACGTGAAGGATCTGCAAGGGGATATGGATAGGTTGAATGAGTACGGAAAAAGAATCGGTAGATGGAACATGATGTAAGAAAGTGAGGCCAAGCACTTTGGCAAGAAGAATCAAAATGCAAACTATTATTTAAATGGGGAGAGAAAGTTTGACACAGAGGGATCTGAGAATTCTTGTGCATGAAACAAAAATTAGCATAGATATTTTTATTATATTTAAGAAGGCAAATGACATTTTGTTTTTTGTCGCTAGGGACCAAAACAGGGGGTTCTTGTTTCAACTGTACATGGTGTTGGTGAGGCTGCCCTTGGAATACTGTGCACAGTTTTGCTCTCTGTTTTCAAAATAAAGTATATATTGGCATTGGAGATAGTTCAAGAGATTCACTAGACTCATTCCTGAGATGAAGGGGTTAAGAAACGTATTCAGAACAGCTAAACAGATCAGGCATCTATTCAATTAGGATTTAAAAGAATGAGCAGAGATCTTATTGAAATGTCTTTGATTCTGAGGGGGCTCTGAGGGGTAGACATTGAGAACATGTTTCCAGTAGCGGGGAATCTTGATCAAAGAGGCATAGTTACACATAAGGGGACAATAATATAAAATTGAGAAGACATATGACAGCTGAAATTTAATGTTAAATTAGAAATAAATGTGAAGTGATTAATTTCTGTAGAAATAATAGCAAGGAACAATATAAGCTAAATGGGATAAATTTACAGGAGTACCACGAATAGAAGGATGTAGGGGGATATGTAAAAGAGACAGAACAAGTTGCACAAATTGTGGTATCTTTGACTTTTTACATGGAGGGGTTTGGTATAAAAGCAAGGATGTTATGTTAAACTCCCAGACAACACTGTTTAGCTCCTTGCTGTTTTAGAGAGAAACAATGCTTTAGAAGGGATGATAATGTATTGGAGATGGTGCAGTCGAGATGTACTGCATAGTAACAAGTTGAGGCAGTGGAGTTATGGGGAGAGATTGGAGAAGTTGAAATTGTTCTCCCTTGAGCAAAAAAATTGAGATTTAATACAGATGTTCAAAACCATGACATTTTTGAAAGAGTAAATGAAGCAAATCTGTTTCCAGCAGCAGAAGGGTCAGATCTAATGTAATTAGTAGCAGAACCAGAGGCAACGTGAAGAAATGAGATTAATGCGACCAGTCACGATCCAAATTGTATTGCCTAATGGTGGCTTCAGATTCAATAGTAACTTTCAAAAAAGAATTAGATAGTTACTGTAGATGGAATTTTAGTTTAGGGCTATGAAGAAGGATGAGGGTGTGGTACGAGTTGGTATCTCATTCAACGTATATCAGCATAAGCACGTCCTCCGGTACTGTATTGAAAGGAGCATAAATTATTCTGCAAGTGTACTGATAAAGGGTAAAATCAACAGCTTTCTAAAATCAGATTAGAATTCAACAAACTTCATCTGGACAAGCTCGAAAAATATTAACACATTAAACCGTTATTCTGGCATAGGCATTCAATGCATTAATGACTGACTTGGAACAGCTTTGCTATATTATGTATGGAAAACCTACATTGCCAATCATAACTGAGATAGGCTAACATGTTAAATGTGGTGATGATGAGTCCATGCTATAAGCTTGTTGCCATTATTTTTAACCAAAGAGGAGATTGGTAACCTATTTAATCTGGAAAGCAAATTAAAGTTTGTCACAGGGGTTAAACTGTGAAATTATTCACGTGACTACCAGGGGTTTGGTTTATCTCAGTTGGCTGGGTAGCCGGTTTGCAATGTAGTACAAAACCAACAGCATGACTTGATTCAGAGTTAGTGAGAACTGCTGACGCTGGAGTCTGAGATAACGCAGTGTGGACCTGCAGGAGCACAGCAGGCCAGGCAGCATCAGAGGTTGACGTTTCAGGTCGGGACCCTTCTTCAGGAAAAAAAAGCAGTGCTAACTGCTGAGACACCATACCGCCCTCAAGGCTAGACATGATCCCATTTTTTTTTTTCTGAAGAAGGGTCCCGAACCAAAACACCAACTTTCCTGCTCCTCTGATGCTGCCTGGCCTGCTGTGCTCCTCCAGCTCCACACTGTGTCATCATGACTTCATTTCCTGTTCCAGCTGAGGTTACTGTGAAGGACTGTCCCTGTGCCTGAGGCATGGTGACCCTTCAGCTAACTACCAGACATCTCTCTCTAATGAGAGAGCTGCCCTCTGGCCTGGTGAAACTGTGGTGACTTTACTTTTAGCATTGTAAATCTGCCTCAGGTGCCACTTAAGATATGTCAAAGAATCTTTAAGATGTTAAGCAAGGAAATCACAGGCACAACATTTCCTAAAATGCCTGTACACTAAAAAAAACATAGAATTCCTACAGTACGAAAGCAAGTCATTTGGCCTATCAAGTCCACACCGCCCATTCAAAGCATCCCACCCAGAACCATCCCTCCTACCCTATCCCTGTGACCCTTCATTTCCCATGGCTAATCCACCTAGCCTGCACATCCATGAACACTACGGACAATTTACCACGACCAATCACCTCGACAAGCACATCTTTGGACTGTGGGAGGAAATGAAGCACTAAGAGAAAACCCAGAGTGGAAATGTGCAAATTCCACATATTCCGAGGGTGGAAAAGAACCCAGATCCCTGCCGCTGTGAGGCAGCAGTGCTAACCACTGAGACACAATACTGTGCTCAAGGCTAGACATGATCCCAGTTTTAAAAAAAGGTATCAAAATGACCAAAGAAATGACAGACTTATGAGTTTAACATCCATTTTAGATAGAGTTATAAATATTCCTGCTAAAGACACAATCCTGATACATTTGGATAGAAATAAATCATAATAGATAGCTAGGTAGGGGTGATCTTGTCAACTACTTTATTGGTTTTCTTTGAAGGTCCAACAAGAACCAGGATCAGGATCATGCAGGTGTTGTGGAGAATTTGGATTTTTCTAAGGCTATTGAGACAATTCATTTGTAAGTACTGGTACTGAAAATAAAGAAAGAGGAACTTGCGGAAATATTTCACAATAGATATGTTATTGGCTAACTGAGAACACAAAGGGCGATGGAATCACTGTCAGCCTTGGGAAAATTGTTCACAGTGGGAAACCCATTAAAGATCTGTTTTGGAACCTTCATTCATATCTTGATGAATGATCTGGAGCTGGGATTCACAAACAATCACAACTCGGCAGATAGCACAAAGCTAATAAAGATGTCGTGAGAGTGATAGATAACACTTGCATTTATTATAAAATAGGGCAGACAGATGGTAGATGAAATTCAATGAAGAAAACAGTGAATTGCACTTCAAATGCAGATGAAAGATCCAGAAAAGGTCTGTGTGTGACACGAACACAGAATGCTGGAGAAACTCAGCAGGTCTAGCAGCTTCATCTGTGGGGACAAAAAGAAAGTTAACATTTTGAATCTGGTATTCTCCAGAACCCTGTGTTTATTTTAGATTTACAACATCGTCAGTATTTTTCTTTGACTGCTCTGTATGATGACTCTATCTGGGTTCTTTAGGTAGGTATGTATGTATATACATATATGTATACACATGTATAATAACAATGCAAGCATTCAAAGCCTATAAGAACAACCTCACATTACTTTGAAGACTTTTGGGAAGACCCCAGTTTGCTCCTGTCTACCCTGAGCTCTTAATTTACTCTTCTACCAAGTGCTCACAACGTTATTGTTGTAAGATGAATCCTCACCGTTGTTCATCATGTTGTATCAGCTATCAGATTTCCTGCCACCATCTCTTCCCTGATAGGGATCTACAAACACACTTGGTCTGCAGTGACAAAGGAATATCACTTGGTACTCCAATGAGAAGATGCTCACCTCTGAAACATTATGGAGTCAACTGCAGGATAGCAGCTATGTACAAGTTAGATGGATGTGACAGACATTGTTACAGAGACTGTGAGGAATAACCCAAATGGTGGTTTTTGCTATACCAGCAAGTCCACATGGCATCATTAGAAAGGGTGGGGCTTAAGGCGCTACTCAACATTAAAACTTCCAGACTCTTACATAATAATCCCCTGCCAAAATTTTATTCCTATTATGGATATTTATATATTTGTTTTCTAACTTTTATCATTACCCACCTCATCCAAATCCAAGGAGTCATTTCACTCTTCTCCCAGAACGTATCCTTTTCAGGCATGAAGATTGGTAGGTTTCTGGGTCAAGGATTGTTCTCTGATTCTGTTCCTGACAGCATGGGGTCTGAAAATCCTGTTAATCTCATTGATTTATTTTGGAAAAGACTGCTACCTTCGGGACAGGTATTTTCCTTTTTGCAGATTCCTGGATCTCTGAACCAGGTAATATCTTCTTGACTGTATCCCAATGTCTTTGGACATAAGCCATCCTATCTCAGTGGTGACTTCCATGCAGTTGTATACATCACATTCTCAATCCAAGTCAGCAGATTTGTAGTCTTAATCCGCCATTAAATTTGTGAAGTGTATAAATATTTTACTTCAACTTGTTGATTGGTTTGAACACTTTTGTTCACTCTCAGTGATGGTAATGCTGGTGAATGCAACATGCTTACTTCCTCAGTCATACTATTTGAAGTCTGTTTCTTTTTTCACATGATCTCTTCCACTGGGACTGAGGATCCTTCCTTGCAAGACAAGAAAATGGAATTCTCCACTTGATCTTGTGTCTTCTGAATGATCTCAGCATCTGACAGCAGGCTTGAATCTATCATTACTGTGACACCAACTTGTGCTGCATTCTGAATTACACCAGTTAAAGATTTGGTCATGAGTTTAAATGGGGTGTGTTGTCCATTATCTAGCTGATGGCCTGTGTTTTCTTGCAAACATTGCCTTTTCTACCAGTCAGTGCTCTCTTCAGTATTAGGAAGAGTGGAATCCAGTATAGTCACAAGTTGCCATCTTTCTGTCAATATGAAACAAATTTCTTCTTATGTAAACATTACTGATCAATTCTGTCTTCTGGTTTGGGTTCCTCCCAGAGTCTGGGGAATTCTGTAAAATCTTCTACCAATAGTCTTTGCGCTTGGATTTACTCCCCTGCTGCCCTGATACTTTTAACTTTTTAACACTCTACAGCTTGACTGGGAGGTGTTGTCAGGCAGAATTTTGTTAATGCAAAAAACTGTGCTGTTCAGTCTTGAAGTCTCACATGAGTTCAAGAAGTTCTTGCTCAACTCAACAATATGCAATACTCGATTTTCAAGTTGCAGGAATCCTTTGTTTTCAGTTATAGCGGTCCAAACACCCATTTCGATTTTAGTTCCATAAACGAAAATGTGGTCTCTCACAATGGAAAATGAAAGAGAACCGGGATCCCAATTAACAATGAACTAAAGCGTCCATGACAATGTTTGGTGATGATGAGTAATGCACATCAGACATTGAGATGTATTAAAAATCAGTATTTGGTTGAAATCCTGTTAATTTGTAAAACAGTATTAGGACCACACTTGGAATACTGTGCACCATTCCAGTTTCTTTAACAGAAAGAAAATGTGCATCTATTGAAAGGAAACAGGAGGCAGCAGCCAGAATGATTCATGCAATGAAATTCCGAGGAGTAATCACGTAAATTATTTATATTCTCACTGGAAAAGGGAAGCTTGAGGGATGATAGGATTCCCATTTGTTTTGTATTCTAAAGGCTTTAGATGATATTGACCATGACAAATTATTTCATCTTGCTCATAATAATTGAACCAGAGATTATCTGCACTTAATATGTGCAATTCTGCAAAAACAATTCAGAATTTCATACCTTCACCTGCCAGTATGGTGGTGGGGGCATTTAATTTGTGAAACAAGGCAAGTGGGGTTCCGGTCCTCTTTCTGTCTCTTCCCCATCACTTCTAGTGTGGATAGACTCATAGAAGGCTTTCCCAAACCAACACCAATTGACTTTAAGTATAGTCCACTTAAAGTATTATTATTAATATCGATATTATTGCTATCATTCCACACTGCCAGTTTTCAGCTAGTGGCTGACAGGGGTACTTGCCATGTAGGAACCCTGAAAGCCAACCTTGTAGAGTTGCTTGCAAACTCTGATGAATGTCCCTCGTTCAAAGCACGCAGTGCCTGATCAAAGGACCTGGCATTGGTAAGGGTTGTGGTGGGAGTCACTGAAAGCCATTCCTTGTCCTTGCTTAAGAACCCATTGCCTGGCAATATCCCACTATCACTCACCTGTGGCCTGGGTCCCTCAGTGATCCTAAGTGTGTGACTGGCAGCAGCCACCACCTCTACTATGGCATTGCCAAGCAGTGCAGAGCTTGGCAGCTCTCAGTGGACATGATTCCCTCCCCACAGGCCCTTGACCCAGGGGAAGGCTTGTCATTTACTGGATAAACATTTGATTTGTACACTGTATTCCTCACTGTCCAACTGGTGGATGAGAACTCCCTCACCTCAATTAAATTTGTCTATTTTCTTCAATTGATGGTTTGTAAATCAATGGAACAGTCTCCTTGGTAGGATGTGTCGAAGCAATTTGTATTCATTCAAATGCAACAAAATATTTTGGTGGATAGTATATAAGTATTTTGAGGCCCAACACATGATAAGTGTGAGATAACAAGCATGGAGCTGGATGAACACAGCAGGTCAAGCAGCATCATAGGAGCAGGAAAACTTGACGTTTCGGGCCTAAACCCTTCATCAGAAGTTTTCCTGCTCTTGTGATGCTGCTTGACCAGCTGTGTTCATCCAGCCCCATGCTTGTTATCTCGGATTCTCCAGCATCTGCAGTACCTTTTATCTCTGATACAATTGCAAAGTGCAATTGCGATAAGTGTGGATTGTTTAGATAGAACAGATGACTTTGGATAATAGTGACATGATAAGATTTCCACCAGTGGGATTGCCCTGAGTCTGTATTGAAATTACTCAACAGAGGCAGGTACCCTGTCACAAAGTCACCCTTATTTGCACGTGAACTGTCCATGACTCTAATTGTGGTTATATTGTGGTAATATCATGTAGCTGCAAGGATGTTAGAAAGAAAACAAACTCCTTTGACAGCACTTTCAAAACCCATTATCTATCCTGTCAAGAAGGAGATGAACAGCAGATGCACAGGATCACTAGCATCAGCAAGTTCCCCTTCAAGCCATGGACTATCCTGACTTGCTTCTGTTGTGTTGCTCCTTTACCATCACTAAGTCAAAATCCTGAAACCTCCTGCCTAACAGCACTGAGTGTCTCTGCACCTCAAAAACGGCAGCAGTTCAAAATGACATCTCACCACTACCTTCTCAGGGGCAACTAGGGATTGAAAATAAATGCCTGTCCAGCCAGCAACGCTACATCCTGTGAGTGAATATTAAAAAAAGCTGCTGTTCTATATTCTGCTCTATGCACTCCATCTATCTCTTCAATTTAATGTATTCTTTAGGCAAGAGAGATCATGCATTTTTCAGCTTAAACACTTAAGAGTACTTCTGTGATTTAATTTCTAGACTTGTTTCAGTTATAAGTCATTATAAAGCTCATTGGATTTGAGGGAATATTTGCTTTCTTTGCTAAAAATACTGAATGCAGCTGGAAAAATAATATGAATTTCATATAATTCTGAGGGAATAACACAGCTCTTGTCTGCATACTCTTTGGTTTTCTGTGCAGAATGAAACTAGCGATGATTCTCTTAACAAAATATATTTTGAGCTTTATTTCTAATTGTGAATCCTGCCCTAGGGACAATAATTCTAAACTATTCTCCTATATCGTTTTGAGTCTGGAATAAGATTGCTTTCATGGCTGCTGTTTACAATCAGATGGTCTTTCCTGGGTCTGGACTTGACTCTGCCTCTTACTCTGCCTCCTGAATTGTAGATGTAAGGTCAAAGTGGGTATTGTGGCAGAAAGGGTGGGTGATATTGAGTCATAGAGTCATACAGCATGGAAACAGATCCTTCGTTCCAAGCAGGCCATGGTGAACATAATCCCAAACTAAACTAGTCCCACCTGAAACAAAAACAGAAATTGCTGAAACAGCTCAGCAGGTCTGGCAGCATCTGTGAAGAGAAATCAGAGCTAATGTTTCAGGTCCAGTGATCCTTCCTCAGAACTGATGGTAGCTAGGAAAATGTAGATTTTTAAGCAAAAGATACGGTGGGGGAGGGAGGTAAGGAGTAAATGATAGGTGGGGATGGAGCCCAAAGACAGAAGAACAGACAGACAAAGGATTGGATAACAATCAGACTCAGAGGGTGAATAGCTGTGAATGGAGACTGTTAGTGGCTAACAACAGGTAGCGTGTAACAGCAGAGTGTAACAAGGCCTGGTGTGTGAAGTTTAGCTGCTAGGACATGGGGAAAATTCAGGCCTTAAAATGATTGAACTCTCTTGAGTCCAGAGGGCTGCAGGGTTCCCAAACAGAAAATGAAGTGTTGTTCTTCCAGCTTGTGCTGAGCTTCACTGGAACACTGCAGCAAGCCTGCGACAGAGATATTGGCCAGGGAACAGGATTGTGTGTTAAAGTGGCAGGCAACTGGTAGCTCAGGGTCTTTTTTGCCAGCAGAATGTAGGAGTTCTGCGAAGCAGTCACCCAATCAATGCTTCTTTTCCCTAACGTCGAGGAGATCACATTGCGAGCAGCAAATACAGTAGACTAGATTGTGTGAAGTGCAGGTAAAGTGCTGCTTCACCTGAAAGGTATGTTTGGTCCCTGAATACTAAGGAGGGAGGCAGTAAATGGGTAGGTGTTAAACCTATTGCAGTTGCAGTGGAAGGTGCTGTGGAGTGTGGGAGGATGTTGGGAGGGGGGTTGGAGGAAGAGTGGACCAGGGTGTCCCCAAGGGAATGGTCTCCGTGGAAAGCTGACAAGGGAGGGGCAGGGAATATGTGTCTGGTGGTGGCATCTCACTGGTGATGGTGGAAATGGCGGCTGATCTTCTGGGTGTGGATGCTGGTGGGAGAGTGGGTAAGGACAAGGAGAACCATACATGTGTTGTGGCAGGGAAGAGAGGGGCTGAGGGTGTAAGTGCAGGAAATGGGTTGGACCCGGCTGAAGCCATGTTGACAATGATGCTGGGGAATCCTCGGTTGAGGAAGAAGGTGGACATTTTGGAGGCTCCCTTGTTGAAGTTGGCCTCATTGGAACATATGCAACGGAGACGGAGGAACTGGGAGAATGGAATGGAGTCTTTGCAGGAAGCAGGGTGCTAGGATGTACAGTTGAGATTGTTGTGGGAGTCAGTGGGTTTACGGTGGATGTTAGTGGGCAGTTTATGCCCAGAAAGAGAAACAGGTGTCAAGAAAGGGAGGAGTCAGAGATAGAGACAGACCGGGTGAAAGCGAGGTCATGATGGAAATTGGAAGCAAAGTCAATGAACTTTTCCAATTCTGGGAGAGAGAGAGAAGCAGAACCGATGATATTATTGATACATCAAAGAGTTGTGAGTGGGGGCCAGAATAGGACTGGAACAAGGAATGTTCCATGTACCCTACAAAGCGACAGGCATAACTGTGGCCCATGCAGGTACCCATGAGCACCCCTCTGACCTGAAGAAAATGAGACGAGTTAATACAGAGGTTGTTCAGGGTGAGGACAAGCTCAGACAAGTGGAGGAAGGTGGTGGGTGGGGACAGTTCAGGCCCTTCTTCCAGGCGGGGCATGGCTGTGTAAAGCGATTGCATATAAAGGAGGCATCTGAAGCCTGCAAATTGGAAATTCCAAAACTGGTGTAAAGCATCAGAGCAATTGCAGACGCATGTAGGCAGGGATTGGACCAGGGGAGAGGAGACCAAGTCAAGGTAGGAAGAGATGAGTTCTATGGGGCAGGAGCAGGCAGAAACAATGGGTCTGCCTGGGCAGTCCTGTTTGTGGATTTTCGGAAGGAGGTAGATGCGAGCTGTGCAGTGTGTTCCTATTCATGTACCTATCCAAATGTCTTTTAAATGCTGTAATTGTACCTACAACCACCACTTCCTTCATTCCACATGAAAACCGCCCTTTGTAAAAAAAAATACCCTCATGAACTCTTTAAAATCTCTCTCCTCTCACGTTAAAAATTGTGCCCCATAGTCCTGAAATCCCCCATACTCGGGAAAAGACAACTACTCTGTTTATACCTCTCATTATTTTATAAACTTCTGTAAGGTCGTCTCTCAACCTCCTATGCCCCAGTGAAAAAGGTCCCAGGCTATCCAGCCTTTCTTCATAACTCAAACCTTCAAAAACCCTGTTGGAATGTTTTTGGCATTAAGTTGCCATGGGGTTATAAAGGGCCCTGGAGATAAGAGAGGTGGGAGGAGGTTCAATGTTGATTTGAGTTAGCACTAAATAATATGTAAGGATTGTTAGTTCATTAAATGTAATAACCATAGTAGATAAGATACAAGGGACATGAATTTTAATATTATGAGTACAATGGGCTTCAAAATATTCATGGAAAATATCAATGTTTTCCACCCGTTCCTCTGATGTACTAAAAGCTTCTAAAATATCTACAGTGTGAGGCAAAGAGAAATTACATTTCTTCAGCTCAAAGAATAGACAGATACAGCTGAAAATATTGCTTGTGGTGCCAATAATTTCATTTACTGTGCCTTCAGGCTGAGAAGCGCTGGTGCTTTTCAATAGCATCATTTTCTATTGTAATTCTAATATCCACTCGAAGCACCATATTTTTCTTCAGCAACTGAAACTATCAGTTCCTTTAAGTAACTGACAGAACAACAGAGAATTATTGACTGAAGCTGTATCACATTTTCAAATTCTGAAACCAGACCTAAAAAAGCCAGGCAAACCATAAGTTCCACAAAACCCATCTTGGAAGGTCATGAATGTAAGGTCAATTCTTGAATAAAAATATTAAATTTCTTTTCTTTTCAGGCAATTTTGAAAAAGAGATTCAGAAAAATTCAATTGACACAATCCATTGGACAAAGCATTGATGCACCATTTCTTTTATTAAAGCTAATAAAATAGAATCCCAATTTTCTCTTCCAATACACCACTCCTCTCTCCACCCACACTGACACAGCTAACTTGCTGCCCTGTCGTCTTCTGACATGCACACCACATCAAACCTCCCCACTGCCCTAGCCCTGAACCTTTATTTCTTTCCTCTCTTCCTACAATGCCTCTTTGAGATAATACCCACTTTTAACAAGACCTGACTCCTGTTCTTTTCAGCTCAATTCCTCTAAAACCATTTGACTTCTTTTTCTTTAACTTGCAAGTAGTCACTACATCTGGCCAAAGCAGGCAAGCCCGCTTTAAATATGCAGATTAGGTTTTTGATGACAATGGAGATCTCAGCTATAGTGTAATACTTTTCCCATCAGGTTAGTTCTAATGGGAACAACAGCCATAACCAAACAGGCTCTGTAAAGATTGAGTTTGTCTTTTAAGCAGACTTGCCTTGTGGGCCCATGTCAGAGATACTTCTATGACAAGAAAACTTTGGTCTTCCCCCTTCCAGGGTTTACCTCGCTCGCCAGACCTGCTTTGCCCTCCTACAGCTTTTATCCTGGAGGTGAAGGAGTATGCAATCCCTTTAGCAAACTCCAATTGCCTTATCACGTCAGCCACTTCTGCTAGTACCCTGAACTTTGGGCAGCAAAATGGTCATAGTAGCTGGCCGATTAAAGTGGTCTAGGCTCGCTGTTGCTGCCTGGTGGGTTAGGTTGAGTCCCACTATTCCACAGTTACCTTGGCTGGATTCAGACCTTCACGCCGCACAAACATTATTTCAAACAAAACTCTGTTACTTGAATGCATAGAGACTAATTCCTGTTCTCTCATCATTTCCCATACCTTGTCTTTAGAAGTATGAAGAATCAGTGCAGAGGTAGACCAGTCTGCGTATTGTGTCCAGTTTGACCTACACTGCCTCCCTGCTGTTCATTTTAAAATTACTATTTTAATTTTAAAAGCCCTGCATGATTTTATCCCTTCCCTTAGGTACCATGTTCTGGAATTCCCTCCCTAAACCTCACCTCTTATTCACTGTCCTGCCTATTGGTCTTCTTATAACCTCCTTTTGCCAGAGTGTTGACACCTTCAATTGGCCATTGATGCATTCTATGTTCGGGATGCAAGTTTGCTTATAGACACATATTACATTAAAGTAATTTGGCAGGAAATAGAGGAGAAAAGAATGGATTCCAGGCAAGTGAGGCTGTACTTGAGGGTTACAGACCATCTTGGATATTAAACTCAAACCGGAAACTATGGGCCAGAGCTGCCCTTATCCAATTTGTCTGTGAAACCCAAAAGCAATGTTGAAATGCATTCTGCAAATGCTAATCTCCACAAAGTAAGGCACTGTCCATATTGTCAAAGTAATGCCAAATTAGCTTTTATATCTTAGGTTCAATAAGCAATGTCATTAAAAAAATCAGCAGCGAATAATTAGCTTGAGACAGATGTTTTCCTTGCCAGGTCATTCCATTCTCTACAGATAGCTGGCACCATAAGATGGCAGCAAACATCTAACAAGTAGCAGAGCTACCATGAGTGCAGGGTACAATCAAAGTGCTGCCTTGGTCTCCTGTGCCAAATAGCTGATGAGCCATAAAGCCCCTATATCACACTATCTCTATTCAGCTCATCTTTGACCATCAGTACAGAATCGCACAGGTCAATGTCCACTTCCCAAGCACATTTTTAAGGCATATCCTCATTTTTTGAACACTGCCAGATTGCTTTGTATGTGGCCAGAATACATTCAAACGTTATCTCATGACAGATTTCTCAGGCATAAAAGCAGCTGCTGAGCACAAGTGCAACAACTGGTGTTGAGTACTGCATAAGCATCTTGAAGTCATGTTACAAAATTGACCACATCCAATAAATAGTTGGGTTGTTAAGTATAGTCAAGTCTGTGACAGATGGATTTTTTAAACAGTAAGGGGATCAGGAGTTATAAGGAAAGTGCATAAAAGTGGAGTTGAGGATTTTCAGACCATGATCTCTTTGAATGGTGCAGCAGACTTGATGGGCTGAATGGCCTACTTCAGCTCCAATGCCTTGCGCTGGTATGATCTCACCATGATACCTAGAATATATCATAACCAAGTTACTTAGAATTTATCATAGTCTGCTGGATGCAACATCATGTTGAGATCCCTAGAGTAACAATACAGCAATGTGAGGAGCAGGACAATTAATGCAAACTGTTGATGCTGTTGAGCTGGAGGCATCAGAAATTCTTGTTGCTGATTTTCAGGCTGGGGCTCAATAAATTTGCCTTCTTTACAAATCCTTCTGTTGAGCAACTATTCACTAACTATGACAAATAACCTCTGTCTTCCTCGTCACATCAAACAAAAAACACCTGCAATTTCTTTGGCTCCAAATAAATGCTTCTGCTTCCTCTGTCTGACAGCAGATAGTGAACAGAGTGGGGACTGTGCTTTGGTGAGAGCCTCTTGATAATGAGTGGCCCTCTAGTTCCCTGAGTCAACTCTGATGATGGCATAGCTGCTAACTCTAACATGTTTGTACATTCTGAACCTAGACGGTATTGCACATTCTCTATTTTTGTCGCTTGGCTTGAAGGACTAAATGTGGTTCAGTCCTAAGGTCCAGAGGCTCTGTTCATTCTGTCTCTTTGTGAAGGAATGCCAGGTTCTTATAATTGCTGATTGGAGTGACAGGAGATCCAATGAGAGATAAAAGGTACTGCAGATGCTGGAGAATCCGAGATAACAAGCATGGGGCTGGATGAACACAGCAGGCCAAGCAGCATCATAGGAGCAGGAAAGCTTGACGTTTCAGGCCGAAACCCATGATGGTTGATGTCACCTGAATAAGACTTCTCTTATACACTCTCTGGAAACTGGCAAATGAGAACTTAGCTGAAGTCCAGGAATTTTAAAGCAGCAGTCTGAGCATCTATGACAAATAGAATGACAGTAAGAGAAGTCCCTGCTAGTGTGCACCCTGTTGTAGATAATTGAAATTGCCACACACTCCATAGTTGTGCACAGTTCTGAAATTTAGTCAATACTGCACAGATATGATGAATATACTCTTCCATGCTGGCCACTAACTGCTTCTGGCACATTCTACAGAGGAGCAAATTACAGTTCAGACATTATTGTTATTTTAAAAGTAAGGTGCATGATGTACAGATCACAGGTCATGATAGACAAGAATAAACTGAGCTGTCCTGTTGTCAGCAGGAGACATGCAAATTACTTTGAACTGTGAATGTTGTTATGTAGGGAATTGTGGCAGTCTAATTGTCCCAGCAACTAGGAACAAGACAAATGACTCGCACAGAACTTAACCCCTAACATGGGAGGATCTGAAAAGAATCTTGCCTTCAAAAAGAAATTTTGTAGCCTGCAGAAATTGGAATGTGAACGTAAAGTATACTCTTGAAAATCTAGTCCAGCTACATTACTCTGTGCACTCCTGGTCTTCTGGTTCCAACTGTATTTGCATCTACAGAACTATAAAACCTCTCCCAGTAACACCCAGGCCTACCCCTCTTAAGGTCTATGCAATTTTTTTCTAGGCATTGTTGAGTTCCTTGGGATAGAGCACTTGTCTGTTCTTAAAGAGCAAATGAAATGTTTTTAAAGGTGCAAATCGCTGTATGGTTATATAAATTATTCAACGTTAATTGCTTCCCATTATTAATCCAAAGATGAGCGTCCTTCCCTTTGCTTTTTTAGATGCTAATAACCCCATTTATTACTCTCTAGTACCATTACTTCTCCCATCTCCTACTGTCATGTGAATCTATGCGTTTTTTGTCTCAATCATTGACTTTTTCAATGCTCTCATAGAGTCATGGAGTCATAGAGCCCTACAGCACGGAAAGAGACCCATCAGTCCAACCATTCTGTGTCGAACATAAACCCAAACTAAACTAGTCCCACCTGCCTACTCCTGGCCCACAACCATCCAAACCTTTCCTATTGACGTATCTATCCTACGTCTTTTAAATGTTGTAACCTCCAACCATCACTTCCTCAGGAAGTTCATTCCACAAATGAACCACCCTAAGTGGAAAAAAAAATTGCCTCATGTCCTATTGAAATCTCTCTCCTCTCACCTTAAAAATGTGCCCCTTAGTCCTGATATCTCCCATCTCAAGGAAAAGACAATTACCATTAACTTTATCCATACCTCTCATCATTTTATAAACTTCTATCAGGTCTCCTCTCAACCTCCTACGCTCCAGTGAAAAACATTCCCAGTCCATCCAGCTTTCCCTTATAACTCAAACCTTCCATACCAGCAACACCCTGGTAAATCTCTTCTGAACCCTCTCCAGCTTGATAATATCCTTCCTATAACTGGGCAACCAGAACTGAACACTGTATTCGAGAAGAGGCCTTATCAGTGTTCTGTACAACCTCAACATGACTTCCCAACTGAGCAATGAAGGCAAGCGTGCTAAATGCCTTTTTAACCACTCTGTCTATATGTGATGCAAACTTCAAAAAATTATGTACCTGCACCCCTAGGTTCTCTGTTTTACAGCACTACCTAAGGGCCTACTATTAATTTTATAATCCCTACATTTGTTTGTTGTACCAAAATGCAATACCTCATATTTACCCAGAACTCTCCTCATGAAACTCCCACAGTCCACTGATTATGACTGATCAGACTGCCCACTTTTTCATTGTTATAAAGAACTGCACACCTCAATCTTTGCTAAGCTCCACTGATTGCCTGTGCTCCAGTCAATTTACTTAAAGATCCATGCTCTCACTTTCAAATTCCTCTTCATCCTGAATGACTACCTACAAGCACATAACCTTACCTATGTCCTCTAATCTTCTCACACTGGTTTCTGCCCTTTCAAACACTTTGTAGCTATTCTCTGAACCTCACTGCTCCTTGTGGCCTCTTTCTCTCCGTTAATACGTGCTCCACCCACTGTTCTCTTTTATTATTCCCTTGGGCCTCTTATCCTTTTCTGTCATTTTCCTAATCACTATTTTAGTCTTAACACTGTTGAGCAAACCTCCTACCCCTACTGCTCCAACAATGTTTAACATTGAACAGACACAAAATTGACTTTCTCTTTCATATGAAAGTTGAGGCAGGAGAGAAGAAGAGGATTTTGCTTTCACACAGCAAGCAGCAAGTTATGTACTGGAGCACGCTGTCTCTAAAGATGATGAAAGCAGATTTAATAGTAACTTTCAAAAGGGAATTGGATATACACTTGAAAAGAAATAATCTATAGGCACTGGGCAAACAGCAGAAAGTGGAAATAATTGGATTATGTTGCAAAAGTATTTTAAACCAACATGCTAGGCCCGAAACGTCAAGTTTTCCTGCTCCTATGATGCTGCTTGGCCTGCTGTGTTCATCCAGCCCCACGCCTTGTTATCATGCAACACATGGTCTTTTGTTCAAATGCCAAACAACCTTTATTTTACACGAGTGAAAAAATCCCTTTCATGATCAATTTGCCATTACCTTGAGAACTTTATCACATTTTTTGGACTTGTTTCAGAGTACTTCATATGTAAATGAACTAACTGAAGGGCAAAATAAATATACAAGAAAAAAAGACTGGAGACAGTTAAGATTGATTCATGAATTGAGTTCAGGTACATAATTCTTTTGAAATTTGCATCATGTATAGACAGTATGGTTAAAATGGTGTTTAGTGCGCTTGCGTTCATCGTTCAGTTCTTTGAGTATAAGAGTTGGGAAGTATTGTTGAGGTTGCACAAGACATTGATGAGGCCTCTTCTGGAGTACTGTGTTCAGTTCTGGTCGTCCAGTTATAGGAAGGAAAGGGTTCAGAAGAGATTTACCAGGATGTTGCGTGGTATGAAAGGTTTGAATTATAAAGAAAGGCTGGGAAACTTTTCATTGGAGCATAGGAGGTTGAGAGGAGATCTTATAGAAGTTTATAAAATCATGAGGGGTATAAATGGGGTTAGTGGTAGGTATCTTTTCCCTAGGGTGCGAGATTTCTCGGCGGCACATTTTTAAGATGAGAGGAGAGAAATTTAAAAAAGATATGCGGTGTAAATTTTTTACGCAGAGGGTAGTTCGTGTGAGGAATGAACTTCCTGAGGAAGTGGTGGATGTGGGCACAATTAGTCTGTTTAACAGACATTTAGATAATTACATGAATAGGAAAGGTTTGGAGGGGTATAGGCCAGGAGCAGGCAGGTGGGACTAGTTTAGTTTGATCTTATGTTCGGCATGTACTGGTTAGACTGAAGAGTCAAAGAATCATAGAGTTATACAGCGTGGAAACAGACCCTTTGGTCTGAGATGTCTACGCTGACCAGATAACTTAAACTCATCTAGTCCCATTTGTTAGCATTTGACCCATTTTGCTCTAAACCTTTCCTATTCGTAAATCCATCCAGATGCCGTTTAAATGTTGTAACTGAAACATCCTCCGCCAGCACCTTTGGCAGCTCATTCCACACTTTGCATGAAAAAGTTGTTCCACAGGTCACTTCGAAATCTTTCCTCGTTCACCTTAAACCAGTGGCCTGTAGTTTTGGACTCCGCTATCCTAGGGAAAAGACCTTGGCTATTCACCCTGCTCGTGCCCCTCACGATTTTCTCTACCACAATAAGGTCACCCCTCAGTCTTCGACACTCCAGGGAATAAATGCCTTCACCTACTCAACCTCTCCCTACAGGTCAAACCCTCCAACCCCGGCAACACCCTTGTAAATCTTTTCTGAACCCTTTCAAGTTTAGCAATATCTTTCCTGTAGCAAGGAAATAGAATTGAATGCAGTATTCTAAAAGTGGCCTAACCAATGTGCTGTACAGCTGCAACATGACCTCCTAACTCCTATATTCAATGCACTAACCAATGAACGCAAGCATACCAAACGTTTTCTTCACCACCCTGTTTATCTGCGACTCCACTTTCAAGGAAATATGCATCTGCACCCCCGGGCTTTTTTTTGGTTCAGCAATACTCCCCAGGGCCCTTCCATTAAGTGTATAAGTTCTGCCTTAGTTTGCCTTACCAAAATGCAACACCTCACATTTATCGAAGTTAAACTCTAACTGCTCCTCCCTGGCCCAAAGGCTCATCTGATCAATGTCCTGTTGTATTCTGACAAACTTCTTCACTGTCCACTACACTAATTTTGGTGTCATCTGAAAAGTTACTGCCATACCTCCTATATTCACATCCAAATCATTCATATGAATAATGAAAAGCATTGGACCCATCAGTGATCCTTGCAGCACACCGCTGGTCACAGACCTCCAGTCTGAAAAGAAACCCTCTACCATCACCCTCTGTCTTCTACCTTTAAGCCAATTTTGTATCTAGTTGGCTTAGCTCCCCCTGAATTCCATGTGATCTAACCTTGCTAAGCAGTGTAACATGCGGAACCTTGATGAACAATGTGCTGAAGTCCATTTGGATTCTGGCATTCCACCTTCATCAATCTTCTTTGTTCTGGCCTAAGGGATTCTATAAACACGTTAGGGGCAAAACTCCCTTTGGATTCTCCTTAACCCTATTTGCCAAAGCAATCTCATGTCCCCTTTCTGCCCTCCTGATATCCCTCTTAAGTATACTCCTACTGCCTTTGTGCTCTTCTAGGGACTCACTCAGTCCCTGCTGTCTGTACCTGACATATGCTTCCTTCTTTGTCTTGATCAGAGCCTCAATTTTTCTAATCATCCACCACCCTAACAGGAACATATGGTCTCTGAACTCTCATTATCTTATTTTTGAAGGCCTCCCACTTTCCAACAGTCCCTTTACCTGTGAACAGCCTTCCCCCAAGCAAGTTTTGAAAGTTCCCACCTAATACTGTCAAAATTAGCCTTACTTCAATTTAGAAAGTTAACTTTTAGATTCAGTCTATCCTTTTCCATCCCATTTCAAAACTAATAAAATTATGATCGCGTGTTCCAAAGTGTTCCCGTACTTGATCTGCCTTATTTCCCAAGAAAAAGTTAGTTTTTCTCCTTCTCTAGTTGGTACATCCACATATTGAATAAATAGTTTTCTTATAAACACTTAACAAATTCCTTTCTATCCAAGCCCTAAACACTATCGCAGTCCCAGTCTATGTTTGGAAAATTAAAATCACCTAGCATTTCAACCCTATTATTCTTACAGATATCTGAGATCTCCTTACATATTTGCTTCTCAATTTCCCACTGACTGTTTGGGGGTTCTATAGTACATTCTCAATGAGATCATCCTTTTCTTACTTCCCGGTTCTACCCATATAACTTCACTAGACGTTCTCCCAGGAATATCCTCCCTAAGTACAACTGTAATGTTATCCTTAACCAAATGTTCCACTCTCCATCCTCACTTGCCCTACTTTCTATCTTTCCTATAGCTTCTATACCATGGAACATTAAGCTGCCAGTCCTGTCCTCCCTGAGCTACTTTTCTCTAATAGCTATGATATCCCAGTCCCATGTTCCCAACCATGCCTTGAGTTCATCTGCCTTATTTGTCAGGCCTCTTGCATTGAATTAAAGGCAGTTTATCAGCCTTACCTCGTTTTCTGCTTTGCTCTTGCTTGCCTTGACTGTTTGACTTGCTTCCCTTATCTACTGTACCAGCCTCAGACTTATCTTTTTTCTCACTATCTCTTTGGTTTCCAATCCTTGCCTCCTAATTAGGTTAAAGCCTCCAGAATAGCACAAGCAAATCTCCGCACCAAGATATTGGTCCCCTTCTAATTCAGGTGCAACCTATCCTCCTTGTACAGGTCCCTTCTACCCCAGAAGTCATCCCAACGGTCCAAAGGTGTGAACTGTTGCTCCTTGCACCATTCCCTCAGCCATACATTCATCTGCACTATCCTGCCATTCCTACTTTCACTGGCCAGGATGCAGAGGTGTCGGTGTTAGCTGAGGTGGACAAAATCAGAAGTCACATGACACCAGGTTATAGTCCAACAGGTTTAGTTGAAACCACAAGCTTTCGGAGTTCTGCTCCTTTGTCACTCCGAGGTGTTCCGAAAGTTTATGATTTCAAATAGACCTGTTGGACTGTAACCTGGTGTCATGTGACTTCTGCTTTTACTCTCACTAGCACAGGGCACTGGAATAACCCAGATATTATTACCCTCATGGACCTACTTTTTAACCTCCTGCCTAATTTCCTATATTCTCTCTGCAGAATCTTGTCAATTTCTCTACTTATGTTATTGGCACCAACATGTCTAACAACCTTCTGCCGGTCACTCTCCCCCTCCACGTATTCAACACTCTGTTCAAAGCACCTTGACCATGGCACCAGAGAGGCAACACACCATTCTGAAGTCTTGCTGACGGCCGCAGAGAAAAGTGTGTCTGTGCCTCTGGCTATGTACATCCCAGTCTCGACCTTTCATGAACATTTTTTGAATCCTTTGACCAAAAGTATTCTTGTCCGTCATAATGGTCCTGAATTTGAGTCTTACATATGAATTTCTGCTTTCCTATTTGCTTCTGTTCACCCAGAGACTCAAGTTATAAGCAAGGGGGAGATTGTATAATGGCCATTCATTAGGCCAGTGTAGATAGGAGTTGCATATGACGATCCTGCGCAATCCTTATCAAAGCAGACTCCGAAAGAACTGCTGGTGAAACTGAACAGTCCGCTTGGAAATTTCTCTGTCCCTGTATCCCCCCACAGAAGTCTCCACATAAATCAGAAATTGTGGATGGTTCTGATCAAGTTAAATAAAATTGTTACTCCAATAAAGTTAGCCTACTAAATTGATGATTATCTGTTCAACTGACCCTGTACGTAACCAATACAACCCCAGAAGCACCTCCCTCAAAATTCATTCTCACACAGTTACCGAAGACAGTGGGCAAAATCTTCTTGGACCCGAGCAATGTAGTCTATGGAGAAACTTGTGACAGAGTTGGATGAAAGGCTCAATGAGAGTACCTCAGTGTAAAGAGTATCTTACTGCATCTTTTACACTGTTGACAGGCGGCGTTGAGAATTTCTTGCAAGGCAGTTGTGAGTTGCCAATTTGAAGGGAGATATAGTTTGTTAAACAAAAGCAAAAGTTGCTGGAAAGATTCTGAGGAAGGGTCACCAGACTCGAAATGTTAACTCTTGTTTTTTTTTCACAGATGCTGCCAGACCTGCTGAGATTTTCCAGCTACTTCTGTTTTTGTTCCTGATTTGCAGCATCTGCAGTTCTTTTGGCTTTTATATAGTTTGTTAAACACTGCGCTAATGTTGTTCACCTCACCTCAATGTGTTACGCACAGTCACCCAACTGATGGATTGGACCAGGCTGCATCTCAGGCTGCTCACTTGTTCTCTTAGTCCAGGTGGGTGACTCGGGAATCTATTTATCGGGATTGTGGACTGCAGACTGGGGAATGGGGGATAACAATTGTGAAGGGGATCAACAGTATCTGGAAGGAGAAAGATATGGTAAAACATACAATAGTGTAGGTTAGATGGGCTTCAGATTGGTTCCACAGGTCGGCGCAACATCGAGGGCCAAAGGGCCTGTACTGCGCTATAATGTGCTATGTTGTCTGTTCTATGGATGAGAATGGTGTCATGTGGGGTTTGGTTTAGCCATGCTCAGGACCACCCTGGCTTCAAGGGAGGGGGAACAGCGCATGACACACCTGGCATGATCATCAGCTGTGCCAGTGGCTGGGAGGGCAAAGTGACCAGGTACAGACTGGTTGGGTGGGAGCCTAAGGAGGTGCAAATCTTTGGGGTTCACAGGACGGACGATCAGGAAGGTGTTTGGAATACTCAGGGCCTCATTGATGCATTGGGGCAGAGACTGGAAGCCACTGGCAAAAGAGCAGTGACCACACCTGGAGTGGTCTAGATAAGTATCTCAACCTTTGAGGCAGGAGTCTGATGTGGGCCCTTTAAATGGAAACAACATTACACACAGACCCATGCAGTGTACAGGACACAGATCTGTGGACTTCCTAATCGCTGGTGATCTTAACACATTGGCTCCTTGGGTGCTGTACACCTTCCTGCTCCAGACATCACTGGCCACCTTGTTCACACCAACCGTTTAGGACACAGAGGCCAGGGGAAAAAAATCAGAGATATTAGAGGTCAAGGGGCAATGGAGTAGTAAGACCCCATTACCTTTTTCCTCTTGCTTCCACATGTTGCAACTGGCTGTCAATACAGATATCGATCCATGGTACACTGTGTGAACATGATGTTAGACATCATGATGGCATGTTCATCTTTGGGGCAACAGAGAGACTCAAGCACACAGGTGTAGAGACAAAACAATGAAATTTATATAAACCTGAGAATTCATAAACAGTGCACTGTCACCAGCGTTCTCTCTAACCTTCCTGCCGTTTGCTCTGGTCTCCAAGGTCTGTAAGCAGGACAAATGTCTGGAATCAGAAGTCAGTGCGCTGACCCTGATCATCATGCGCAAAACATTGGAGAGGTTTCAAGGGGATGTTGATTGTCACCCCCGTCACCGGACCTGAAACGTTAACCCTGTTTTCTCCTTCACAGATGCTGCCAGACCTGCTGAGCTTTTCCAGCAACTTCGTTTTTGTTTAGGAAAACAACCCCTGGTTTGAATGTGTTATAGCGCTGGATGTACTTTTGTACCAGAGAGAGCAGCCCTTTGGTCCTCTCTGTGACAATTTTACCTTTCACTAGTGTGCCAACTTAGGGTTCACGTTCCACTGAGCTAAAGTGTGCTCTGGAGGGACGCAACTGAGAATGTCCATAATACACTCCTACACATGCAAATGAACAAAAATAAAGTCACTCTCTTTCTGATTACTGAAAAGAATTCATGTCAGCAAGGCTACTGTTGACTGAAACTGGACAACACCTCTTGGCTGACTACAAAATCAAAAATCTCAAAACAACGACTCAAAGAAATGCTGCCAAAGTTAGCATTGGTGTATCAACTACCTTAACAACAATATAGTTTCACAATCTATTCATCACAAACAAGCCAAAGAGTGACTTATACATTTTCTTTTGAAATTTGAACTTTTGGTCTCACCTGTTTCTAATCTGTGTGCATGTGTGTCATATTTTGTCATCTTTCCTCACATTTTAGTAACTGACAAATTCATTCTTTCTTTACCTTAAGAACATCTGATTAAATTGGCACCGCTTAAAATATAAATACAATACGACTGGGGAAACTATCCACGAGGGAAGGGATCCTTCTTAATATCACTTAACTTCGCTATGTGGTCAGAATCCAGCAAGAGTCTTGTAGCTAGTTGCAAAATCCCAGTTACCACATTCCAGGTTCACCCTTGAAATTGGCTGGCAGCTCATGAGCTGCTCTCAGATTACGGAAGTTCATTGCTCCTACCTTTCCAAATTGTCATCAGGGCCACAGTCAATCTGACAAAATCCAGTCCATTCTTACTTCCACTGTCATCAACACTTTCCTTTGGCATACTTTGTCACTGGGCTCAAAGTAGAGCAACAGCACACGCGAAATGGAGAGGCAGACAATTTGTAAACTGTTGCAAGTAAAATATAGCAATGTCATGATATTACTGGACCAGTAAACCCAAGATCTCAGGGAATTATCCTGAGTCACGAGTTCAAATCCCACCAAGACATTTGGAGAATTTAAATTCAGTTAATGAAAAGATCTTTGATTTAAAAAACAATACTAGTGCCAGTAATAGTGATTATCAAATGACTGGATTGTTGTAAAATCTCATCTAATATCCTTTAAGGAAGGAAATCTGACTTCCTTATATCCAGGTCCGGTGTAGGTGATTCTCAACACACAGTAACGAGGTTGTCTCTTAACTGTCACTCAGTTCTATAGTTTACAGGCAGCATGGTGTTTTAGTGGTTAGCACTGTTGCCTCACAGCGCCAGGGACCCGGATTTGATTCCTCCCTTGGGAAGCTGTCTGTCTGGAGTTTGCATATTCTCCCAGGGTCAGTATGCGTTTCCGCCGGGTGTTCTGGTTTCCTCCCACAGTCCAAAGATGTGCAGGTTAGGTGGATTGGCCATGCTAAATTGCCCATAGTGTCTATAGATGTGTGGTTAGGTGCGTTAGCCATGAGAAATGCAGGGTTACATGGATAGGGTAGGGGTCTGGGTCTGGGTGGGATGCTCTTCGGAGGGTCGGTGTGGACTTGTTGGGCTGAATGGCCTGTTTCCACAATGTAGGGATTCTATGGATGGAGAGTAAACATTGGACCTGTCAGCAACATACACCTATATCCCAGGAATAAATACATCCCATGAATGAATGGAAAAAAGAAATGCAAGGCAAGTGAACCAAAATCGGAACTGTCAAGGATTCAAGAAAGCAATTTATTCTAATGTGACCAGCAAGGAAAATTGAAATCTCTTAAAATCTTGAACTTTACACATTTGCTGGACTGTAGTTCTGAAAGCTAAGATAGATTGAGCCTGAGCTTGCACTCTGTAGACTGTAGGCGGCACAAGTAGTGTTTTGTCAGCTAGCTACTGTCAGCCTGTAACAGAAGCGGTTTGCTTTCCTAATTTGTTTGAATTTCAAGTTTCAAAGGTTTTATTCAGGGAAAATTGATCCGAGTATTTTTCCTGGTGTTTGTGTTTGTGTGTTAGACAGAGGGGATAAAAGAAAACAGAGCCTTACTTTGAACATGAAGGACTGTATTGATTAAATGTCTATGTCTCCTTCGTTACATGTTTGAACTCTAAACTACCATTGATTTTGTTCAGCAGGAAGTGTCGAATTGTGTCTTGGTGCAAAACTGTTTTTCAGTCTCTGTTTCTCCAAACAATTTAAATGCATTTTAGATAATACATTTGAATAGGTTTTCAGCTAAACTTTTGGGCATCAGCGATTCAATTTTACTTCGGCAAGTAGTCAAGAAGACAGAGAGAGCAGGCAGACACTGAGTGACATGATAATCAACCTATTCTTTACAAAATATTTGTTTTCTAGTCGCCTAGAGAAACTAAAACACATTTTCTGCATACTAACTCAATAACACTTCTGTTATTAGCTCATTACCCAAAATGTATTTGAGTACTCTTCCCTGATGTTGCTTTTGTTTGAAGCTTCTCTTGAAAATCTCAAGTTTGAATTCCCTCCCTAATGGGATTGCGGGTCAACCTACCGTATGTGGACTGCAGAGGTTTAAGAAGGCAGCTCACCACCATCTTCTCAAGCGCAACTAGGGATGGGCAATAAATGCTGGCCAGCCAGTGATGCCCATATCCCATGAGTGAATAAAAAAAAGTGTTCATACTTTATTGGCTGGGGTGAACTCTATACTTTCTGATCTACTTTCCAAGAGGTGCAGCATTTGACTGAATTTTGCTGATGCTAATTAAGGATGCTGTTAAGATATCACATTCATCAAGATTTACTGAATTTACAATCATAGTCCCAGGGGAGAACAGCAATATAGTAGACTACTGGACTATTAAGTATCACAATCTTTTCCTCAGTCCTGCTAAGTACAAATATCAGGAATTTTAATTGGGATTTTTCCCATGTATTGCTGTAACTTTGTTGAAACTCCAAGTTACAAAACACAATTCTGTGTACTTGACGTTTTATGCTGTTTATTCAGGTTTTCCTGAATAACACAAAGCTAAGGTAGGAAATTAGAGGACCATGGTAATATTCTGTCTACATGCATGCTTTCATCTGTGTAAGATCAACTTTGAAAAGGTCAAGGGCTGAAAATTAAATGCATTCATCAAAATAAAGGCCATTTATTTACATGTTTCATGTTATAATGTTTGGCTGAGGAATCCGGTTTCCAAAGCACAGGTACAAATCCCAAAATATCATGTCAAAGAAATTAAAAATTTTTTTTAAAAATAAAAAATGAGTCATTCAGTCATAAAGAGGTTGTGCAGTGAGGCGGTGTTTAATGGCAATGTCACTGAACTAGTCTTCCAGAGACTCGAGCTAAGGTCCTGGACACCGTGAGTTTGAATCCCAACACAGCACATTGTGCAATTTCAATTCAATAAAATCTTGAATTTTAAACTGTCAATATAACTTGTAATTCTAAAATCTCCAGTCTGAAAACAGCCTAATGGTGACCATTTAACCATTGTCAATTTTCGTAACAAAAACATCTGGTTCACTAATGTCTTTTAGGGTAGGGAATCTGCTGTCCTTACTTGATATGGTCTACATGTGACTCCAGACTCACAGCAATGTAGTTTACTCATTACTGCAATCTGAAATGGCCCAGTAAGCCACTCAGTTGTATCAAAAACTGGTGAAAAGTCTAAAGAAAGGCGTAAAAATGGCTGATCACCCAGCATCAACCGAGGCAGCAGAAACCGCAACGGCAAACACAGCTTTGTTTACTGTGCAAAGTTCACCTTTACCAACATCTGGGAACTTGTGTCAAAATTTGGAGAGCTGACCCACAAACTAGTCAAGTTGCAGCCTGTCAGTCACACCCATGGAATTATATCTTATAGACAGTATCCCAAGCACACAATCACCATTCTTGGGTAGGAAGGATGATGCCTGAACATAGAATTCACCACTTTCAGGATTACCCCAGCCCCCGGCCTCATCCCCCTCATTCCCACCTCCTTGACCTGACACTACCTGTCCATCTTCTTCCCCATCTAACGACTCCACGCTTCCTACTGACCAATCCCCACTACCCCTTACCTGCATCCACCTATTGCCATCCCACTGACCTTTCACCAGCCCCGGCTAACCTTTCCCCTCCCCAGTCCTGATGAAGGGTCCAGGCCTGAAATGTCAACTCTTCTACTCCTCTGATGCTGCCTGACCTTCTGTGTTCCTCCAGCTCCACACTCTGTTGACTTTGACTCCAGCTTCTTGCTATCTGAAGATGATGCAATAGACAGGGCTAAGCAATCCCACACCAATGTATCTGATTTAAGCTCTGCAGTGGACAATTAAATAACTAACAGGAAATGGAAGTGCCACAAATATTCTAGTCCTCAATTGTTGGGGAACCCAGTGCGTCAGAGCAAAAGACAAGGCTGAAGTATTTGCACCTATTTTCATGCAGAGGTGCCAAGTGGATGATCCATCTCAGCCTCTTCCTGAGGTTCCAAACATCACATTTTTCAGCCAATTAAATTCGCACCATGTGATGTCAAGAAATGGCTACAAAGAATCAGAACCCGCAAAGGCTATGGGCCCTGACAATATTCTGGCAATAGTACTGAAGGCCTATGCTCAAAACTAGCCACTCTACTATCTGAACTGTTTTGGTACTGCTATGACACTGGCTCCTACCCAAAAATGTAGAAAATTAGCCTGGTATGTCCTCTACTGTACTCCCATCAGTCCCATCAGCCTACTTTCTATCTACAGCTAAATGATGGAAACTGTCCTTGACTAGTTTTATTAAGAAGCACTGGCAAAGAAATAACCAATATTTGACCAACTGTAATGCATTATGGAGCCCTAGAATAACTGGAGTCAATGGGAATCAATAGAGGTCAATCATCTCAGCCCCAGGACACTCTGAAATTAGTCCTCAATGTATTGTTCTAGGCCCGATCTAGGCCTGCTATTTTACCAATGACATTCCAACATCATAACGTCAGAATGGGAGATGTTTACTGATAATAACACAATATTCAGCACTATTTACAACTCCTCAGATAACAAAACAACCCATAAACATATGCAGCAAGACCTGGGCAACCTCAAAGCCTGGGATGATAACTAATGAGTAACATGCATGCCATACAAGTGGCAGGCAATGACCATCTTCAACAAGAGAGAATCTTAGCATTTCCTCTTGACATTCAGTGGCACTGGATCCTCCAAGATCAACAGTCTGGGGGTTTTCATTGACCAGAAACTGAATTGAACTAACTAGATAAACACTGTGTCTACAAGAGTTTATCAGAGGCTAAGTATTCTGCAGCAACTATTTCATTTCCTCTGTACCAGTACTTGTTCACTATCTACAAAGCCCAAATCAGCAGTGTGATGGAATACCTTCCAGCTGCTTGGATGACGGCAGCTCCAACAACACTCAAGAAGCTCAACTTCATCTGGGAAAAAGCAGCTGCTTGGTTGGCATCCCATCAACTACCTACAATATGTACTCTCTTCACCAACATTCACAGGAGCAGCAATGCATGCCATTAACAAGATGCTCTGCAGCAAATCAGCAGGGGCCCTTCAATAGCACCTTCTTAAACCATGACCTCTAGCACCCAGAATACCAAGAGCATCCCACATGGATGGGAAGACCACCACCTGCTTGTTCTTCTCCAATTCAAACACAATCCTGACTCAGAATTAGAAACAACAAGGTGTAGAGCTGGATGAACACAGCAGGCCAAGCAGCATCAGAGGAGCAGGAAAGCTGCCGTTTCCGGTCTGGACCCTTCTTCAGAAGAAGGGTCTAGACCTGAAACGTCAGCTTTCCTGCTCTTCTGATGCTGCTTGGCCTGCTGTGTTCATCCAGCTCTACACCTTGTTATCTCAGATTCTCCAGCATCTGTAGTTCCTACTATCTCAGAATTAGAAACGTTTTTTCTTCACTGTCAATGCATCAGAAACCTGGAACTCCTTTCCTAACAGCATTGAGCGTATCCGTACACCACAAGGACTGCCATTGTTCAGGAAGGCAGCTCAACACTGGTTTCTCTAGGGAAATTAGGGATGGGCAATAACACAATGTCCACATTCCATGAATGAACTGAACAAACTCAGTGAATTTTACAACTCATAGTGTTGGATTAAATCCAATTATCAATCAGTACAGGGTCTATCTGTTACAACTGTGTCTGATGCAACGACACATTTAAGTGGCACAAAGAACATGTTTGTTCTCTGTCATGACCTGATGTCCCAGAAATTTTGGAATGACACAGTACTGCCTAAAGTGTGAACAATGAAGTTCAAGACTCAGATCTGAATCACTCCAATCCTGCCTTGAGGGTGAATGACTGGAGTCAGGGGTAACAGCAGCAGCCCTGGGCTCTGAGTATAGCCTCGCAACGATCAATAATGCACGCATGGATTGTTTCCTGTGGATTCTTTCAGCGAACTGATGTCACAGGCCAGGGCTGACAAGGATTGTCTAGCCTGCACAAAGAGTGTAACACGGTGATGGAGGGAAGACATTCTCTAAGCATTTCACATACTGCTCTGGAGCCCTTAGCACAAGATGCAGTGAAGGAATGAAATGTCCTTTATCTATAGGAGCCCATGTACAGAGATGACAAGGCAGTGAGCTCAGACAGTCATCCTGTCAATGCCAGGAACCTTATCTTTTGCAGCTGAATGCAGAGCCAGCAGGTATTCAATAATCTTCCACAAGTGGTCAATGAATCAAAGTTCAAATGACATTGCCTACCATTGAAACCATAGGCACAGGGTCACTTTGGCATTTAGGATTGGCAATCAGTAACATGGGATGATATCTGTGAAAGGGATGTCCACTACTGTCCACTCAATGTCACTAGCAAAGGACATAGGCAATGTTCAATGATCAGGACTCATTAATATTCTGTCAATGAGGTGCTTCCAAGTTCTTGATATGTGTAGACCACTCATGGCCCTCCTGACTAGTATATTCCAATTCACAATCCTGTTTTAGCCTGAAAACAGGATGCACATTGTCCCTAATATTGTGTGACAAGTACCAGTCATGGCTGGTGTAGGTAACAGTGTGAATGCGCATGTACACTTAATTATTTATATCATATTCCTCCTGATTAAAGAGAGAAGAACATTTTATGTACACATTGTAGAAGGGGTGTTTGGAATAATGGCCTCTGGAATCCAATCATTCTCATTACTTCCCGGAATGGTCTCAGATTGTGCTGCATTGATGCTCCATTAATCCTGTCTGACAATCTGGCCCAGAGCTCATTTGTGCCAGAATGACAATATACAGTCCTGGATTTCTGTCAAGTCTATATACTTCAATGTTGTAATGCTCAACACTAAATGTTGTGAATTTATATATATCACTAGGCTTTAAGAAAATTTGCTTTATTTTGGTAGTACAGCATTGTCCTTGCAATGTTAATAATTTGCAAACTTTAAACATTACAAAAGGGAGCTAATTTGAATTTAATGATATTGCATAATCTTGAGATGATTTAGTTCATTTTATGTACTGCATATTGTCAATG
Source organism: Ginglymostoma cirratum (assembly GCA_024137785.1). Classification (NCBI taxonomy): domain Eukaryota; kingdom Metazoa; phylum Chordata; class Chondrichthyes; order Orectolobiformes; family Ginglymostomatidae; genus Ginglymostoma; species Ginglymostoma cirratum. The sequence continues at coordinate 19,845,594 of JAHRHZ010000025.1, read as the reverse complement.
CTGGTTGTATAACGCACATTCCTAATAGGAATTAAAGAAGGATTGTTACTTGCTCTGTCAATATGCATTATTATGCTACAGTGAAATTTAATTATCCTAAAATGTCATAAAATAATACATTGCAAAAATATCAGTAAACATGCCCTATTAAAATTATGTAAATTTCCATGTATTAATTTCCCCAGTCGTTACATCACAAGAAAGAAACTCAGAAGCTTATTAAACAGAAAAGCATGAAACCTAATTTTCCTGATGACAGATTGAATACATGTTTCATATTGGGAGCATTCAATTTAATTCATGCAATACCTGACCTCCAACTAGACAATGTTCTCACAAAATACAAAACTGTGAGAATGATTCATTCCTTTGTATTATCATTGCTCATTTTTAGAGCATCTGCAGAGAAAAAAAAATAAATAGGCAATATTTTATCCTGGCCTTGAGTTGACTTTTTGAAGCCAAATGGCCAAACAAGAATTTTAAGAACTTATACAATGGTACAGTTAGATAATGCTTGTTAATGAGAACAATTTATACAGATTGAAAATTTGAGAAAAATGCAGATTTTTTCAGATATATTTTGATATATTTTGGAACATTTCCTAACGGCCTAATTGAAAACAGAAATAGGATAATATAATTTTCTTCATCTAAATTGAGCTGTTCACAAAAAAATGAAGTTGACTGTGAAAATAGGCAGCGTCTCCACCACATAATGCTCTCATTTTGTTCTTCACTGGTGGGACTTAAACTGTGCATCCTACTGGATTTCAAACCTTTTTACGTCAGGCAATTACCTGCAAATATTCATACAATCTCAGCCACTTCTCTCAGAGTTTTGGCACACTAATTGGAAACCCCTCAGTTCATGCCCGAAGCATGATGAGTAATACTCAACTCTAATGTGATTGAAAAATTAGCATCAGAAGATTCATCAGCTGTTAAGCCTGCCCAAACCCTTCCACTAAAGTTGATCGACAGAAAAATTAGCTCGAAGGTATAACAAGAGGTAGACTCACTAGCAGTTGTCTTGTGTGTATTTTGATGCTGAATTTTAACCTCAATGTTATCAACTCCAAATGGAAACTAACTTTAATGAGAAAATGTGTACCTTCATATTCAGGGGTTACAGTACTTGAGGGTAAATGCAGCCACAGGTCTGCTCCTTTACTAATTTGCACTTGCAAGTGAAATAAATAATGTAAAATATCTTAATCCCATCGCTGCCATCCTATTGGATATAATCTCTGTTGTTATAAGATTAGGAAGGCTATAATTGACTGGTGGATGATCTGTTTGAAGATACTCACTACCTGTCCAAATTTTCATAAGTTTTCAGGGCTGCATGCACGTTTTAGACTTTGGGGGAGCAACTGGGCTTCACTTCTAATGGCCAGAGTAGTGAAGGGACTTTTGTTTCCTGTATGTTTTCAAGCTGCTTTTTGCGGTTCAAAATACCTTAGAGTCACATGAGTTGACCCACAAGAGTTTCCCTGATGGAGGAAGAGGAGAATAAAAGAGAAAAAAGAAACCTAAGATCAGGGATGAGACCAATATGCTTTTACCCATATGTTTGGTCTCTTGATCTCAGAAATGTTTGTAAAGGACTGGGTGAGAGCAGAACTTAGTCTTGTCAGTTAGTAGTGATTTTTCAGGCATTGTTTTATTAACCTAGAGGTGACAGAGGCAATTTCTCAATCAAAAATTAAATGTTTGGACATGTGCCTGAAGATTTACAATCCTGGAAATTCATTAAATGTGATGTTGAAGTGCTCTAACAAATCAAGATATTTAGCATTCGGTGGCAATTATTCCCTGGTTGGTGATACTGGAGTGTAAGGAATTTTACGGATGTATAAGTTTAAGATATTTTAGTAATGCGTAGAAATTAGTTTAGTCATGAAAAATACATAAAAGCATATTAATGTTCCAAAGTCTTTCTCCATTGCAGGAGTGGAAGTTTCTCCTTGAATGTTGAAATAAATGAATGCATATCCTTCACAACATTGGAACATTGCCTTTGAAATTGAATGTAGTCATTTATCTAGTGCAATCAGAACAAGTAAGGTGCAGTGGAATGAGTTCGGCTGAGTTGCTCTCACTGAGAGCTAGCATGGACACAACAGCCCAAATGACTTCCTTCTGTGTTAGTAACCATTTTTATGATTCTATTTTATAAGGTGTCACTAAAGATAAATGACCAGGTTATTTGTATTCGGTGATACTGATTGAAAAATCGATATTGAGCAGGGAAATGCTCCTGTTCCTCTACACATAGTGCCTCTGGATCTTTTTACTAAAAGCTGAGTAAGCAGACAGGCTTTGAGTTAATATCTCATTCTCAAGACAGGGCAGCTTCAGGACTACACTGAAGGTTCAACCTAGATTATGCCCTAAATCTCTGATTATGGTTTGAATTCCTGTCTCTCTGACTCAGAAATAAGAATGGCTACCTCTGACCAAAGGCTGACAACTAAAATCCAGTGAAGGTGTCTGCAATTGCTGGATGCAGAAGGAACATCGCAACACTTTCATCACGATGGAGCATTGCAACATCAGGCGCTTCAAGCCAGACAAGCCATAATTGTCACCAGGTTCTGATAGATATGAGCTTACTGCATAGGTCAAACATTGACTCCCAATTTGTTGCTGCTTGAAAGACAGGCAGCCCCTCTTGGTTCCCAGAAGTAAGTAAAGCTATTTTTGATGAATATTTTTCTTCACTCTTCCTATTCAATATAAGTTCATGCTTTTAACTGTTTAAAGCCTTTCCAACTTCTGATGCTCTAACATTGAACAATGACAAGGTGTTATTCAGTGCTGAGCACTTGGGAAAGAACGGCATTCTGGTAGACAGGGTTCTAAAATAGTATGGTGCCGAGGACATGCAGCCTGTGCAATTTGATTCTTGTAGCTGCAGTTACAATGACTGTCAACCCAATGGTGATGACGGGATGTAATAATACATTTATAAATATAACATATTATTTACAATGAGGTTTCATCCATGCCAATCATGTGGTTCGATTTTATCTTTGTCTCCCACTACTTTTTACATGAAGGGCTATTTGTGGTTGGTGGTGCTCGACCTGATGCACAGTTGCACTTAACAAAAGGGCTGGCAGCACAAATCCTGGGAGGTCTTGGCAATGGTAAGTACATGTGCTATTGGTGACTGGATGACATTGCAAGTGTGGCACCATAAAGGCATGATATGTACATAATGAGGAGTGCGCCGAGAATTATGTGAGATAACCCGTTTGAGTTCAGGGAGACGAATCCTCCAATCCATCTCCCCAGTATATACACTTGGTTAACTTTTGGTAATGACCAATGAAATGGTCAAGGTTGCTTGTGACCAGGATTTGTAACTTACACTGTTGGACACTGCATGCATTTCACATACAGGGTTCTGTGATTACAAATGTCTTTAAGCTGTACCATGCATGTGTCTGATTAATCTAATTGTCCCTTGAAGAGCCTCACATTCCCCACAAGTAAATCCTACATGCTTGGACAGAAAAGAATCACTTTCCACTTCAGGTGTAGTTGCAGCATTATTTTTCATTTCTCCTGTGCATTTGCGATTTGAATAAGAATGGAAAACAACATAGCTGGTGATTTGCAGAATGAGTTGCTAATCTGGGCTCCCCTATGGGGAACCTTCACATTCCTCTCTTCCTTCCAGCCCTTCTTGACCCCACCAGTTATTGGCTCCCATATGTTTGCACTCAACTCTTTCATTTACATCTTCATCTTCCAACTTTACGTCCTGAGCCTGGCGCTACAGCTTAGGCCAGTGTTCCACTATCCATTCCAACAAATTCAGGGTGGTGATAACCATCAACGACTCCCACTTCTGCAGTAATCTATGTCCTGCAATGGAGACCTATCGTCTCCCATCTTTACACGTTAGGTTATATGGCCTCACTTCAAAATTATTGGCCCTCTGCATCCCAACAGAGCCCTGAGAAGCAGGTTTCTTTGATGCATGAGGTAAGTACCAGTCCCAGCGTGACAAGTTGTCCGGCAGCAACATTGCATTGAAAGAAGCCATTGCTCTCCAAACTACAGTACTGAAATGGTGAATTCTATTCCAAATTAGACCACCATGATGATATGTGATGCTGATGAGTATTCAATGCCTGCTTCCGTGGACAGGGTTGCACGTCATTACTACCCGCGGAGTGTGCCCTGAAATGTTGGGGTCTGTTTGTCAAGATGGAGAAAGCTTTGAGCTGGAATCACCAGCTACCTGCTCTGATCTTCATGTTGGAAACTGTCACTGTCTAGTTTCTGTTCGCCACATGGGAGATTAGGAAATTGCTTATAAATGAGCCAGATTTCAACACTAATGAGATGTCAACGCATGCAAATAGTCTTCTCACTGCTCACTAGCAAGTTTCTCAGCTTGCCATTCAAACCTTGGGCAGGATATCAGATTTTTGTTGAGAATTTCACTTGATTAATCGCACCACATTTCACAACTAATTCCCTCATTGGAGTTTAGAAAACAGTTAGAGGAGACCTTATTGAAACATGTAAGATTCTTACAGGGCTTGACAACCTAGATGTGAAGAGTTTGTCTTTCCTTGAGAGAAAGTCTCGAACAAGAGGTCATATCTTAGAGCAAGGGGCTGCTCATTTAAGACAAAGATGTGAAAGTTGTATTTCTCTCAGAGGGTTGTCAATCATTACTGTAGAATTATTTACTGTGGAGACCTGAAGAGGCTGGATCATTAAATATATTCGAGACTGGCATACACAGATCTCTTGAGGCAGCAAGAGAAAATGAGCTAACTACCCTTCTCAACAGAAAGCTATCTCCTGAGGATTATATCCCAAGCTGCAGACGTGGTTGTATTTTACACTTCCTGGACTATATATAAAAGTGTTAAAACCCAACTCAGGAGCTGATTTGCTAACGGTGATGAGTGTGCTGTGAAGGTCACAGCTTGAGGACAGCTATTAGACAGACCTGTGTTGCAGGCAAAGAAACACTCTCTCTCACCGTCAAAAAGGAAACAGTATAAATACCCTATGTCTTGAAAGATATTTTTACTGAAATTTTGCAGAATGACACATATCTTTGGGTGTTTATATAGGAAATGTGAACTTTGCCTGTTAAGATTTAATTTCAGTGAGCTCATTCTTCACAATATGTTAAAAAAAACAAAGAACTGTGGACGTTGAAAATCTGGGCAAAAAAAAGCAGAAATTGCTGGAGAAAGTCAGCAGGTTTGGCACTATGTGTGGAGAGTGAACGTTTCAAGTCCAGTGACCCTTCTTCAAACTGATCACAGTATATTTTTTGTTTCAATTTAGGTCCGGTTCTCATAATACATTTTAAAATTTATTTGGAGATTTTTGCAGCATAACAAGGGAAAAAGTATGCTGGAACTAAATCCCATTGTGATATTTTTTCTTAAAGGCTGTAGTAAAAACTATGGACTCGTTTCATTCAATAGCTCTACCTGTAATCCACATTTCAGAATGCTGAACTAGAGTGGAAGTCAAAGGCAGTTCCATTGTGTTGACTGTGCACTGATGTCCACTTTATGAAGTAGCTCAAATGACATGAACTGATTTCTTGTGTTTAAAGTGGATTACATCCAAAACTATTCTCGGGGATGGACATTGTTTGTGAGAATGAATTAATTGCAGTATACGTGAAATGTGATATGAATTACAGCAATAAAAATGCAGATAGTAAACCTTGGTACCCTGCAATTTATGGCAGAGTTAAGGAAATCTTTGGTAGGATTTGTACAGACTGATCTCAATCCCAGCATTTGTTGAATGAATTATATTGGGTATCGAGTGTTGCAACTAGTCCTTTTAGCTCTGAGAGGAGCACGAATATCTGTCATTCACGCTTATAGTCATTGATTTACTTCTATCACTCAAGGAGGATCAGATAAGTGCATTCAAATTAGATTCAAATCTTCAATTCGACACCTGGTACTCCTGCATCTTAATCTCTCATTTCCTTCAGCATGCTCTTTTATAGCATATGAAATTAGCTTTAATGTCACATGCTCACACAAGGACAGTGAATAGTTTACAAGTCGCCACTTACGGCATTATCTTAGGTACAAAGGTGCCTAGGTACAGATTCTTGAGTACGAATTCTTAGGAAAAAAATAGAAAAATAAGAAATAAGAAGTCCAGCATTAAAGACATTCAAAAGTACAAAAATCATAGTAATAAATTAGAAAAATAAAGAAATTAAAATTTCAGAACCACAGTCCTTCCACAATAGTATAATAAAAAAAACCCAGAAATTTAAATGAAGAAAAATTAGTTTTCTTCATGGCTCCGGGCTTGAGGCCCGACCCCCTTGTTGGAGTCTTGGGCAGGACCCCCACGATGCTGGAGAAAAGCTGCATGGATTCAACAATCAATGCCGAAGCTGTCACATGGAGATCCAGACCAATGCTAACAGACACCAAAAAACCTCCTAGGTCTCTGCTGAAACAACTGAAATGAGTTCCAGGCTGCCACCGAAAGGTGTCCCAGGCCAGTCATTGGAATTCCGGGCCTGGGCCCAGACCCATCTCATCTTCAAAGCCGCCACTGAAGCAGCCTCGTTGAAGGACCCAACAGGACACAGCCATCAGGAACAGCTGGATCCGCATTGTATACACTGCTGCAGCAGCCTCTCGGAGTCCCCTTCCTCACCTGAAAGGGCCATGAAGAAGGTAAGATGAACTTAACGATAGAAATTTTTTTTAAAAAAAAGATGTGGCAAGCCTGGTGATAGAAGCAGACAGGGCCAGGAGCCTAAACACTTCCTACCCTGCTGCCGCCATCTTGAGTTCTCAGCTCAGTCAATGTCTTCATTGATTTGGACAGATTGAAGCAACAGTGCCCCAGAATCAGTGTTAATTTACTTTTCAATAAATGTATTCGCTAATAACAATAATACGAATAGCATATAAGTTCTGTAATAAGAATGCATTGCATGGTCAGGAAGGAGTGATTCCATCCAGAATTGGACGCAGCCTGACTGAATATACAGCTTGAGGAATTTGGAGGTAGCGTGGGTATAGAACTGGTGAATCCTTATTTTCGTTCTCCATTTTAAAATTTAAAATTCAGTTTAAAATTCAGTTGTCTAGTGAAAATGTTAATAAGGTAGCTGACTCAGTGATTTAGGGACAGTTAAAGGTCAATCATCTGAAGCCTGAAAAGAGCCTTAAAAGGTGTTGAGTGCTATTGAAGCTTAACTGGTGTGAGTCGTCTCGAATAACCTCAGCTCATCTAAGAAAGCGCCTGGTGACAGTAAACGTCACACAGTCAGGAAGGAGAGTTTATGTCTGGAGTGAGAAACAGCCTGAGTGAGTATACAGTTTGCGGAATTTGGAGGTAGTGTGGGAATTCAGTGCAGAGGGGAAGTGGTGATTTTTGCTTACTTTGTCTTCACCTCATAGATTGTTAAGTTTTTTTTAACAGAATGAATTGAAGACCAGGATCAAGGCTTCAGCACAAAAGAGTGACATCACAGGTAAACCAAAAGTCAACAATAGGTGATGGCTACTAATTTGTCTATACTTTCAGATTGAGATAAGTAGGGGAGATGTTTACAGTACAAATTTTCAATATGAGAAATTAAGAACTAAGTAAATAAAATAGAAATGCAGGGCCAGAGAATGTGTTGTACCTACATGACGTGGGAGCTGGTGGATCCCATTGTGGTTCAAAGTAAGTGTTAGTTGCTTGAGGAACTCCAACTCAAAGTTGATGAACTGGAGTCTGAGCTTAGAACAAGGAGTTGGCCTCAACCAAGTGCTGCAGACTGGCACATTCCAAGGTCCAAGGCTATGTGCTGAGGGACACACTAAACATGGGGCAGCTGTTGTCAGGGTGCAGTGGGGAAAGACCACGGTCTGAGGTCTTCCTGCTGAAGTTAAATGGGGGTTCTTCAAGTTATTGGACCCTCCGAGTGCCTGAAATGCATGTAAATATAATTTGATTCAAGTAAAAAATGCCTTTGGTTTGTTTGTTGGATACAGTCAAACTCCATTGTTCGCTTGCTTCCTTCACGTACTACTCTACAGAACCAAACTGTATTTGTGTTTTGTTGTGTCTGTATGTGTATATGTATGTATGTACAACAAATATAGAAAGATATTTTTATGACTAAGTTATATTTATGAAATAATAAAAAGAACTGGAGTCTGAGATTCAGACATTGCAACACATCAGAGAGGGGCAAGTTACCCAGACACTGTGTTTCAGAGGGCAGTCACTCCTTAGATAAACTACCTCAACTTCAGTCAGTTATTAGGGACAAGAGAGTGTGACTATGAACAAAGCAGGTAGGGAGATCCAGGAGATATTGCTGAAGAAACCCCAGCCTTTGAGCTTGTCTAACAGGTTTAAGATTCTTGTTTTCTGTGTGGATGAGAATGAGGGCTGTAGAAAGCAAACTGACCATAGCACCAGGGTGCAGGGAGGGAATCAAAAGGAGGGGAGACAAGAGAAATGTAGTTGTAATCGGGGTTGATATAGTCAGGGGAATTGACATTGTTCTCTGCAGCAAGGATTGAGAATCCTGAAGGTTTTGTTGCCTGTCTGGTGCCTGAATTCAAGACATCCCATCTGAGCTGCAGACCAACTTGGAGTGGGAGGGGAAAAATCCACTTCATAGAGTCCCTACAATGCAGAAAGATGTCATTCAGACCATCAAAAACAAAGTTGCTGGAAAAGCGCAGCAGGTCTGGCAGCATCTGTGGAGGAGAAAACAGAGTTAACGTTTCGGGTCCGGTGACCCATCCTCAG